>JAGSMR010000022.1:2700000-3067500 GCA_029286605.1 Sericinus montela | reverse complement strand
TTCCGACCACCCAACAACTCGGCTATCGTGACTTATTTAGACTATCCATGCGGTTGTTTATTTTGGTGTGGTCCAAAATGATTATTCAGTCACCTGTTAGCAATCAATTATAAACCTTCATTGCTTGGTGCGATATCTACGGAAAGAATACCTATCTGCACAATAAAGAAATAAATCTCATTATACATTACGATTTACTGTCACTCAAGGTTCTGAAACGCAGTGTAGAATGATGATTGCTCAAGATGAGGTGACGATCTGCACAATGTTGCAAGCTGTCGATGGACACAGGTGGCTGAGGGTCGATCTTTGTGGCAAACTTTAGGGAAAACCTGTTTTCAGTAGTGGGCTCTTGATATGCTCTAAAGAAGAAGACAAATGAAGAGTAATTGAATCAGCCAACTGTTGTTTATCTCAGTTCCAATCCAGTAGTATCTTGTAAAACATCAATATCGTTACACAATTTACATCTAAATAGTATATATAGAAAACTTCAACTTGATTATCTCAACTTCCTCAACAGCGACAGATTTGGAACTCGTTCAGTGCTAATGGACGACGCTATCAAACAAATTGGCGTCAGGATCTTTACGACCGTACTCGTTTACTCTCCATGCAAATTGAACCATCAAACACGCCTCCTGACGCTTCAATGGCTTCAAACATAGCGTTAACTGTTCGAAAAATATAAACAACACCGGTTTTAGTGTTTTACACTCACGCTAAACTGCGATTAGGACTGTTAACTGCATTCAGTGAATTAATGCAGGAAATCAGTGGCGCTCGGCCGTTTGCAGGCGATTAGAGTTCGTTAAATATCTCATTAGTTGTAACAATATTTTTTTTATCTTTTTTCACAATACTGTAGTAGACAAAGTTTTAGACAATTAAGTCATTTCGAACCACAATTCACCGAAGTCTGTTTGGTACAATTTGATAGTTGTTGACCCAATTGTCATCTCAGTGTCCAAGCCAACGATGCAATGTACTTACGTACATTTTTCTAAAAATAGGTAAATATTCGTATAACATATAAACATCCGTAACATTCATTCGTATTCGTCACAAAAATATTCACCCCTATCTGGATTGGAACCGAAAGCGAAAGCTTTGAAGGCATGGTCACTACCAACTAGTTTATCGGGTTGTCAGATATTTTCTTTAACTCTGATTATTTTCTTATGTGGATTTTCAAGAGGTTTTGTTATCATTTAGTATCAGCGACGTGTTAGTATAAGAAATTCTTTTTGGCTCTAAAATCAATGTGAGATACCGGTTATTTTTAGCTATTTAGTTTTACCATGTAATCTAAAATCACATAATAGTTTAATCGTAGTGTTATATTAAATCATAAATCTAATAGCTTTACTGGTTAATATGAACCGACAGGTCGTAAAAGAATATAAATATTTGTCGATCTTTCGTTTTTATAGATTTTCAAAGCTACTTGTAGGTTGTGGTGATAAAGAAATCACGTTAATGGCGCCATCACCCACAAATATTGTGATTTGATTTATATGTCAGTTTTTATATTATTATTAAAACAGACATTGTTCGTTGGGTGGGCGTAGTTTGTTATCGAATTAACAATATTATGACATTTGTAAAAATAAATAAATAAATATCTTCGCGCAATTCCCAATACAGGGGTAGACAGAGGTCTAGTCTAGACAATTAAGTCCCTTTGACCCACCTTCCACCGAAGATATTTTCGGGACAACGTGATAGGTGGTGCGCCCGTCGCCGTCTTCATGTCCAAGCCAACGATATAATTCCTACGTAAGTTATTTTTTTTGATAAACCCATTGGTACGAGCCTGCCACCTGGGCATCGAACTCGGCTCTCTTGACTCGTAATTCCGATCATGTTTACAACGTATTCTTATTTTTATATTTTTATGTGACAATTTTAAATTATTTATGCTTCATAACATAAGGACCTTTAAGAGTCTACTAGACATACGCCTCTCCCCTAAAGAAGGGTTCGCCATAATCGCAACGCTTGGCAAGCGGAGACTTTAATTCTTAGGCCGATGCTGATACCTCGTCGTTTTATGAATATGACACATGGTAGTAGTAATTACAATTTACAAAAAAAATGCCGTCGCCGTCTCAATGTCCAGCCAACGATATAATTAGTATGTAAATTTTAGTAACATTTAGGAATTGGTCACGTCAAACTGATATCGGACACGTGTCCTGCGCAGATGTGTTTGTGTGTGTGTGTGTATGTTTGTGACTCCTAAAATCAAGAAACGTGAATGTTTGTTTACCTACACAACAATTTCTCTGTTTTGAAGATAAAAGCGTTAGTTGTTTGTTTTCCAATCGACGTGCGAGGAGCTCCTTTGATGAAATGGACTGTGATAACACGTTCGATTCCGAGTGGGGATGCGAGCATACGTTTCGTAACTGCAATGTGCAATAGTTTCGACTATAACGTAAACTTCCTATACGTTATATTCACGATAGCCAAGCGGTGGTGTGACCGGAACGTGAATCACGAGACCCGAGTTCAATTTACAGCTGGTGGGCCCGTACCAATGGGTTGGCTAGAGTATAAATACAGCTACAGGCTTACTATCTGTCATACCACCATCTGTTGTACCAAAAAAATTCGATGGTCGAAAGGACTTAGGACTTTAAAGAACCAAAGGAATTATCTAGACCTCTGCATATTCCCTGTATTGGAAATGACGTGAAGATATCTTAAGATGCTTTTGGTATTAGCTTTCCAGGCTTTCTTTTAAAGCCGCAGGCTTTACCTATCTCAAGAGCTGTAAATCGCAAAAGTCTAATAACCAAAATCCATATGATCAAATTCAAAAATGAGAGTTGAGGCTATAACATAAATTTATAATTTATTAGCTTTCCGCTTGGATTATTGTAAACAGTAGAAGACTTATTACTACTTTCTTCTAAGTTGTACATGTAACTTAAAACTAACAATGGTAAAAATATATTTTGAAAGTTATTTGCGTAAAATTCGCTCTTACTACTCTCTCTCGTCTACATTGCGGAATGCGTAACTATGCTGAATTTTACGTCGAACGGGTATACATTTGTATATCTCGCGATGAGTGGTATATCGCTTATTACACACACACAAATATTAAAATACAGTAAATGTTATGAGAATCATAATGCTTTTTTCTTTGTATTCTTCGTATTTTCTTACACTTATTTATGACATGGTATCTGTAAATATATGTAAATATTATTTAATAATAAATATAACGAATGAAAATATATGTACATATACATTATATCGCAATCAGTCTCCCCAAGACAATAAGTCATATCGACTCCGAATTCACATCGAAGATATTTTTGAACAAAGTGACAGGTGGTGAACCTGTCGCCGTGATTATCTACAAGGCAATGATGTAAATCGAACATAAGTTTTGAAAAAGCCCATTGGTACGAGCCTGCCACCTGGCGATCGAACTCGGGTCTCCCGACTCGAAATTCCGACCACCCTGCTACTGGGCTATCACTTACGCATAATATCATAATCATTATCATAATATCATACCACCGCGGGATCGAACACGTGTCTATTGACCCGAATTCCGATCACCCAACCACTCGAACTCGAACATCGTGACACTGGCTTACTGAGGCCTTAGTTATACACATAGTACCTTACCAAAGAAAAAGAAAATATCGTCACGCAATCCCCAATACAGGGGTAGACTGAGGTCTAGTCTAGACGATTAAGTCCCTTTGACCCACCTTCCGCCGAAAATATTTTCGGGACAACGTTGCAGGTGGTGAGCCCGTCGCCGTCTTTAGGTCCAAGCCAACGATATTATTCGTACATAAGTTTATGAAAAACCCATTGGTACGAGCCTGCCACTTGGGGATCGAACTCGGGTCTCTTGACTCGAAATTCCGACCACCCAACCACTCGGCTATCGTGACTTTTTTACCTTATCAACAACTCCATAAATAAGCAGTAAGTAGAACGATGTCATATTCAATAGGATAGAGACAAAGAGAGAGTTCTATTGATAACTGGTCACTATATTATTAAAAAAATACACTTTAATATTTTCTCTCCTATCCACTTATAAAACCCTCTCAGTACATAACGACATTAAAAGCAAATACTTGCACATCCTATACGAAGTGTCTGCTAACAATCAAACAACTCAGTCATACTGTCAGCTTCTGAGGGTCAATTAAAAGCGCATTCAAATAAAATATGACCGGACGATAAAACAATGCGTTTGTTATATAAACCATCATAAAATATACGGATGGTTCTTTACATTTTAAGCGATTATAGGTCTTATTTATGGAGCAATAGGATGATATGTGAAATACGGTCTTTGGAAATAATCTTGTCGACAATTGGTGGCGCTATCAAACTGTTTAATCAGCTGGAAGGGAGGTTATTATTTTAATTTGGATGACTCTGGCGCATCCGGAGTCGGACGACGTTTTAATTTCTGACGCTAATGTTGCGTATAACTTAAATGTACTGTGTTACAGCGAAATATGAGATGGTCAAAAACTTTCACTTCAATATAGTAGTACATATACATAAAAAGTGTCAAATAACCATTTTGTCAAAAATTTAATTTTACTAGATTTGATTTATTAGAAATTGCTTCATGACATATTCTTGTTGTAATACTTTATTATTATATATATATATATATATATATATATATATATATATATATATATATATATATATATATATATATATATATATATATATATATATATATATATATATATATATATATATATATATATATATATATATATATATATATATATATATATATATATACATATATATATACATATATATATATATATATATATATATATATATATATATATATATATATATATATATATATATATATATATATATATTTAATATCTTGATATATTCAATCATTTTCAAGTACGACTAGATACATATACAATGTATTAGGTTAGTTTTTTAAAAAAAAATGTGTTTCTAAACTGTATTAGTGCAGTAACATTCTTTTTAAACAGGTCATTTTTTGCATATGCGTATAAATTGTCTAAAGCAAAATACTGAATAGAAAATCGATTATAAGAACGATGTAATGTTTTAAAAGATATAGTAAAAATCTGAATCCGTAAGCTTGGAGACAAAGGAACCATTCCTTAAGCAAAATGCTTCTTGCATATATCTAATTTAGATAGAATTAAGATAAACAGTACAAATCACTAAGTGGAAAAACGACTAAACATTGCCCCTTTCAGATGCAAATAGCTGCATTAAATTTGCAATTTAGACCTTGATAGCGCCCCAGGATGTGGTCTAGAACAAAGGAAATAAGTGTTAAGTTTTATCACTTACTTCAATGTTGCTACTGCAGCCAAATAAACAAATCAACCATGAGTATTTGAAAGGAGACTATATATTTGTTCCATTTGCCATAGAGACAATCGGTCCGTGCGGTCAGTGTGGAATTGAGGGCTTTTTCTTTTCTCGCTCAACGGTTAAGTCTAGCCATTCAACGTGGAAATGCAGCCAGCGTTCTTGGTAGCATGCCACGAGGAGTAGGGCTCCACGATTATAATAGTTTTTAGTTAATAAGTATTGTAAATATTAACATAATTTTTTCTGTAAATCAACCATTTATTAAAGGAAAAATTTCAATTTATTATTCCTCTGCTCACTGTAACAAGATGGCACCCCGCTGTATTTTATGATATTTAATATATTTTCGTATATTTCCCATATTCTTAGGAATCTTACATATTTCCTAGGTGTTGTATAACCGTCAAAATATAATAATCTCAATCTAGTGAGCAAATGTTTTCGACTAATTAATAAGTTCATCTATTTAACTTTTTTTGTGATTCCTTATCCAAATAATATGAGACACCTTAGATTAATCTTTCACTAATTCGCATTAAAAGCCTTAAAACCCGCTACAGCTTAATGCTTTATACCAAACGGCATCTGTTGGCAAAGCGTCGAGCTTCAGGAAACTACAGACAATGAAGACGTCCCTATTGTAATACTCAAATAGGTTTTATGCTATGGAGTGCGTTGAATTTTCTGTTCTTGTATGAACCTCAAGAAAAATTCAAGTGATTACTTACTGCCGCTCGTAAGCTTCTTAAAAATAATAAACGTTTTAAAACAGATTTGTTGATTTTAGTTATGCCCCATTTGTTTGGTAGTCTTTATGAAAACTTATTTTGATAAAAATAATAATAACAAATAAATATCTTCACGCAATTCCCAAAACAGGGGTAGACAGAGGTCTAGTCTAGATAATTAAGTCCCTTTGACTCACCTTCCACCGAAGATATTTTCGGGACAACGTGATAGGTGGTGAGCCCGTGGCCGTCTTTATGTCCAAGCCAACGATATAATTCGTACATAAGTTTTTTTGGCTAGCGGATTGGCGATCGTAGTATCAGACACCTCGCACCTTAGATGCTGCTGCCCAACTTCGGTCTGATTATTTTGGTCTGATATTTTTAGAGATAGCTATCCCGCTATCTATAGGTTGCCATAGCGATGTTCAAGGCTGTTTCCCTAAGTCGCCTCTTAAGAGACTCATAGGAAGAAATGGACTTTGGACTATATATTCTTAGACCGTTACAACGCGGCATATTGTATCTATAGTTACATATTATATTGCATCGTATCTATAGTTCACCTCATATCAAAGTTATTGAGTTATAAAGAATTTAGAAAGCGCTTTAATGTTCTTTTTCTTTCTCTTTTTTACAGCCTATCAAGAGTCCACTGCTGAACTGCCTCTGCCACCTTATTTAATATTATTGACTTAAAAACATTTCAATCATTTTATGTCAATGATTCCACTTTTGGACACATCTTTAAGTTTTAGGGCGGATAAAGTTTTAAATGGTTGAGGTGTAGTCGAATTACAAGCTATTTAAAATATTAAGTAGTAAAGAATCGGGATATAAAAAGTAAAGTAAAGTAGCATCCTGTAAATGTCAATTTCAGGGATGGCATCTAAATATATTTGCGAGAAGATTTGAAAAATTGCTAGCGTTATTTGTTATAAATTTCTTAAAAGGTAACATACTCACTGGTATAACAGATTGGTAGAGTCTATTGTCGACACTTTAACACTTATAGTACTGTGCCCCATAAGTAAAAGTTCAAGTGACTTCTTCGCAGGTTAGAGGTCGTCTGCATCAGCACCTGACATCTCCATCTCTGACGGCAAATAGCAGTACAACGGCTATTAAACAATATTTTTAACATATAGCAGTTTACAATAAAAGAATAAAATATGCCATTACCAATACTGTGTACACAGAGTTCTAGACAATTAAGTCCTTTCGACTCATCTTCTACCGAAGATATTTTGGGACAACGTGACAAACGGTGAGCCCGTCGCCGTCTTTATGTTTAAGCCAACGATATGAATCGTACACAGGTTGTAAAAAACCAATTGGTACGAGCCTGCCTCCTGGGGATCGAACTCGGGTCTCTCGAATCGAATTCCGATCACCCAACCACACGGCTAATGTGACTTGCAGTTTACAATAATTTTTGTTTTAGCCACTCACAACCTTATCATTCCTAAAATTAAGTGCAGTCATGCGTCTCAATAATGAAATAGGTAAGGAGAGTTCCTAAATCAAGTTAGTCATTGGGGTTCGAAGAAAAATGTAACAATAAGGATAATCTAGCTAAGATAATTTCCACTCAAGTGGACCGATGTCTTCGCTTAAAGGCCGGTGAGTAACGCCGCGGGGCGCGCGAACCGATGGGGACTTAGTGAGGATCTCTTAATTTATAGCTCCGCGATGTGAATGTTACAAGTTACAAGAGGCCAATGTTTTGATCACTATAAATTTCATTTAATAAATGTGTAACGCTATGATTAGCAAAAGGATTAGTGATCGAAAGGAATTCACTGGCTGAGAATGGCATTAAACGGCGGGCTAAATGGCCGAAAATTTATATTACTTTTTCAATGACGTCGTTACTAAAGAATAAAAAATTTGCTTCTTTCGTGAACGAGTGGCGTAAACACCAGATTTAATGGCATCGCCGGACTCGATTCGCGTTTCAGTCAATGTAGAAAACACTTTTTCTGCATTTTGTCAGGTCTGGGTGTTTGTGGTACCTTAGTTTTTTCTGATTCCATCATACAAGTGCTCACACTGCTTACTTTGGAATCAGAGCAATGTTGTTCCTTTCTATGTATGTATTTATTATTATTATTTTGCGTAATTCAGTACCAACAAACACGACCGCTTCAGCGTATGATTTAAACTATAGCGAAATGTTATCTACGGACTCATAGCGGGTGAAATAATCTGATTTGTCCATTTGCCGGTCGCAGTACGGTAACAAACGGGCGGCGTTTCGATTAACAGGATTGCTTTTTGTACTCTCACTGTGATTATTGCTCGTGTTAATAGCCTGAGAAAAAATTCCGCCGCTAAGTAAGACTACGTCGTAACTTATATTTTATCTTGTTATGAGGAACAGGAGCTACGAAATTGTAGTATTTCGTGTTTCTTTTTCGGTTAATTGATTTGCTAGTATCTGTTTATTAATGGGTCACGATAGCCGAGTGGTTGGGTGATCAGAATTCGTACCGATGGGTTCTTTGGCAAAACTAAAGTGCAATTTATATCGTAGACTTGGATAACAAGAAGGTGATAGGCTCACCACCTGTCCCGTTGTCCCAAAAAATGTCTTGTGAATGGTGGTGAAGTCGTAAGGACTTGTTTAGACTCTTATGTGCCCCAGTATTGGGTATTGCGTGAAGATATTGTTATCTGTGCGAATTTAATTGCAGGCAAACCACCGGTAGATTAGCTTCTTAAATCTTAGTCTGACATTAGGTGGAGCTTACCGTACACCTGATGACAAGTGACTATTGGAGCTGCAAAATATTTCGATATAAGAACGTTACAGATGCGTTTGCAACACGGAAGACTAAGATGAAATACCTCATAGCCCGTAATAACAGTGGTTCAAAATGGAACAATAGTTGGTATAATAATTTTTCGTGGCAGAAATTAGCACGAGAAATGGTACTGACTTAGGCGACTCCTAGGTAGAAAAGGAGTTTTACTTGCTTAACTGCCTGTAAAAGTCCACTGGATTAAATGTTTTTTACCTTCACGTTATTTTCTCATCCGGGGATAGACGGAGGTCTAAACAATGAAATCTTTTCGATCCACTTATCATCGAAGCTTGTTTTGGGGCAACGTGACAGGCGATAAGTCTATCGCCGTCTTAGTGTCCAAGCTAACATTACCTTAATATTACATACTTATAAATTTATTCACCGAAATATTCATTATGTATATATTACATAAACTTCGAGTACCTACTGATATTCATATTCACCACACAAATGTTTGCCCTTGGCGGGATTTGAACCCGTAATCCTTAGTTGCGAAGGCATCGTCACTACCAACTTGTCTATCAGGTCATCAATAAGAAGGATGTAATCACTTGGCAAACGGATTTCCAGTACAAGACTCATTGCATCTTAGACGCCGGTGCCCCTCACCCGCTTGCTGAATGAACCCTACACGCGGGTACATAGATACATACATACATACATAACGGCTTATTAAAGTCCACTGCAGGACATAGGCCTCTCCCATAAGGAGGATTTTTTACAATCGCAACGCCCGACAAGCGGATTGGCGATCGCAGTACCTCTCGCACCTCAGACGCTGCTGCCCATCTTCGGTCTGATATTTTTAGAGACGGTTATCCTGCCATCTATCGGTTGCCATAATGATATTCAAGGCTATTTCCCTTAGTCGCTTCTTACGACAACCACGGGAAGAACGGGAGTGGCAATATTCTCAAGCCATTACCACACGGTTTGGTCGGGTATATTTTGAGATGTCTATACCGCCAATGGTATTTTGAAGTTTTTTTCCTTAGTCACGTCTTACTACACTCATGGCAAGAAAGGAAGCAGGTAGATGTGTGTATATATATAAATAATTATAATTTGTATCATAATCATTGTTTGCGCTGACAAGACTTGAACCCTTACATTTCAACCCTTAAATTTCAAAGCATGCCTAGTCAACTAAGATAACACTTGACTCATTACATCGTTAAACAAGTGAGCCTAATTTGCGCACATTAATTTTATTCGATTCGCGTTTTTTAACCATTACGTTACAAAACGATCGCTTATCTGTACTAGCAGATTTATATTCGACAGTTAAACGGTCTTTATTCCCTTGTAACAGTAACAATATATGGTGGAATAATTAAACGAGATACGCTATTAACTCCCTATGGTAGTATTTATGGCTGGCCCGAAGCGAACTTTTGCTCCCGTGACTTTTGCGTATGACCTTTAACATCGGACTTTCATCGGCTACCTTAAAATCGGACGCAATTAATCGTCTCCGCAAAAACTTTCGCTAAACCAGGCATCCATGAATCATTGTTGGTAATTTATGTTCGTCGAGGAATACCGCCCGACGGATACGCGGCTCCCGTTTTTGCCAGGGGGCAACCGATAATCTGGGGGGCTGTTACAAATGCGTCCGGATTTGCGACACGCCAGGGGAATGACGCGATAAGTGGGATAATTTTGTATATACATACTTTATACTGTGATAGGTGTAAGATAAAGGAATGTGTTTAGCAATAGATAAATTCGCAGCGTACTATTATTATTATATTTTCACGCATCGTCTCTGAAGGAATGGTCAGATAGATCGCCAAGTGTCACGCCCGTACATACTTTTTGTGTGCTTTTCTCCAAATCCTACAGATTTTCATCGTCATGATATCTGAACACTCGTGACCCTTCTCTCTTCGAAGCTCTCTGAGCACTTTGAAGACATAGATTTTGAAAGTTAGTTCTGGACTTTCTTAACTCTTGTTATTGTTTTAAAAATTGTCCTACGAATCATTAGTAACAATATAAATATAAATTTTATTTTAAGTTTTAAAATAACGTTGATAGAGTAATTTCTTGCTAATATCACTTACGTAGTGACTACTGCTACTCCATCCTAATCAAATAACCAATACCTCAACCAAACTCAACCAAAATCTCATGAATAACTTACCAAGTATTATTTGCATACAGTTTTTGTGACGACAATCTATCAATCTAGACATCTAAACATCTTCTTTCCTTACCGCTGGAAAGAATTTAAGCGTATATCACGCGCGAACATAATACAGAGCTGTGTCAATTCCAAAAAACCAACACAGTGATGAACTCGGTTCAATATCAAACGGGCCTTGCGACATCGACGGGATCCATTTGCGGCGACGAATCAATCAAACGTCAACCTAAAGCACTGGATAATGATCACGTCAACACGCTCTCTCTGATCTTTACGACTGATCTTAATGTAACACCTTGTGTTAGTGCAGTTGGGATCAAAATCCAATGCAGGCCAGAATGTATTTTTTTTTTAGTGACAGAGTAATGGCGAGCGTCGAATTAGCTGGAACACGAATTAATGCTTTGTATTTCATGTGAATGATCTTTATAAATAATATCGTAAAATGAATAGCTGTAATTTGTAGTTACTGACAAATTAATATGACATGACAAATGTAAACTTAAACACGATTGCCGAGTGGATGGGTGATTGGAATTCGAGTTCGATACCGTGGAGGTAGACTCGTACCAACGAGTTTTTCCAAAACTTATGCACGATTTTAATATTGGCTAGGGCATAAACACGGCGACCGGCTCACAACCTGTCACGTTATAGCTCCGAAGCTCCAAAATAAGCTCCGTAGAAATGTAGTTAGAAAGGAATAAATTGTTGAGAATGTAAACTTGGTGTTAATACCATGATGCTTTTTTGGTATTGGACAAAGAATATGGAACCGCTCTCTTCCCGTAAGTGTCGCAACTAAGAGAAAGCTACGAAAATGGTAGTGGCTGTCGGCATATGGCGGAATGACCATTATGAATTATAAATATTACTTTAACATTAACGACACCCAAGAGAAGAATGGCGATGAGTACTGTTAATATCAATAATTTTTTGCGATCTTGCTTCTTACATTTACGAGTAGTTATCCACGAATATCCACGAATCGAATAAAATCGCAAAATAAGAAGGAACATTTAACCGAGTTTCCACTTCTTTCGATTGAGGTAATTTAATAAGGATCGATTGGGTCGATTGAATTTAACTCGACGAGATAAAAGTAAGAGATATTTAATAGCTCACTTGTCCACTTTTTTTTCACTTTGTTTTATTGTTGAAAAAAGAAAAGAAAAAAGAAACAAACTTACTTACGTACATAATAGATAAAATAATTATTTTATAGAGTTAGCTAGAATTGCAATGCTTGGCGGACTGGCAATCGCAATACCAGACACATTTTTCCTAAGAAATTGCTGCCAATCAGTGTTTTGTTTTATTTATTCTGGTTGTTGGCAATGTAGTAAAATATGACGTTCTCATTTTAGGATAATTCACTTGTTTTAGTGTGTGGGTGGACGGAATTTCGAGTCAAGAGACCCGAGTTCGAACCTCTGGTGGCAGGCTCGTACCAATGAGTTTTTCAAATACTTAAGTACTCGTATGAATTATATCGTTGGCTTGGACATAAAGATGGCAACGGGCTTACCACCTGTCACGTTGTCCCTAAAATATCTTCGGTGGAAGGTGGGTCAAAGGGACTTAATTGTCTAGACTAGACCTCTGTCTATCCCTGTTTTGGGAATTGCGTGAAGATATTTATATTAATTTTATTTATTTCACTTGTTTTATCTATATTTTAATTTTATATAACGTATATTGTTTTCTTCAATTATGTAATATATATCGGATATGCGCAGCGATTACTAAATTAAAAAATATACTAAATTAAAAAAAATAATGCGGTAAGTTTTTGTAGTTTCAGTAATTGTACTTGGTGTATTTATATAGTCAATAAAATGATTGTGTAATATATTGCTATAGTTTTAGTTTGAATTTATCATAGCATGTACTGGTATTTTTCAAAGCGTACATCCCGTCACCTTTTAGTAACCATTATAAATTTACTAGGAATTCCACGCACTTACAATACTTATGAGATGAAAATATGCTTTAATTATTATGCTAATACCATACGACGTGTATATTATACATCAAAAACGATAAAATATATAAATTATATACTTTATTGCAATCAAATTAATACTATTAATCTCTCGAAGCGATTTCTTTCTGACAACTTTTTAGACAACACAATAAATTTAAGTCAGCTTAAATATATAAACCCAAATTAACAACCATCAAATTAATTGTTGGCAGTTAAAACATAAAATCAAGAACACATTATTCTTATTCTTAGAGTGCTCGTATATTTTGAAATTAGAACGCAGGGCTATTTGCACTCGAGCAAGCTGACAAAAAGACGCCTCGACTCTAGTGCGTGTTGTATTATGAATCGCCTGTGGCCTTACGCCTGCAGCATCTATTCAATGACGCATACATCTTAAGCTACCTAGATAAAATAAGCTGTACAGGTATTATACTACTAGTACATTGAACTCTCTGGAATAGGTACTTGAAATTTTAATTGTCATTCATTGTCATTAATGTCCAATGGTGCGACCTATATTCTATGAATAAGAAATTTTAACAGTGGTAGAGCCACGCATCAGCTTTTGTTGTTGCATGAATGGGCCGGCTCGACCGGGGAAGTACCACGACCTCACAGAATACCGGCGTAAAGTAGAAGTGTAACAAACTTCTGCGTTTCGTCTGGTGAGTGCAGGTAACCGGTGGCCCACACACCCCCTCCCCCAATTCTGGGGTTGGGGTTACTCGTAGGGGGGCAACGCATTTGCTAAGCCTCTGGTATTGCGGGTGTTTATGGGCAGCGGTAATCACTTACCATCACGTGAGCCGCCTGCTCGTTTGCCTCCCTTTTCTATAAAAAAAAATTAAGACTTGTTCTATGTCCTGAAGCGTGATACCTACACTATTACAATTATCGCCTTCAACACTTCTGTTTCCAAATCAATAGTTCAATCGTCTTTGACCACATCCGATTATAAACACCCATTAATTGAATTTTCATCAGCAAGTATTGTATAGCAGCACCCAAGAAATAGATTAGTATGTTCCTATTCAATTACCACACAGCTCTTTAACCGCATGATCATTTCGAATCATTGTACATTATATAGGAGACATAATAAAGAAAATATGGCACTGAATATAGCCTGTTTTATTTTGGCGTTTTCATGACTTTCACGGAGCAATTGATATTAAAGTGGGTGCCAAAAACCCGAACTTTCTTCGTAATACAAGGAGGCAATTTGAAATTACGTCCGCTCCGGTAGATTGGACCCTCCTGACTCCGTCCCTGACTTTTGACATGAGGCATTTACTTGTCATTTTCCTCGTGCCGCCATTTCTCTTATTTTTATTTTATCCTACCAGACGGCTGTTGTCTTAATGTTGGATTTAAGTTTTCCTTGTACAAGCGGAAAAAGGACGGCTAAGTGAATATTTTCTGAGCAGGTAATCTTTCCATTGGATTTAATAAAACATTACAATAAATGATAAAAAATTTTCAGAAATTTTCTACACAGTATTTACCAGGTGTAAATTTTATTTAGTACCGAGTTTTTAAGACTTGCATAATGTTCCAGAAGCAGGTTGAGTTTTATTATATATACATATGCATATATAAATCTAGTATCACAGTTATCCGCTATGAACTACTTAAGCAATTTCAATGAAGCTTTGCATATATTTCGTAGACAATTCAGTCCTTTCGACCCACATTTCAACGAAGACATTTTTTGGGACAAAGTGACAAATGGTAAGCCTGTCGCCGACTTTATGACCAAGCCAACGATATAAAACGTACTTAAGTTTTTGTAAAAAAAAAACGCATTGGTAACGAGCTTGCCACGTGAGGATCGAACTCGGGTCTCTTGACTCGAATTCCGATCGCCCGACCACTCGGCTATCGTTACTTTGATCCTACTTTAACCCTCAAATTGTACGTGGCATTGTTTTCTTTTTTTTTAACGAAACACGGGGCCGCGGTTTAATATAAGATCTTTCTAAGATATCGTACATATTGCATAAAGGTGTAAAATATCGTTATAATTACTAGTTTATATTTTAAAACGTTTATTCTACAGAATGCTCTCATTGTATTGTATTTTCTTTTGCTTAAGCTTTGCTTTGTATTACCTAATTAATATATTTTATATTTTTTCAGGTAAACGAAAAGTTTTAAATCTTAAACGGTAGGTCTGTCAAAAAAACGTCTTCGGTGGAGGGTCTCCGGGAAATCTTCGGTCTTTCCGACTTGATTCCAGGACTTCATTTTCTAAACTTCTATCTATCCCTTTATTGTGAATGGTGTGAAGATAAAAGATTTATGATTTATTTTAAAATTTCGGTTCTACCTAAATCACAATGACATAATATCTCCCTCTGTTGACTTTGATATCTCATTCATTTGATGGCATTTTCTTATACGTAAAAGCTTTGACTTTGTACTGATCCATCTTTATTTGCATGTGACAGAACAGAAATTGATGGATAGTGTTTCTATGTAAATTTCAAATATTATACAATACAATATGATGTAAATTCCATGAGCACTGGAAGTTCCACATTTTTCTTCCATCTTTTTTTCTTCTCGTGAGTATTTAAAGAGGCGACTCAGGGAAAAGTCTTAATGATTGCAAAGGCTACAGACTGATCGTAGACCATAACCTCAAAAATGCCAAACCAAAGCTAAGCAAATTGAAGATGAACTGCAGAATCTAAAGTGCAAAATAGCGAGTGCTGCGATCGCCAATCCGCTTAGTAAACGTGCTGACCATGGCAATTCCTCCTAACTATAGGTTCTATAGTTAACTATAGCGAGCCATTATGTATGTACATAAATATTAAAATTTTGTTATATATGTAGGAAGCGATTATTATATGAATAATATGAATGATTGCAGATGTTTTTGGTACGTTTGTATTTACTTAATTTGGGATCAGAACAATATATGTGATTTTGTCCATATCTATCTATTAACAAATTTACGATGGCGTTGACAAAATCTGGTAAAAAATATCTGATAATCTGACATCTTCTACACTTACAGAGGACATCAGAATTCAGATCACATCTTTGGAAAGCGATCTCCATCATCGTATTATTAAGATTTTGAAACTTACATTCAATTTGTATCATGACAATGGAATGACAAGCTAACTATGCATCACGTTGTCCCAACGAATTGTTTAGATCTATAACCACCCCAGAATATACGATCATTCATACATACATACATTTTGGCGTGTTAAAGTCCATTGCAGAACATAGGCCTCTCCTATAGGGAAGATTTGCTATAATCGCCAAGCTTGGAAAGCGGATTGGCGACCGCAGTACCAGACCACTCGCACCGCAGACGCTGATGCCCATCTTCGTTCTGACTATTTTGGTCTTATATTTTTAGAGATGGTTATCCCGTCATCGAACGGGTGCCATAACGATTTTTAAGGCTGTTTCCTTTAGTCGCCTCTTACGACATCCTCAGTAAGAAAGGGAGTGCTAATATTGTTACGCCGTTACCACACGGAAATACGATAACGGAAATACGGAATATGCGATCGCGAGAGCTTAATTATTTACCTTGTTTATATTTTATTCAAGTGAAATCGATTATCAATTCAAATAAAATTATTTACTCATCGATACAACTTACATATATTACGTCCAGGAATTATACTCTACTTAATGTATCACTGTTTTATAACGATATTCATCTAATAGCGAAAATAAGAACTCAAGTAATATAAATTTTTGTAAGATAAGATTTGCTGTTTAAATTTCATTTCCATTTGTATTATTTTTTGTTTGAACAGGCAATAAATATATAAACGGGTCCATATGAATCTGGATATCTTAGTCTGGAATCTAGACGAATGGCTCTTTAGATTTACATAAGAATACTTTATTTTCGTTTGCGTATTATAAAGATGTCACCAATCCACTTTTCAAGCACAGAGTATGCTTCTAATCCCTTAAATATTCTTTATGTATTGCAAAACAAGAAATGATCTGAATATGTTTGTATTAAGATGGATTTAACGACGACCTCCTTTCTCTCCTTTCGGATTCGATTCCGGAACGGGACAATGTGAAAAACCACTTTTACTATATTTTCTTTTTCTTGATCTAGATATTAGTGATACCTTCGTTGTCCTGATTTTAAAACACAAAACAATTATATTAACACAAAGATCCTTACTCTGTGATCAGAACAATATATGTATTTATTAATGTTATTTATTAATTATAAATATATGTATCTATGTATTTATTAATTATAAATAACTATGTATGTATTTATTTATTTATAGTTTTCATTGGGTAGGTATTTAATATTGCGCAATCCAGCGTTAGTGCGACAGTGGTAGAGCCACGCATTAGCTTTTGTTGTTGCATGAATGGGCCGGCTCGACCGGGGAAGTACCATGATACCACATAGGCCCACCCCCTCCCCCAATTTGGCGGGGGAGGGGGAGGGGGGTTGAATTCGTATATTCATTTCTATATCAATATAGAGAACTAGAAAAAAAAATTGCAAATCATAATTATATTTAAAGGACATGAAACATTTTACAGCGAAAGTTTTAATGAAAGGCTAGATTAAAATGCTCTTTTACGATTTTCTTCTCGTAAGATACATTTTTATCTAAAATTGTGATCTTTAGAGAGCAACGTAACGATTTTTTATGTCACCTAAATACATTTATACTAAAAAAAATTTCATAAAGTATTATATAAGTGCCACCTTACACTTAACGAATAAAATAAATAAAAGCAAACGAAACTCTCAAGTTTATGAAAAATTCTTAGCATATCTGTGCTGCGAAACATTATAAAGATTTTAAATAAGTAATTAGTACATAAAGTTTGTATGTATAATTTAATGTTATGTCTTCACATAACATTAAATTATAAAATAAATAAAATATTATACTTACTTACTTATCTTGGTACACATGGTCTTCGAAAGTTAGTCTCGGTCTAATAATATTTTACCTCGGTCTAAGGTATAATATTATCATGAAAAAATACAAAGTTTCCGTGGTTAATCCAGTGCTGCATGCAGGCATTATTTTGCTTAGGGAATTTAGATTTGTTGTGTTGTGAATTCCAAAAAGACAATTTTTTTTTCGATATTGTTAGTAGTAATATTAAAAAGAAAATTAGTGGTTGAAGTGATGAATATTGTGATGTTTGTACTCGAGTCATGAATGTATATGTTCAAATAACATACATACAAATAATGGCATATTATAGACTAATGCAGGACATAGGCCTCTCCCATAGGGAGACCCCATTTCTCACCGATTTCTTCTGCGGAGTTCTTTTGCATATTTCTTCTCCGACAGAAGAAACATACATGCATACATAAAAACATACATATCGGTCTGTGAAATTCCACTGCAGGACATAGGCCTCTCCTATAGGGAGGATTTGCCATAATCGCCACGCTGGGCAAGCGGATTGGCAATCTCAGAACCCACTCGCCTTAGACGCTGCTGCACATATTCTGACTGATTATTTTGGTCTGATTATCTTGATGATTTTTAAAGATGGTCATCGCGCCATCTATCGGTTGACACAACGATATTCAAGGCTGTTTCCCTTAGTCGCCTGTTACGACACCCACGGGAAGAAAGGGAGTGGCAATATTCTTACACCGTTGCCACACAACTAATTGTATATGTAAATAGAATGTATATATAATATAAATATATACATATATGTAAGTATATTATTCCCGTTACCTTGGACATGAAGCTGTCTATAAGCTCACCACCTGACATGATGTCTCAAATAAGCTTCGGTGGAAAGAAAGTCGAGAGGACTTATGCTTACCTCGGTATGGAAAATTCCGTGGAGATTTAAAAATAATCAAATTTTAATACATATCTTAAACTCGTGTGATCATCTGTACTTTCAATCGCCACGTGAACGTCACAAAAGAGAATGTTTTTAAAGCGTCCGCGCGAACCGGACCCGTATAAAAGGGACGGGACTAAATCCCAAATGTTTTTCGCAATTTCTCGCAAATCCAACAATCCCTGAAATGGAAGAGTCAATTAACTGCGCCCAAGTTACAGGGGACTTGACACTGTATGATGGGAACTGACAGCCGGCGGTTTCATGTTAGACACGACGTTAGGAATTCGACTTTGGAGACGTGTGGATTAATGTGGTGCGTATTATTTGAAAAAGTATTATTTAAATCGTATATATAACGTTTATAAACGTTTTATATACGTATATAAAACGTTTATAAAATGTTACGTCGTAAACGTTTCGTCACTTTATCCTCTAAATTGTGTAATGAAGTTACCGTACATGGATGTCCGAGCTTCGCTGTTGAGAAAACATTGCTGCTATGACAAATTTTAGTAACTTTTTTCGTATAAATGAAAAATTAATTAATTAAAATATTTATACATAGATTGGGACCACATCACATACATTGCATTGATCCTCAAGTAAGCAGCTTTAGTACGTATTACAAAAAACTACTTCCATTATTGTGTAAATTTATTTCTAAAGCATATCAGATATGCTAAAATAAAAAAAATGAACTGGCACGGGCTGGATACGCTCACGCGACCTCTGCAATACCCTGGCACCACTCTTACCTCATTGCCACCAAGTCAACAGTTCAAATTTTAATTCATTTAATAATAAAGTCACGGTAGCCGAGTTGTTGGGTGGTCGGAATTTCGAGTTGAGAGACCCGAGTTCGATCCCCAGGTGGCAGTACCAATGAGTTTTTCAAAAACTTATGTACGAATTTCATCGTTGGCTTGGACATAAAGGACGGGCTCACCATCTGTCACGTTGTCCCGAAAATATCTTCGGTGGAAGGTGGGTCAAAGGGACTTAATTGTCTAGACTTGACCTCTGTCTACCCCTGTATTGGGTATTGCGTGAAGATATTTATTTATTTATTTTATTTTTATTTCATAATAAGTGTCTTCTGTCGTAATTCGTCGTGTCGTGTTCGTATTATCGTGTGGTAACGGCGTAAGAATATTGCCCCTCCGTTTCTTCCCGTGAAGGTAGTAAGAGGCGACTAAGGGAAACAGCCTTGAATATCGTTATGGCAACCGATAGCCGACCGGCTCACCACCTGTCACGTTGTCCCGAAAATATCTTCGGTGGAAGGTGAATCAAAGGGATTTAATTGTCTAGACTTGACCTCTGTCTACCCCTGTATTGGGAATTGCGTGAAGACATTTATTTATTTATTTAATTTTTTTAATGTTTAACACATACACAATAACCAACCCGGCCTAATAGAATACAGACGTAAAGAAAGCACCCGAATCTGTCATTCCGTAAGCTTCCCTCTGGCCCCTTACCAATTGCACCTGCAACTCTTACGTAGAGATCAGTAATCGCTTTTCATCACGTGACTCTATTAGTCGTTTGTCCCTTTAACCCTTGAAAACATTACACAGACGGTATTCCAAACTCAAACGCATCCCGTAATGCATACTAACCCCTATTTAAGGTTATCATAACAATAACAATAGAATTAGTACCTTAAATAGTTGCATTAAGGATAGTTTTAATTTTAACAACCGGAAAACAACCTTTGCCAATAATAGAATTATCTCTGAACTTGTAACATGATTCTTTGATCTTTATGTTCATATACTTAAGGATTAATATATATTTATCGGACAGCGAGACAAAGATTTGTGTAATAAAAATCACATTTGTTTGAAATGACGTGGCAGTGCATTGGCAGAGGTCACGTCCCCAAGGACTGGGGCTCGAATTAAACGGGTCACTGGGCAGGTAAATATTATAAGGCAAATAAATTTAACTGAGCTTAATGCACCATTGGTATTTGTGAGGGGTGGCGGAAAAGGGGTCCCGGTAGAGACTTTTTTATTAGTTAAGAAAATTCTTTGAAATGTTATTTAAGTCGAACGATGGAGAGTGACCGCTTTTTGATAATTTTTATTATGCATTTAAAATAATAAATATAAGAAGTCACGATAGCCGAGTTGTTGGGTGGTCGGAAATTCGAGTCGAGAGACCCGAGTTCGATCCCCAGGTGGCAGTACCAATAAGTTTTTCAAAAACTTATGTACGAATTTCATCGTTGGCTTGGACATAAAGGCGGCGACGGGCTCACCACCTGTCACGTTGTCCCGAAAATATCTTCGGTGAAAGGTGGGTCAAAGGGACTTAATTGTCTAGACTTGTCCTCTGTCTACCCCTGTATTGGGAATTGCGTGAAGATATATTATGCATTTGTTTTATCAAAATGCGTTATTGAACATTTTCAATTTCAATTCATAGTTAGGGTGACAAAAAATTACTTTTCAGGCGTTTTTTACACAAATAAAAGTAGATAATTAGATCTAGAACATCTATGTTAGATAGTAAGACGAATTTCGTGAAGAGAGCCATACACACTTGTTTTCAATATGTAAGCTGTAAGGTCTAGGATACTATTCCTGGACGACTCATTGTAAAATACCATTTTTTTACATTTTCTCGGGTCTGGGTAGTTGCTGTACTTTTGCTGTTGTTATTGTATAAGTGCTTGGCAACTTACTTTGGGATCAGAGGAATGTATGTCATACTGTCTCTATCTATGTATGTTTTAATATATTTATATTTGATAGATTAGAATGAAAACTAGCATACGGTCTACCTTATGGAATGTCTATTGCAGTCAAATCATTAGTAAATATTTTCAGTAGAAGGTCGCCGAAGAGTTGCAATCTCCAAGAATGAAGAAGCAATGTTTTGCATTTTTAACTGACGTCTATTCAAACTCCAATGCGAAAGAGTTCCCTCTCACGCTGGACTCTGCTGTCCGTTATCGGTTTTTTATATTAAGTTCTTCCATGTGTTAACGGCGTAAGAATACACCACCTCCTTTCTTGCCGTGGTTGTTGTTAGACCAGACCAAAACAAAGTCAACCTGTGACAGGCAGCAGAGTCTGCATTGCGTGGTGACTGTTCCGTGATCGCTTTTATAGAATATTATCGAAGATATCACTTCATCGGTTTTTAAGCATATAGATTTCCAAGTCTTCCCTCTAATCTCTTCCAATGACAAGTAAATAAATTTAAATAAAAATAAATTAAGAGTAGTGTTAAAAATTTCAATAAATATAAATTAATAACTGTGTGAATAAAAAAATATTTTATTTAAAAAATAGCGTGGGGTGCTTTTTAAGATATTATCAAAATGATAATCACTCTACACTGTACTCTCATCTGTCAATAAAATATTTATAACTATTTACAACATGCACCCCACGCTTTTTTTTAAATACAATAATTTTTATTCACACTTTTATTAATTTATATTTAATTTTTTAACAACATTTTTAATTTAAATTTATTAAAATTTATTTTATAATTTTAGTTCGGTTTTCTATAAAAAGCGTGTTTTTTAGTTTTTTTTTAACTAATATTTATTTTTAAGTTTTTAGTTTTTTTATCAGATCAATGTAATATAATCGGTTCTCGATAGATCTACAAAGTTTGAACGAAATCAGGCCGCTTAACGTGGGTTAAAATCGCGCCCAAAGAAGTCGGTTACAAATATTCACACATACAAGTGAAGCTAATATAAAGCGTGTAAAAAGATCGCGAATAGCGAATTCTTATGCCGATACCACAAGGCAACTTCTCTAATGACGATTTTTAATATCTTTACTCATAACATGGAATACCTAACTTGTTAAACAAGCGTAATCTAACATAAACTTTAAATTAATGAAAAGCCAAAAACACAGATAACAGATAATATACCAAACGAACCAATGAAATTAATATCCTAGCAACCCTACATCATAACTGCTATACAACTTTTAAGTATTGAAACAAACATAAAAGCTTTTGCGACAGCATGAATAGGTTTCACTTATAATCGACTACGGCCCAATTAGACGCGCGTTTGGTATCTCACCCGCTTTGTGACGTCACTTACCTGCCACTGAATAATAACCCCTATACACAATCTTCGATACAATACAAATCGCATATTACGGCTAATTCCATTCAATATGTTCACGATTTAACTTCACAATGGTGTAAGTAATATCGTTCAGTGTAAATGGGGGGAGTCAGTTTGTTTGTTAAGTTTTCAGGCATAAACCGATCAGCCGATTTTAATGAGATTAATAAATGAATTAAAGGGACAGAAGGATGAAGTCCTACAACAAACCTTTCACCAGAGCTAATTTAGGTCAACGTGACAGGTGGTGAGAATGAGAGGTCGTCGTCTAAAACCATGCAAATGGTACAATAGATAAAACAATTATAAATAAAATATCCTGACGCTATTCCCAATATAGAGGTAGACAAAGTCCGATCGATCCACCTTCCACCGAAGACATTTTTGGGACAACGTGGCCGGTGGTGAGCCCTTCGCCGTTTTTATGACCACGCCAACGAAAGTTTTTGAAAAAACCCATTGGCACGGGCCATGGGGATAGATCTCAAGGTCTCTGGACTAGAACCCCGATCACCCAATTGGTTATCGTGACCTGAACATAATGACACATGATTATAGACACACATAATGAAAGGTTCATATATAAATAACATACATATGTCCATGACTCGAGTATAAACATTCCTCTTCATCACACAAATATTTTCACCCAGCGTTACTCAAACCTGTGACCCCATGAAGGGCAACTAACTATCTGATCGTCGGAATTATCCAGTTTCATCCAATCCTAATCACGGACGTTCCTATATCAAAAAAAAGCTTTTAACATCTAAGAGTTAAGAAGCTAACCGATAAAGGGTTGCAAATGAGTCGACCCCCGGCCAGGTATTCATCTTCCCTTTAATTAATACAGAAAATTGTTTATCCGTGGACTGGTCGCATCTCGCGCTCTTAATTACTCCGCCCTCCTGGAATCCTACAACGGAATGTAGATTATTTTTTTTTATTACACGCCGGTAATTTGTAAATGTTGTCCAATATTCACGGAACTAGTCACTAAACTACGAGTATACTTATACCATCAAATTGTTCAAACTAACTTGAATATTCATGATATCAACGTAACATAATTTACTCAACTCCATTCCTCCCGTGGATATGCTAGGAGGCGACTAAGGGAAACGTTTTGTAATTATTAACCGATAGATAGCGGAATAGCCGTATCAGTTTAAAATTATCAGAACAATGTCTGTCAAATACCTATAAGTTGCAAGATGCTATATACTAAAATGCCAAACAATAAATTTTGCAACATTTGCATCCACGACTCCCTAAGCAACGTTAAAATAGAATAAACATAATAACGTTAGAGAGTAGTGAATATCACCGTCAATAGAATGACCAATAATTTCTCTCGCGAAAAAAGAAAATCAAATCCATAAATATGTAATAAATAAAATAAATATCTTCACGCGATTCCCAATACAGGGGTAGACAGAGGTCAAGTTTAGAAAATTAAGTCCTTTCGACCCACCTTCCACCGAAGATGTTTTCGGGACAAAGTGACAGGTGCTGAGCCCGTCGTCGTCTTTATGTCCAAGCCAACGATGTAATTAATACATAAGTCTTTGAAAAATCCATTGGTACGTGCCTGCCACTTGGGGATAAAACTGGGGTCTCTTGACTCGAATTTCCGACCAAATAACCACTCGGCTATCGTGACATAATATGTTTTACTTAAACATGTTTTATTTTTATCCACTGAACACGATAGTCTTCATAATCGCCAATTATTATCAATAGCAGCACCAGACACTTCTCACCTATGTCGCCTGACTACTGACTGCTAACTTAGATCTGACACAGTTAATTTGCAATATATTGATGTAACGAAATTCAAAGCAAAATTCCACACAAAAGTTTTATACTAAAATACAGTTAGTTTCTAAACATTAACTATAGAAATATTTCGCTGTAGTCTCTAGTTCGTGTGTCAGGGTGGTTGTTTACCACATAGCCCACACCTCACCAAGATTTACATCAAGCAACGCCTACCGCACGCCACTGGAACATATCCAAATGTAACTATGCTTGAGATTTTAGAAAATGTTCAGGATGTTTGCTATGCAGATTAAACGGTTGACTGAATTCGAACTTTTGAATTAAATGAGATATCATTATTGAAGATGCATAATTATTAATGTGTACATCGAGTACATAACAAATATTTTTTTTTAATAAACTCAACTATACTATTATTATTTGTTATAAGATTAAGATTTAAATTTTATTAAAGATTATGTACTCGTATAACTGTGCTCATCTCATATTCAAAGTAGAATATTGCTTTAGATGAAGTACATACAAACACACAACTACCTGTTAAAGTGCACTGCAAGACATATGTAAGATGAAGACTTTAGTACATCTTAATCTGTTTTCTTGAACATTTTAAATGTCAAAAGCCTAAATTGAATTAAATTTAGAAAGTTAATCAGCTGTTACGTAATAACTAAACAGAATTCAAAAGCAGTTTATCATATTTTACGCCAAGTTTTTTTATATCTATAATCTAGGCACTGCTTTAAAGCTTTTATGTTGACTTATAAAGATTATAGGAGAATTCCAAAACACATACATAAAAAAGAAAATCAAATCCATAAATATGTAATAAATAAAATAAATATCTTCACGCGATTCCCAATACAGGGGTAGACAGAGGTCAAGTTTAGAAAATTAAGTCCTTTCGACCCACCTTCCACCGAAGATGTTTTCGGGACAAAGTGACAGGTGCTGAGCCCGTCGTCGTCTTTATGTCCAAGCCAACGATGTAATTAATACATAAGTCTTTGAAAAATCCATTGGTACGTGCCTGCCACTTGGGGATAAAACTGGGGTCTCTTGACTCGAATTTCCGACCACATAACCACTCGGCTATCGTGACATAATATGTTTTACTTAAACATGTTTTATTTTTATCCACTGAACACGATAGTCTTCAAATTTGACAGATACTTGAATTAATTTCGGAAAAAAATATATACCATAATCGCCAATTATTATCAATAGCAGCACCAGACACTTCTCACCTATGTCGCCTGACTACTGACTGCTAACTTAGATCTGACACAGTTAATTTGCAATATATTGATGTAACGAAATTCAAAGCAAAAATTCCACACAAAAAGTTTTATACTAAAATACAGTTAGTTTCTAAACATTAACTATAGAAATATTTCGCTGTAGTCTCTAGTTCGTGTGTCAGGGTGGTTGTTTACCACATAGCCCACACCTCACCAAGATTTACATCAAGCAACGCCTACCGCACGCCACTGGAACATATCCAAATGTAACTATGCTTGAGATTTTAGAAATGTTCAGGATGTTTGCTATGCAGATTAAACGGTTGACTGAATTCGAACTTTTGAATTAAATGAGATATCATTATTGAAGATGCATAATTATTAATGTGTACATCGAGTACATAACAAATATTTTTTTTGAATAAACTCAACTATACTATTATTATTTGTTATAAGATTAAGATTTAAATTTATTAAAGATTATGTACTCGTATAACTGTGCTCATCTCATATTCAAAGTAGAATATTGCTTTAGATGAAGTACATACAAACACACAACTACCTGTTAAAGTGCACTGCAAGACATATGTAAGATGAAGACTTTAGTACATCTTAATCTGTTTTCTTGAACATTTTAAATGTCAAAAGCCTAAATTGAATTAAATTTAGAAAGTTAATCAGCTGTTACGTAATAACTAAACAGAATTCAAAAGCAGTTTATCATATTTTACGCCAAGTTTTTATATCTATAATCTAGGCACTGCTTTAAAGCTTTTATGTTGACTTATAAAGATTATAGGAGAATTCCAAAACACATACATAAAAAAGAAAATCAAATCCATAAATATGTAATAAATAAAATAAATATCTTCACGCGATTCCCAATACAGGGGTAGACAGAGGTCAAGTTTAGAAAATTAAGTCCTTTCGACCCACCTTCCACCGAAGATGTTTTCGGGACAAAGTGACAGGTGCTGAGCCCGTCGTCGTCTTTATGTCCAAGCCAACGATGTAATTAATACATAAGTCTTTGAAAAATCCATTGGTACGTGCCTGCCACTTGGGGATAAAACTGGGGTCTCTTGACTCGAATTTCCGACCAAATAACCACTCGGCTATCGTGACATAATATGTTTTACTTAAACATGTTTTATTTTTATCCACTGAACACGATAGTCTTCATAATCGCCAATTATTATCAATAGCAGCACCAGACACTTCTCACCTATGTCGCCTGACTACTGACTGCTAACTTAGATCTGACACAGTTAATTTGCAATATATTGATGTAACGAAATTCAAAGCAAAAATTCCACACAAAAAGTTTTATACTAAAATACAGTTAGTTTCTAAACATTAACTATACAAATATTTCGCTGTAGTCTCTAGTTCGTGTGTCAGGGTGGTTGTTTACCACATAGCCCACACCTCACCAAGATTTACATCAAGCAACGCCTACCGCACGCCACTGGAACATATCCAAATGTAACTATGCTTGAGATTTTAGAAAATGTTCAGGATGTTTGCTATGCAGATTAAACGGTTGACTGAATTCGAACTTTTGAATTAAATGAGATATCATTATTGAAGATGCATAATTATTAATGTGTACATCGAGTACATAACAAATATTTTTTTTGAATAAACTCAACTATACTATTATTATTTGTTATAAGATTAAGATTTAAATTTTATTAAAGATTATGTACTCGTATAACTGTGCTCATCTCATATTCAAAGTAGAATATTGCTTTAGATGAAGTACATACAAACACACAACTACCTGTTAAAGTGCACTGCAAGACATATGTAAGATGAAGACTTTAGTACATCTTAATCTGTTTTCTTGAACATTTTAAATGTCAAAAGCCTAAATTGAATTAAATTTAGAAAGTTAATCAGCTGTTACGTAATAACTAAACAGAATTCAAAAGCAGTTTATCATATTTTACGCCAAGTTTTTTTATATCTATAATCTAGGCACTGCTTTAAAGCTTTTATGTTGACTTATAAAGATTATAGGAGAATTCCAAAACACATACATAAAAAAGAAAGACCTTTGGTAAGTTTTTCGAAAACTTATTTTAAGCTATGATTATCATTGGAAATATGTACTGCTGATTGTTGTAGATCTGAGAGTACACACCATAATAACGATATTTTAAGGATAGATGTGTTTAGCGAATTTCAGTCAAACGAGTCGCACTTACCAGGCGCGTAGCAAGCTACGAGAGATGCACTAGAACTGGATATAGAGTTGTATCTGAACTTCAGTGCAGGGCGGTTAGTAGCGCGTCCGTTTTGGAGGGCGGTAGACGTGTTGGAAGCTGACGCACGTTCCGCCATCGTGTTAACAGTGCACGTGTACTGTGATGTGTTATGTTTTTATTTATTTATTTATTTTTTATCCACTGAACACGATAGTCTTCAAATTTGACAGATACTTGAATTAATTTCGAAAAAATATATACCATAATCGCCAATTATTATCAATAGCAGCACCAGACACTTCTCACCTATGTCGCCTGACTACTGACTGCTAACTTAGATCTGACACAGTTAATTTACAATATATTGATGTAACGAAATTCAAAGCAAAAATTCCACACAAAAAGTTTTATACTAAAATACAGTTAGTTTCTAAACATTAACTATACAAATATTTCGCTGTAGTCTCTAGTTCGTGTGTCAGGGTGGTTGTTTACCACATAGCCCACACCTCACCAAGATTTACATCAAGCAACGCCTACCGCACGCCACTGGAACATATCCAAATGTAACTATGCTTGAGATTTTAGAAAATGTTCAGGATGTTTGCTATGCAGATTAAACGGTTGACTGAATTGAACTTTGAATTAAATGAGATATCATTATTGAAGATGCATAATTATTAATGTGTACATCGAGTACATAACAAATATTTTTTTTGAATAAACTCAACTATACTATTATTATTTGTTATAAGATTAAGATTTAAATTTTATTAAAGATTATGTACTCGTATAACTGTGCTCATCTCATATTCAAAGTAGAATATTGCTTTAGATGAAGTACATACAAACACACAACTACCTGTTAAAGTGCACTGCAAGACATATGTAAGATGAAGACTTTAGTACATCTTAATCTGTTTTCTTGAACATTTTAAATGTCAAAAGCCTAAATTGAATTAAATTTAGAAAGTTAATCAGCTGTTACGTAATAACTAAACAGAATTCAAAAAGCAGTTTATCATATTTTACGCCAAGTTTTTATATCTATAATCTAGGCACTGCTTTAAAGCTTTTATGTTATTTTAAATAAATATATTTAAAATAACATAAAATTCCGAAAATAATTATATAATTTATTTACAATACTTATTAACTAAAAACTATTATAATCGTAGAGCCCTACTCCTCGTGGCATGGTAGTAAGAACGCTGGCTGCATTTCCACGTTGAATGGCTAGACTTAACCGCTGAGCGAGAAAAGAACCAGCCCTCTTGTCACCAGCGGCAACGATAAGTCGCGGATACAATTCCTTTAGAAACTGCATCGCGCGGGGACCCCACGGACCGATTGTCTCTACGGCAAATGGAACAAATATATAGTCTCCTTTCAAAGACTCATATTTACGCCATTTACCCGATTCAGCTGCCTCTGATGCCGCCCCGGCCCTTCTCGAAGTACCTTGATATGAGAGGCCGCTAATGTATCGACGCAAGTTGCGTCCCACACAAGAGCTTTGCCTCTCTCCCAAGGGACTAAAGTCAAGCCGTCGGGTCTTCATTATCTCCCTAAATATTCCACAAGACTCTAAAACCGATGGAATATTTATGGAAACAAGAGCCTTCGGATGACTTCATTCAAGGAATCGTGACTAGATAGTCTGCCGGCACTTTTTGGCATGAAAGTCCGTGGAGGCCTAACTCGTCGACGTCGCTGCCACAAGGACATCAATGTGGTTGACAAATCGATGCTCCCAATCGTATTCCTACAGCTATACGTAAACTTTCGTTATCTAGTAATGTACCAAGGTTACTTGATGTTTTTTTTTTTATAGAAAAGGAAGGCAAACGAGCAGGTGGCTCACGTGATGGTAAGTGATTACCGCCGCCCATGAACAACCGCAATACCAGAGGCTTAGCGTGAGCGGATTTCTTCTGCTTTCGCAGGTATCGGGCCTCGAGGCAAGCCTCATTGCCCGGGCGTCTTCTCAGGGGCTGCTGCTCCCCGGTCCTGGGTACCGCTTTCTGCGGTATACATGTCGGTGTGTTGCATATTTTACGCCATGCGTCGGGTCTTTCACTCTTCCCCGTCCTCCCTCAACGAGGTCGGGTGGTGGCTGCAACACCCCTAGGGAGAGGTCGCCGCTCTGGTGGTCGAGCGTGCTGCGGCAGGAGGTCCGATAAGGACGCCAGGTCGCGCAGGTGTTCATGTGGCTCATTATCAGCGCGGTCATACATTTTCCGCGCCAAGTGGACCACAAAGTCGTGGATAGATTCGATTTTAAGATCTCTGGCGATGACGTCATTCCGGACGTAACGACCAGCTCCCACAATCGTTCTTAGGGAAATGTTCTGCTGAACCTGCAATCTTTTCCGCTGTGCGGAGATGTGAACGCGTACCACGCTGGTGCAGCATATGTGATTCGCGAGCGGATGTAGGTCTTGTAGATCCCTACCTTGGTCTTCGTTGGCGGGTTGGATGCAGAACCGGACGGAGGACCGCCCTCGCAGCTCTTGCGCGCTGCATGACGTATTCGACCTGAGGGGTCATACGTAGAGAGCGGTCAATCTGGCATCCAAGGTAGGTCACTGTCTTCTTCCACTCTACATCCTGGCCTCGGAGCTTGAGTGGTGGTGGTACACGTCCCCGTCTGTTGACAATTATGGCGCATGTCTTGCCAACGTTCACGGCCATGCGCCATTTGTCGCTTATTCAGGCAGAGAGCCTTAGCAGACATTGCATCCTCCTGGCTGCAATGTCTGCCCGACGGACGACGTAAAATACGCGCTGTCGTCTGCGTAGAGGGCGAGCATGACATCTTGTTCCCATTCTGGACGCGACCTTCAAGTGTGGGGATGTCGTTGGTGTAAATTGCGTACAGGTGCGGAGAAAGACAGCTGCCTTGTGGCACTCCTGCCTCTATTCTTCGTGCTGCCGAGTCGATCCTCTCGACGCTAACACAGAAGCTCCGTCCCTCCAGAAATGACGCCACTAGTCGTATGAGCGCTGGCGGCGTTGTGGTGTTGCATATTAGTTTGTAGATGAGAGGCCGCTAATGTATCGACGCAAGTTGCGTCCCACACAAGAGCTTTGCCTCTCTCCCAAGGGACTAAAGTCAAGCCGTCGGGTCTCTTACCATCCTCCCTAAATATTCCACAAGACTCTAAAACCGATGGAATATTTATGGAAACAAGAGCCCTTCGGATGACTTCATTCAAGGAATCGTGACTAGATAGTCTGCCGGCACTTTTTTGGCATGAAAGTCCGTGGAGGCCTAACTCGTCGACGTCGCTGCCACAAGGACATCAATGTGGTTGACAAATCGATGCTCCCAATCGTATTCCTACAGCTATACGTAAACTTTCGTTATCTAGTAATGTACCAAGGTTACTTGATGTTTTTTTTTTTATTGTAAATATTAACATAATTTATTTTAAAATAAAACTCAATCCATATTCAGGCAAATAAAACGTATAATAATAAACACATTTTCATAGCAATAGTTGTTTATATCTATGTATAACGTAACCAATAATGGACACTTTAAATTAAATTTGGAGCGAAAAACGATAAGGTCTATATGAAACAAAACGTCGATATAATGTAATAAATATAATGCAGAGATATAGAATATAAACTTCAGGTCGATACTTAATTCCATGAAAATCATTTTATCTATTGACCCTAAACTCTACAATGATACAATATGTCGGAATAATAATATAGTAATTTTCGGAATTCTGTCCACCCTATTTAGAATAGCAGATGCATGCTACAAGTACATAAAAATTATTTGATACAACTCTATCTAAGAAATAATAATTAATCTAAACATTTACGAATATATTTGAAGACATTTTTAACAGATTTTTAAAGCTACAGACAGACTTTTAAATAGACTGTCAGGTTCAAGGAGACAACTCACAACGGCCTTCTTTTGTTTATTGTTTATTCTTTTTTGTGCTGTCGTTTTCATCTGGACTTAGTATCCGGTACGTGTATTGCTTAAGTTTTAATTTAACAAAGTTTAGTTGTTTTAATTTTTAAGTCATTAACTTGAACATTAGAAATTGTTCTTAATAATGCGATTATTTCCCATCCCCTTATGTAGAATCTTTTATGATTAAAGTATTCGATTTTAAAATAATATTTCTTCTAAATTTCAATTATAACTTTTTCTCTCTTTTAGGATGTGATAGGCCGATAAAAAACTTCATTTTTTTTTATTTTAATAAACAGCCGACATATTCTAGTTCCAACTTAAATAGATAGAAGATAAAAATGAAGTACTAATATCTATTTTAATAGAATCGATACGCCATTTTTCCTTGCATGGAATACATGCCTCGAATATGCATGCAATGCAAATAAAGGCTACGAAAGTGTCCACAATAAATCTGAACGCAAATCGTTACTGCCGACGATAACCACTAAATTATAACTGAATGTTTTTTTTTATAGAAAAGGAAGGCAAACGAGCAGGTGGCTCACGTGATGGTAAGTGATTACCGCCGCCCATGAACAACCGCAATACCAGAGGCTTAGCAGATGCGTTGCCGGCCTTAGAGTTACCCCCACCCCCAGAATTGGGGGAGGGGCGTGTATGGGCCTCCGGTTAACTGCACTCACCAGACGAAACGCATAAGTTTGTTAGACTTCTACTTTACGCCGGTATTCTGTGAGGTCACGACCTCACAGAATACCGGCGTAAAGTAGAAGTCTAGTACCAAGGTACTTCCCCGGTCGAGCCGGCCCATTCATGCAATAACAAAAGCTGATGCGTGGCTCTACCACTGTAGTGTTTACGTAAGGATGACTGTTGGATGTATCGATTATTGTTGATGCCTCTTAATGGCTTTAACACTTTTATAAGATTAATAGACAACTACGTGCTTTCGACCCACCTTCCACCGAAGACATTTTTTGGGACATGACGGATGGTGAACCCGTAGCCGTCTTCATGCTCAAGCTTACGATATACATCGTGTATAAACGTTTATTTTTAATTAAATCCATTGGTACGAGCCTTGGGTATCGATCTCGGGTCTCTTAACTCGAATTCCGAACCTAACCACTTGGCTATCGTACGAGTTGCGGCAACACCGCAAGCTGTTTACGCGTCCGGCAACGGTTACCGACGTTAGTGGCAGCACGGGCGGTGGCAGCACTGACGGTGGCAAAACATCGTTGGATACTATCGCGGCATACAGACGCCCATCATACGATTCATTATGTATTTACTAGTATAACCATTTAATACAGTTTTATCCCGACCCGAGAAGATGTAAAAAAGTGTTAATTCCATTCGGATCTTCCTGTGAGCAGTATACGCCAATCATCCGCAGCAATCCTCAGGCAGAAATGTTAGACTTCATTGCTGCCTATGAGTCGTCTGAGTTAGTATTATACTCTCAAACTTAACACTAATTCGATCATCACAATTATAATTCTAAAAAATAATTTAATAATTAAAGAAGAAAAATTTTCCCTTTGCCCTGCTGTATGCTGTAGCTTGAAATTAAATTTTTCCTGTTTAAATTTAACGGCTTACTGTAATGAAGAATTAAACTTCAGCAGTTACTTCTACTAGTACAAAATTTAAGCTTAGTTTTAGTCTTTTCACTTGTCACTTCGATATTTTATTTTATATTATATATCGATATTTTATTCACTTGCCACTTCGATATTTGTTTTTGTATACTATTTACTAAATAGTATTGAAAAGCTTATTAGTATATAACTAACAATAATTTATTTATGTATTTATTTGTTAGGTTTTTCTCATACGGAACCCTCTCCTATGACTTTCCGTCACACGTAACGGCAAACTTATTCAATTATTTCTATTGCGATAACATTTTTGTTAGGACTTTTTACTTAAGCCTGATTCAGACTAAGACGTTTACCAGTGAGATTCCCTTTGTGAGTAGCATATCGTATAAAGAGGCTCGCCCCCCAAAACAGACAAAGCGGCCAGACACAAAAGAGTTAATCCGAAAAACTACAAGTTTGTTTCCTTCCGACTCAAGACTTTTCATAATAGATATAATGCAAACGTTTTGATCTCAAACCTACCTACCTTACCTATTTTTAACATTTTCTAAAATATATAGGGGTAGACAGAGGTCAAGTCTAGACAATTAAGTCCCTTTGACCCACCTTCCACCGAAGATATTTTCGGGACAACGTGACAGGTGGTGAGCCTGTCGCCGCCTTTATGTCCAAGCCAACGATGAAATTCGTACATAAGTTTTTGAAAAACTCATTGGTACTGCCACCTGGGGATCGAACTCAGGTCTCTCGACTCGAAATTCCGACCACCCAACAACTCGGCTATCGTGACTTATGGGATATATGGGAATTGCGTGAAGATATTTTATTTTATTTTTTATTTTAAAATATATCTAAATATAAATATCGGTCCGGTATTTATATTTAGATATATTTATAAATCTTATCCATTTAATAACAAAAAATTATAATGCTACTATGATTCAAATACAGAGTTATAATTAAGTATACAGTCTAATAGTTTTATTAATTCTGACGACCTCTGAAAACGAGTGGCGTACGTACACCGATTTTCAGTGTCGCCTGCTCTGAGTAGCCGGGTTCCATTACCGGATGGATCAATGTAGAAAAACCACTTGTCTTACATTTTCTCGGGTCTAACTTTTGTTACTTTCGTTGTTTCCGATTCCATAAAACATGCCACGATAGTCGTAGAAGATGAATAGTAGTAGGTCACGATAGCCTAGTGGTTGGGTGGTCAGAATTTCGAGTCAAGAGACCCGAGTTCGATCCTCAAGTAGCCGTACCAATGGGTTTTTCTAAAAAAAAAACCTATGTACAAATTATATCGTTGGCTTGGACATAAAGACGGCGACAGGCTCACCACCTGTCACGTTGTCCCGAAAATATCTTCGGTGGAAAGTGGGTCGAATGGACTTAAATGTCTAGAATAGACCTCTGTCTACCCCTGTATTGGGAATTGCGTGAAGATATTTTTTTTATAAAACAAGCGCTTTAGCAACTTCCTTTGAGATCAGATCAGCAATATGTTTCCAATCTATGTATTAACATTACATTCATATTAAACTCTTTAATGAGTAACATTTTACTTAAAAAAAAATGAATAGCTGAGTTGTTGGGTGGTCGGAATTTTGTGTAAAGAGACCCGAATTCGATCTCCAGGTGGCAAGCTCGTACCAATGGGTTTTTTACAACTTATGTACGAATTTTATCGTTGGCTTAGACATATAGACGGCGACAGGCTCACCATCTGTCACGTTGTCCCGAAAATATCTTCGATGGAAGGTTGGTAAAAGGGACTTAATTGTCTAGACTAGACCTCTGTCTACCCCTGTATTGGGAATTGCGTGAAGATTTTATTTTAGAAAATAGTTCTTTTTAAGTACAACAGTTGTAGTGACTGCTGAAATTGCTGAAAATGCCGTTTCTCTTCAATAAGGCGTGCTTCATTGGGTGTTAATGCAAAACCGGGGGGGATCGTCGGATATTTCGCTTTTCCGCAGCTGCTCCGAGACTTCTAAATAACCACTGCCTCTCTACACTTCCGATCATTTGTTTACTCGAGCCTTTAATGAAATACGCTTCAATATAATCAGTTTATATTTAGAAAGACCGTAGTGAAGTGACGATAGCCGAGTGGTTGCGTGATCTAAATTTGAAGCTTAACACCCAAGTTCGATCCCAGGAGATAGGCTCGTACCATTCGAGTTTTAGAAAACTTTGTACGATTTATATCGTTGTATATAAAGACGACGACGGGCTTACCACCTGTCACATTGCCCCAAAATAAGCCGCGGTGACTATCCCAGTATAAGAAAAGTCTTAAGATGAAAAAGAACGTAGTACTTTTTTTTATTTCACGAAACTCGTTTTCATTTTAGGAAATTGTAATATTTTTTTTTAATTTAACTACTTTCAAAAGTAAACCAAAAAAGCTGAATAACTTTTAGCTAAAGTTGTTACACATTTATTTAAATTAAGTATTTTATAATTTAATAAATAATTTAATAAAGACGAATTTTCAGAATTATTTACATATTTTATCGTATTTTATTTAGCCTAATGTAGGAGTTATTTTAAGTTGAAAAATAAGTATTTTTATTGATTTTTAAAGTAAATGACTTATGAAGAATTTTTTTTATAAAATTTCTCCATGATTAAAATATTTTAAACTTTCTTTCATTAAAAATGGAAACTTTTAAAATAATGCGTTAGAAAACCCGTTAACAAATTTAATAACTCATTACTTCACGCGAGCTTCGGGAATTCTTCCTGTATTTCCTCTTTCTATTTTTGTACCGTAGACAGATAAAGTTGCACCAGAGGCGCCTCCTGAAACACCCGACATACGCACGATTAGAGCAGCCGTATGTGTACGTCCGACGGCGGTAAATTTTATGATTATTACACTTTATAAAACAACAGTTTCGCTCCACGGTTTTATGGATTATAAATTTCATTAGCGTATGTTGTCGGGCGATCGCGTTTATTGCTCACGCGACTTATGGTCTCCTGGTGCGGCTGATTTTGAACAATGTCTTTCTAAGCGAAAATGTAACAAAAAACATCATTTTTTTGTATTTAGTTCGATGTCGCCTGTAGCATAAAGAACTTAATCGCATATTTTTATTTTTTCTTTTCGCTATAAAAGTATTGCGTTAATGTTCTTTGCCTAAGGTTCAAGCTACCTCCAATTCAAATTTTATAGGTTTAGCGGCTCAGCCGTAAAAGCGAAACAGACATAGAAATATAAATGTAAAAGACGTATAATGTTTTTCTACACCTATAGTATGCTTTGATTGAATTGACAGTTTCAGTACCTTCTGCTGGCAAACGGCTTCATTTCAAATGTATACTTGAGATTTGAGTTGGAGTAATAACCGTAATTTAAACATTATTATTAAGTTATGTTAGTGCAGATACAAAAGATGACTCTTTCTCCCACTAGGAGTCATCGGGCTCAGCGCCACACTCTTACCTATTCCGGTTACTACAAAAACCAAAACATATGAAAGCAAGAATGACTTCTCCTGCAAAACCAAATATACATAAATGAACACATTTTAAGTACGCAGGAAAATACCTTTACAGTCAAAAAATATACTGAAGTTATACAAGGCAATAAATATTGATATTATGATGACGACGATTATGACAACACCGTGAACAAGTGGCGTACATTTCGGTTTTCATGGTGATGCGAGATCTGAGGTACCGGGTTCGATCCCTGTATGGGTAACTACTTGAACATAACTACTTTTTTTAATTTTTTCGAATCTGGGTGTTTGTCGCTACTATCACGCTATCCACAACACAAGCGCTTTAACAAACTTGTTTTTTATCAGAGCATTGTATGCGATGTTTTCCATATCGATGCACATACATAACAGTCTGTTAAAGGCACGCTTATTGACGATGGCAGTACCAGACCACTCGCACCTCAGACGCTGCTGTCCATTTTCGGTCTGATTATTTTGGTCTGATATTTTTACAGATATTATCCCGCCATCTATCGGTTTCCATTACGATATTCAAGTTTCCCTTAGTCGCCTCTTACGACACCCACGGGAAGGAAGGTAGTGGCAATATTCTTAAACCGTTACCACACGGTTATCATATATATGTATCCCTATCTATAGGTCATAGATATCATATACAGGGATACATAGGGATACATAGATCTATGTATTTATTGAATTATTTATTATTACATTATTCCCCAATCGCGCCGGCTGTGTGTCACTTTCATTCCGCAGCAAACGCCGGGCGCTTTATTACACGCATTTACATAGTTACTCAGTGAAATTAATTAGTTCGATAGTTTTGTTTTGTTTTCTTCGAGTCATATTCCGTAAACGCTTTGATAGTGATCGTGACAGATTGAACTATTGTTCGGAGAAATTTTGGGTTTATAAAACATATAAACATACATAATGGCTAGTACGAGTAAATTCCACTGTATATAGGCCTCTCATTTGTGTGAATTTGCCTTATTTGCAAAGTTGTCAAGCTTACCGGCTATTGATACTAGACATCTTGCAAATTTGTTGCTACTCCCCGTTACTGGTGTGTTCAATTTGGTCCGTAACAATTTTATTTTTAAGGCTTTTAGCCGGCCCTTAGTCGTCTCTTACACAAAAGAAACATTTAAACGTAATGATTTCTTGTATTTACGCGAACACATTTAAAATAATTATTTGTATTTACAACTATTATTATTACTATTATATATTGCACACAAATAAATAGTACTAACGGAAGAAAAAAGAATCAAAAAACTGTTTATGAGATCGCCACAATATTCAGTCTTATTCGGTATTTCCCAAACAACTTTTGCACAAATAGAATTCTAGCTGATTTCATTGCATTCCCGTAATTTTTCAAGCAAATGCTTAGAACCATGAGTCGTTTCCTTACTTCATAGGTATTACATGTCATAAACTATATAAAATTTATATATTTTATTTATGTAATTCTCTACAATTTATATTAATGACATCTATAAAAAATCGTTTTATTTCAAGTTGTTCAAGATACCCTGCGTGAAGCATTAAGAATTTCGTCCAGTAAGGTAAGATGAGGAACAGATGTGGGACTCAATCCCACATCTCTGCCTCCTCCCTACCGCTTAGCCTCTCCCTAATTCCTTCTTTTGCTGTAATCGTTTTTACACTTGTAAAAAAACCTAAAAAATATACAGCAACGATATTACAACCTTATATAATTACAACTTGAATTTGTTCATCGAACTGACTACACCTATTAGGTGTACGTGAAACGATTTTCGTAATCTACAACGGTGTCCGTTGTTGTATAGACAATTAGCTAAATAAGGCATTACGCAGATAAATCTGGAGTGACCCATTCGTTAGGCCGGGTCATGAGGGCCGCCGGGGTGAATCCTAATGAAGCCTGCTTATCATTACAAATGACAGCCAAGTTTGTCTCCGAAGCTGGGCCGAGTTTAATTAATTTATGAATTAAGTGAGGAATGGAGGGCTGTCAAAATTTCGGACCCCGCCTCCCCGCGTTTTATGTTGCGTAGATTAATCTATTGGCGGCTTAGAGCGGATACAATTTGCAATTAGGTGATTTGTATCGTAAATTTGTTAATATTTTATTGTAATATATAATTTTAAAATTTAAAAACAGTTAGAACGTTGGTGAATGGTGGGTCGAGTGTGTGTAGGTATCAAGACCTCTGTCTACCCTAGTATTAGGAAAATGCGTTATTTAAAAAAATCAGTGAGAAATTTTAAATTTTATCGCGTTTTAATAAAAATAGTTTATAAAAACTAATAATAATAATAAAATAATAAATATCTTCACGCAATTCCCAATACAGGGGTAGACAGAGGTCAAGTCTAGACAATTAAGTCCCTATGACCCACCTTCCACCGAAGATATTTTGGGGACAACGTGACAGGTGGTGAGCCCGTCGCCGTCTTTATGTCCAAGCCAACGATGAAATTCGTACATAAGTTTTTGAAAAACTCATTGGTTTTTAAAAACTAATTATATAAACCAGTGTAAAAATACTAGTATATATATATGGGTATGTATAGGTGTAATAATTAAGATAGCAAACTTATAACGCTCTAGAGGTTTATATTTAGTGAAGATAAAATAATTGTATCTCATTATAAGTGAAGTGTATCTTCTTATGAGAAAATAAATTCTTTGAACCTAATTAAAAATGTCACGATAGCCGAGTGGTTGGGTGGTCGGAATTTCGAGTCAAGAGTCGATCCCCAGGTGGCTCGTACCAATGAGTGATTCAAAAACTTATGTATTAATTGTGTCGATGGCTTAGATATAAAGACGGCGACGGGCTCAGTACCTGTCATGCTGTCCCGAAAATATCTTCGGTGGAAGGTGCGCCGAAGGGACTTACTTGTCTAGACTAGACCTTTGTCTACCCCTGTATTGGGAATTGCGTGAAGATATTTATTTGTTTATTACTTAATTAAAAACGCGACAAAATCCGAAAATCGTTTTATTTAAAATATATAGTATTCGCGTAAATACAAGTAATCATTAAATCAGTGAGACGTCATATTAAATACATATGTATCACAGACATGTGTGTTTCCTTTGTACAAAAAATGTTTGGGCAATTTTGTTAAAAAATATTAATTTCATGTCTTGCTAACTGGACGATGTTAAAACAACTTCAGAAATGTGACACCACAAAGAAATCACCAGAAAAAAAATATCCAAACATTATAACCTTACAAAAGCTTAAAAATCCCTTTTTTCTAAGCTTCACGGATGCTACGTATAAAAAATATTACCTTAATAATAAAAAACAAAAATATAAATTTTAAAGTTAATTTAAAATTGTTTTTTATAATTCAAAACTATGTATACATTTTGCTAGTACATAATATGTATTCTCAAACCTTTACAATACTGTAGTTGACCTCTGGTCTACATTGAAATTTAACGAAAAAGGTGACAGATGGTGAAAATATAAACTAATATTGGTTCATATTCGTAAGTATTCTTTTTCGTGCAGTACTCTTGACGAGTCTTCACAGCTCTCGTAATTTTATAAATGTATCTTAAATACCCTAGTCACTGCTACGTATATTTATTAACATTCCACCTCGTTTCAAAAAAATTGTTTAATAAATAATAATAATAATAATAATAATAAGACCACCTGACCCACGTGGGGCGGACACGTATTATTATAGAAACTTATACGGCTAACAAGGCAAGGGTAACCCATTAAAATGGAGACGAGGTCTAAGCGTAAACGTATAGAGCCGCTTCCCGGGGTGATCGCCGGGGCACACCTGGAGCTGACGCTGGGTGTCACAGCATGCGAACCGTCAGCGGTGCGGAGTTGACTAGGCGGGCTCCCCACCGGGGTATCCGAAAATGTTACAGCCAAACAAAAACCACCTGATAGAGGTACAATATCCCCATCCAGCTTAACAGAACCATACAGTCCTAATAGTACATTGTCATTTGCACCAACATTTAAAACTACTAGCGATGACTCAAGGGAATCCGTAGACGCCCACTTTGATGTTGCGCAGGAGGTCTCTAAGGCCTTTTTACCTGCGTCCACAAAGGCTGGGAAACCAAGAGTGCGCATGAAATGGTCAGCTGAAATAAATTTATTTATTATGCGCACTTATTACCACATAACAAAATTAGAAACAGACATGACAACATACAGAACACTGTTACATCAAAAATTCACCCAAAAATACCCAGGCGTAAATGTGACTGAACAAAGAATATCCGATCAGAGGAGAGTTATTATTCGAAATAAGTTATTAAGCGAAGAAACATTGAATCTATTGAAAGAAGAAGTTCGAGTGTTACTAAATCAGGAAGAAAATACAAATCAGGAAATAAGACACAATACGACACCACCACCAAGTATACTTGACACTGAAAATTTAACGTGCATTCAATCCCAAATTAACCTCCTTACACAAACACACAAACACAATCACTGTCACATACACAACAATATATGGAATCTCAAATATGCTCATCATTATATACTAACCATGAATACACCGCTGAAGTTTCTACGCAAACAGACACAGTTACATTGCTTATTGAAAATGAAATAGAATCTCTCAATTCTCCAAATATTAACGAAGACACGATAACAAAAGAGTTAAATAATAAATTTAAAACAGTGTTATTGGAATTCTCAGGGATGGACCCAACAGCCCGACCGAAACTACCTAAATTAAGATATAGTAAAGATCTCCAGCGACTAGTGAACATTTTCAACAACAGTATACTACCTCAGCACATATCTGACGAAGTACGCTTAACAGACATCCACACACTCATATACTGTACGGCAATAATCATTTCGCAAGAATTAGGCTATAAAATCAAAAAAACTGATGAAACATTACGGCATAAAAACTATGTTAGACCGTCATGGCAAATTAGACTGGAAAAGATATACAAAAGCTACGCTCCGATATAGGTAAACTCACCCAATTTATTCACAATAATAATAGATCAAAAAAAGTAGTAGAAAGAGTAACACTAATTTTTAAAAATAATAAAATACATTCTACACATGAAGGCGAAAATAGAAAACCGGAAGAATTCTTAGATACATTAAAACAAAAATTATCACTCAAAGCTAATAGACTTAAGAGGTATAAAAAGCATTACACAGGAAAGAAGACAATAATCTATTTACGACCAATGAAAATTATTCTACAGAAAGTTAAATACAAGCAAAGGAAATAAAAACTTGGAAACTAATGAAATACTGGCTGTTGAAGAGATTGAGAGATTCTGGTCGAACATTTGGGAGCATGAAATACAACACAACACTGAAGCAGAATGGATAAGTGAAGAAAGCAAACGTTGGAATTCGATCCCTGAAATGGAGTTCGAAAATATTACAGAGGAAGATGTTAAGAACATTACTGCTAAATTACACAACTGGAAAACACCAGGCAGTGACAAAATTTGTAATTATTGGTATAAAAAATTAGTAGTATTACACAAACGTTTAGCAAAGAATTTAACAGAAATCATATTACAAAAACAAAACATACCTGAATTTATTGTTAAAGGGATAACCTACATGTTACCAAAAGAACAATACACTACAAAACCTTCACAATATAGACCTATTACATGTTTACCAACGATATACAAAATACTTACGTCAATTATTACACATAAAATCAGAACGCACACGGAAAAACACAATATAATAGCAGAAGAACAAAAAGGATGCAAACGAGGCCACATGGGTTGCAAAGAACAACTTATAATTGATTCTGTTATACACAAACACACAGGAACGAAGAAACGCAATTTACATTGTACGTTTATAGATTATCAAAAAGCGTTTGATAGTATTCCACACTCTTGGTTAATCAAAACACTTAAAATTTATAAAATAAATAACTCTATTATACAATTCCTTAAAAAAATTATGCCCTTATGGAAAACTACACTATACATTAATCACCAGCACACAACATTTAGAACACGAGAAATAAATATTAAAAAAGGTATTTATCAAGGTGATTCTCTGAGCCCACTGTGGTTCTGCCTCGCTTTAAACCCACTATCAAATTTACTTAACAGCCAAAATGCTGGGTATTGCCTTAAAAATGATACTACCCAGACAGTAATATCCCATTTGATTTATATGGACGACATTAAATTATACGCCAAAACTGAGAAAGAAATGGACAGATTAATAAAAATAACGACTACATTTAGCAACGACATTAACATGCAATTCGGGTTAGACAAATGTAAAATACTTCACATTGTTAAAGGCACTATACGAACTGGAAACTACGCATTGATGATACGCAGAATAAAATTATAACAGCAATGGAACCAGGTGATGTATAAGTATTTGGGATACTACCAACTAAAGGGCATAGATCACAGCAAAATTAAGCAAAACCTTATAACAGAATACAAAAAAGAGTAACACATCTTTGTAAAACGAGACTTTCAGGCAAAAACCTTATAAAAGCTATTAACACTTACGGTATCCCAATACTCACATACACATTTGGTATCATAAAATGGAACAAAACAAATATACACACTATAGAACGGGCAACACGCATTATTCTTACCAAACACAATAACCATCACCCAAAATCTGCAATAGAACGTTTAACAATTAAAAGACATAACGGAGGCAGAGGTCTCATAAACATACATGATTTATGGCAAAACAGGTCTTAAATCTACATAATTTCTTTCAACAAAAGTCAATCAAAAGTAATATACATAAAGCCATTGTACAAAACGATATTAACTTTACACCGTTAAACCTAATCCAATCTAAATTAACTGAAAACACAAATATGAACACCCTCAAACTAGAACATGACACGATAGAAAAGTGGAAACAAAAACACTTCATGGACGACACCCACATGACTTAGAACAAACACTAATAGACAAAGAAGCATCTAATAGATGGCTTAAAATAGGTACATTATTTCCTGAAACAGAAGGCTTCATCTTGGCTATTCAAGATCAAGTCATCAATACAAGAAATTACCGTAAATATATTGTTAAAGATCCAACATTAGCAGACGATAAATGCCGAAAATGCCATACACAGTCTGAAACAATTCAACACATAACTGGAGCATGTCCCCACCTTACACAAACTGATTACACCCACAGACACAACCAAGTTGCCAATATTATACACTTAAAACTAGCCACCCAACATAAACTTTTAAACGACATCAATACACTGTACTATAAATATACCCCTAACAAAGTATTAGAGAATTCTACATACAAACTTTATTACGACCGTGCTATTCTTACAGATAAAACAATACACTACAATAGACCAGATATTATTTTGCAAGATAAAACTAACAATACAACTTACTTAATCGACATTGCAGTACCTAACACACATAACATATCAAAAACAATAACAGAAAAAATACACAAATATGCTGAGTTAAAAGAAGAGGTAACAAGAATATGGAAACAAAATAAAGTCTACGTAGTACCAATAGTATTATCAACCACAGGAATCATCCCAAAACACCTTCACCACAGTTTAAAACTTTTGAATATTAAGGAAAACACATACATAAGTATGCAGAAAGCAGTCATATTAAACACCTGTCGTATTGTTAGGAAATTTTTACAAGTAGATGAAAATATATTTTCACCCTAATTAGTAAATAGTCCTTACCAACATTATTAATAGTTTTAAAGTTGTTTACTTGGTATATGCCCGTAAACAGCAATATGACCAGCTGAAAGCTGAGAAAACAAAAGTTCTTAATAATAATAATAATAAATAAATAAATAAACAAATATAGAACGCGGGACCTTAGAGCTGGTGACACGGTAGAAGCAGGTGTGTACGCCACTCATCCACGGAGGTCGTCAGCGCAGATACATCGATATAGTTATATAAATACATAATATAATAAAGTTTATATATAAAGCAATAGCAACATAATTTATCGATAATAATAATTCTTTCATTCACACAAAGTCAATATGTACGCACACAAGATAAAGTAAATAATAATACCATCATAGTGTACAGATACTGATATTTAAAAATCAATAATAGAATTATATAATTTGTTGTTATGACTACTGTAAATGCGCGTAATATAGTTGTTGTAGTCTCAAAATAAGCTGTATGAAATCCTATCAGGTCATTATTATTCAGTTAGAACAATACGACGTTATGCTGCCCGAATATGAAGTATTACAAAGTATTTGTAAATGTTTTATTTATCATTCAACCTATATCTGTAACATATTATTACTTTTGTCGACTCGATAGCCATGTTGGCAGTGATCCTGCTTCCGAAGCTAAAGGTTACAGGTTGAAATCACGCTAGAGGCGAACATTTGTGTGATGAATATGAATTTTTGCACTCGAGTATTGGATCTTTATATGTATCTTAAATAAAACAATTTCCCCCGTGAACAGTCCCCATGTGAGCACGGGTGCTGTAAAGCATCCGAAACGTCGAGAAGTAAAAATAGTTTGTTAAAAACTAATTAAAAACGCGATAAATTCCGAAAATTCTATGGCGATGTTTAAGATGTGTAGCATTTTCGGTAATACAAGAAATCTTTATATGTATATTAATTTATGTAAATACATTCATATGTAATTGTCCGAGTATAGTACCGAGCTTGGACATGAAGGCGGCAGGATCACCACCTATCATGTTATTCCAAATAAGCTTCGATAAAAAGTTAGACGAAAACGTTCAGTATGAGAAATTGCATAAATATATTTTTTTATCTAGGATCGATAAGAAACTAGCTTCGATTATGAATTTTAGAAAAAGAGCTTGTGTTTATTGCGAAACAAAATGTAATTTCAAACGTAATTAGTTCTTTAAAGTCTATTTATTCTGTACTCTGAATAGCTCGTTCTCTTTTAAAAACTAAGTCTAAGAGTGGTCGCTTTTGGATAGGCGCCAAGCCGATACTCCGGTAAAATCCAGTATGCTATTGAAATCAAATGAGTTTAAGTAAGTTACTGCACATTAATTTAAGTTAGTTTTTAGAAGCTTGCTATTTTACTACTATTCAAAAAATATCTTTGCACCATTTCCAATACTGGGGTAGACAGAAGTGTAGACAATTAAGTCGCTCGACCCACCTTTCATTGTAGACATATTTTGCGGCATGACATAAATCGTACTTAAGTTTGGAAAAAATCCATCGGTACGAGCCTGCAATCTGGAGATCGGACTTAGGTCTCATGGCCCGAATTCCGATCACATAACCACTCGGATATCGTGTCTATTATTATTAGGCTTATTATAATGTTAATATTTACATTTTTGTTTTCTCAGATGTTACAACTATGTCGAAATGACAGAAATATTCTTAACTGACATGGTAGTGTTGATATATATTACTTACTTATCTTTACAATCGCACAATTCCTGACGGGGTAGCCAGAGATAACAGATCGGCAAGAGACACGATCCTTACATACCTTTTTCGCTATTTCAGGTCCATAATTTTCTACACACATGCACGTCTAGTTATCTAAGTATTCTTCACCCTTCCCTTGTCGAGTAATACTGATATATATCTTGTATAATATCCCTTTCAGTGAAACCTATTTTCGAAAAGGATAAAGTGTTTGGAGACAGGGAAATATTTTTCCAAATGGTAATGATTTATCCTGCTGTTAGAGTTATATTTCCACTTTAATTATTACACAGCGTTACAGAGTGACGCCAGCAATAAAAGCGCAAAGCAAAGTGAGTTCCATAAATTTTTAACGTCTTCACAAAACAGTGTTCATTCACTCCCCTTTTCGACTGCATTACGAGGAACGCGATCCCTGGAGGCGAGCTAGGAAGTTTCGTGTGCTAAAAGAATTTTTAAAGTAATTAAAATTAATTGCATTAACATACAAAACATATGTTTCTATTTATAGAAACAGTTTAGTTAGTTACAAATCCTGTATTCTAAAACACACTCTAATATTTAGGCCTCGTTGCTTTTTTATATTGATGTTCAACTCATAAGTATACACGTAACTTTAAAGTTTCGTGTGACGACCTCCGTGGACGAGTGGCGTAAACACCGGTTTTCCAGGTGTAGCCATCTCGAGGTCTCGGTTTCCATTCCCGGTCGGGTCAATGTAGAAAAACTACTTTTCCTACATTTTCTGGGTGGTTTTTGGTGCCTTCGTTTTTTCCAATTTCCATACCACAAGTGCGTCTCACATCTGGATCGGAGCAATGTATGTGATGTTGTCCCTATCTATATATGTATTCATTTATTAAAAAATCTCAAACTGTAACGTAATTTGTCGACAGCAAGTCTGTGAGGAGGATTATTACTAAGTATCTTAAATTGACTGTTCTTATGACAAAATCTACATTATATTATAATTGATCCTCAAAGACAGAAAAAAAATCTTACATATAGAATAAAAAGTTACTACAATACGCCTCTGGAACTGTACTTATTTATAACCTTGCTTAGCGGTGTTTTAGTACTATAAGTTACTTTAGTACCTTTGACAATAAAAATTTAATCTAAGCCCATTAAGTTCGCTTCGTTGTAAGTTAAATTTATTTTATTGGCCCATTAAATTTAAAATCATTTTCTCAATCGGCTGATATACAAAGGCTTTATTTGTTACTTACATTTAAACGAACTTAGGATTAAAATCGCATCTTAGTTTTTGAGTGAACTTTTCTATGAAATAAATGCATTTAAATTGAAATACTTAGTTGTATAGATGGCCAACTATGTATGGAAAAAATATAAAATATTGAATACTTCTAACAGTGGTAGAGCCACGCACCAGCTTTTGTTGTTGCATAAATGAGCCGACTCGACCGGGGAAGTACCACAGCCTCACAGAATATCGGCGTGAAATAGAAGTTTAACAAACTTCTGCGTTTCGTCTGGTGAGTGCAGGTAACCGGTGGCCCACACCTTTCTCAAAAGCCGGAAACGCATCTGCTATGCCTCTGGTATTGCGGGTGTTCATGGGCGGCGGTAATCATTTACCATCACGTGAGCCACCTGCTCGTTTGCCTCCCTTTTCTATAAAAAAATACTTATAGTTGCGGTGGTACTTAATTATTAAATCAATTCAAATAAATGTTTTACTAATTCCAAAATTTATTTAATTTTTGTAAATACCTGACCGGTTTTAAGGCATTATCTTAAACTTCCTATTATTATATATACTTATTATTTTCTTAAACTTCCCGACGTTTTGAGTGCCTTCAGACACTCGTGGCCACGGGTGCAGAAATAAACGTTTTGATACAAGAGGAGTTGAATAAAATGTGTACAGTATCACAGTTTTACAATATTTGTATAGTATGACTATCTCCGTGGGCCTGTAGCTTACACAACGGCTTTGAACGTGACGCTCTAAGGTCCCAGCTTCGATTGCAGGACGGGTGGAAGTGACAAGGCAAGCCTTGTCTATGAATGTATTCAAGAGATATGTAAAGAAATATCTTCACTTCATTCCCAATACAGGGGTAGATAGATGTCTAAACAACTAAGTCCTTTAGACTTCCACCGAAAACATGTTTTTGGACAACGTGACAGGCGGTGAACCTGTCGCTGACTTTATGTTCAAGCCAACGAAATAAATTGTTCGTAAGTTTTTGAAAAAACCTATTTATACGAGCCTTGGGGATCGAACTCGGGTCTCTTGACTCGTATTCCGATCTAGGATATGGTGACTTTGTTTAATTAAAGAGGATGTTAATAAATATTTGTACAGTTCCATAATTAAGAAGTACCCAGATACATAGCTCTAACAATAGAATGCGGATTATGTGAATTATTGACTTAGTAACACTGGCATCCATAATTGATTTAGTTGGATTGTCGTGCGGATTAGTGAACGTACTTGTCTAGCGGAATCTCAATCGGCGTTAACATTGTTATTAATTATCGGACATTGGACTTGAATATAATTAAAAAATAACATTGCTTGGACACTAAGATGTTGATAGGTCACAAAATATAACGTTGTATCAAACAGGCTTCGGTGAAAGGTGAATCGAAAGACCTTTCGATCTTTGTTTATTGTCTAGACGTCATAGTATAGACTTCTGGCTACCCCTGTATTGAGAAAGGCATGAGCATAAAAATATATCGTTAACGCCATCTCGATCAAATGTTAAAATAAATAGAATTTGGTCTTGGCTCATAGTTTTATCAGAAACTGAAATTTTCAAAAGGTTCGAGAAAATAAACACCGAAAAATTATAATAGTAAATCTTTAGATTGTGATAAAGAAGTGGGAATAGGTGAGTAAATGGGTGGTTGGAATTCAAATAGAGAGACCCGCCATTTGCAATACTTGGGGTAGACAGATGTCTAGACAATTAAGTCATTTAGACCTATCTTTCACCGAAGAAATTTTTTTTGATTATTTGAAAGGTGGTGAGGCTGTCGCCGTATTTATATCCAAGCCAACGATATAAATTGTAAATAAGTTTTCCATTGGTACGATGGGGCTCCTTGGGGCTCAAACTCGGCTCTCTTGACTCGAATTCCGATCACCCAACCACTCGTTATATTCTATCGCTATCGGGGCTATTTTTCCAACTCAAATTACTTAATATTTTATTTAATTTACCGACATCTATAGTCTTGAAAATATTTAACCCCCATGCCGCGCCACAATTTTTAGAAAACTCTGGCTTCATTATTTTATTTCATATTATAAAACATTCGAACATCAGTCGTAATGTTAATGAACTTATGCATTTTAATGAAAACTGGCATGCTATCCATGGAAGATAGTTTTCATTTTCCGTTTTACAAAAAAAAAAAAAACATTTGAGTTTTTTTTTTTGCAACGCAATAATACAAAGTTCTCAGAATCACAATAAGAAAATTCATGAATGTATTCAACAAAAATATTGTATTTATCTTCGAAAGCAGTCTAGAAATCCATGATTATTATAAAACCGTTTTATAAGTAACGTCTTCACTTTAGCGAAGAGAGCATCAGCTGGTAAGTTCTCATGCGACGGTGATTCTTTGAAAATAAAAAGTTAAGACTCATTTCTCTCGAAGCATTTTTAATGGCGTCTCTCGGCTATTACTTTCATTTATCCGTGGACTGTTTTGTTTTTGTGTACTGTACAAGAGTAAAAGTTATTTAAAAACAATGTTATATGAGATTCATATGATGATCTTCTTCTTTACAGCCTATCAAGAATTTACTGCTGAACAAAGGCCTCCCCCAAAATTTTCCATAATGAGCGGTCAGATTATATTACTGGCAGGAAAATAAACCACTCTAATTGTTGTTAATATCTTGTAGTTTGTTGTTAATTCGTAGTTAATATCTTTACGCCATTTCCTAGACAATTAAGTAAAGGACTTAATTGTCTAGGTCCTAACTTTCACCGGTGGTGAGCCTATCGCCGTCTTTTTGTCCAATCAATTTCATAACTTATGTACGATTTACATCGAACTTAAAGACGGCGACAGTCTCAATATCTGTCATGTAATCCCAAACTATTTGCCAATCACGGTCCTTGTTTACATGTTAAATAATAACATTATTTATGTTTAGGGAATGCTGTTCAATAACAACTTTAGAATAAATTTCCGCAAAGTAACGCCTGAGTCAATTAACCAACATTATTTAAGTAAAAAATTAATATTTGACTAAATACCAAGATTCATATGTGATGACCGATATAATGTTACATTTAATATAACGTTTTATTTGAATTGTTTGCCAAATTAAAACTATTCGCTAAAAATTTATTAAACTTTCAGAAAATAATATTCAATCTAGTCAATTTTCAATTCGAGAAAAATTTGTTTTTTAAAAATCTTTTAAAAGATTGTAGAATAATGAATACAATTAGTGAAGTTAACCTGAAACGTTATTCTGTTTTATTCACATCTCACTATAATATACTCGTACAACACCTCCATAGTCGCGATAGCCTAGTGGTTGGGTGATCGGAATTCGAGTCCTATTGACTCGAGATCCGACTACCAAACCACTTTTCGAGTCCCCAGGTGGTAAATTCGTACCAATGATTTTTTCAAAACTTATGTACGATTTATATCGTTGGCTTGGACATACAAGTGGCCACAAGCTCACCGTTCACCGAAGACATTTCTTTTTGGGACAACATGAGATGTTGTCCCAAAAAGAAATGTCTTCGGTGAAAGGTGGGTCAAAAGGTCCTAATTTTCTCTACCTTTATCTTCCCCAGTATTGGGAATAGCGTGGAGATATTTTTTTTATTTAATCTTATTTCTTTCTTCCCATGGCATCATATAGATGATATATTCTGAGAGATGGTCCACATGTTAGACTGTATCTCACCCGGTTAAGCAATAATGAATTGTAAATTTCACTTTGAATAAATAAGTCACGATAGCCGAGTAGTTTGGTGGTTGGAATTTCGAGTCGAGAGACCCGAGTTCCGATCCCCAGGGGGCAGGCTCGTACCAATGGGTTTTTCAAAAAACTCATGTACGAATTATATCGTTGACTTGGACATAAAGACGGCGACGGGCTCACCACCTGTCACGTTGTCCCGAAAATATATTCGGTCGAAGGTGGGTCGAAGGGACTTAATTGTCTAGACTAGACCTCTGTCTACCCCTGTATTGGGAATTGCGTGAAACTTTTTTTTTTTTCACTTTGAATCATTTATAAAATATCATTTATTTTCCTGAATACGGTTTACCTATTTGAGATCTTTCTTCTTAAAATAATGTTTAATTTTATTTGCAAGTTTCTCTGTTTTAATATATTTTAACTATATACATTGAATAAAAAGTAACACGACCGTACAGCGCAAGTTTTTATTTCAAAGTAAAATGGATGTTATTCTTCTACTAACATATTTTCGGAATAAAAGTTTTTTGAGAAGCATTGTCGTCTTCGCACAATACGAACAAAACTGATGAAAAGATGGCCAACTTTTCTCGGTTTAGAAATGCAAATTTAATTTTGCATAGATCTCATAAAATAAATTTTAAATATAATGTGATTGAACAGCGCAAGTCATTTGTTTACCGTGTATTCTGTTTCCTTAAATGGAGGAAAACATGCGAAAAAAACTCCTCTTCTTTTTAGGTATTTCAACATTACCATTACATGGAAGCGATCAACTCATTTTCAGGAGCTACTAATTAATGTATTAATTTACATTAAACAATTTATAAAAAAGAACTTAATAACCCTTGTTATTAAGTTCTTTTCTTTATTTAATGCCGTAAACCTGACGATGACGCCTTCATGTAACAAAAGATAAAAGAATTTATTTGTTTATCTTCACCCATTTCTAGTAAAGGGGTAGCCAGAGGTCTAGATAATTTAGTGCTTTCGATCTACATTTCACCGGAGCTTATTTTGGGACAATGAGACAAGTGGTGAGCCTATCGCCGTGTTAATGTCCAAGGCAAGACATAAATCGTGCATAAGTTTTGAATAAACTCGAATTCCGATCACCCAACCACTTGGCTATCGTGACTTGTGAAAGTATTTATCAACGATTTCAGTTTATAATAGAATAGTAAATAAAATAACGGGAAGTTTAAAATAGAAACATAGCAACTCTTCAACAATAAGGATTGAATCACGCTCATGCGGAACTTCTGAAATTAATTCCTCAATTCGGAGGCTCTATTTGCTATAAACTTGTCAAATAAATCACCAGGAAATCGTTTGCTTTAACGAGTTTCAATAGAAACGTTTTATTGGTCATGAAACCACTTCGCACGCAGAGTTTCGAGTCTTGCTTTACGAGTTTATTAACAAAGCCTATTTAATTAAGATGTGTACAGTGTCTGAGATTGAACCACTTGCAATGACGTCATTATGCTAAGGCACTTACGAACAACGTACATTTCAGAATACGTAAAAGCTTAATATTACAATACAAAAGCTAAACAAACTATATCTATCTAATTTACTGTTAATAGTGTTTTCACAGCTAAAAGCCGAAAGATTTTTGATGGTACATCGCACATTAATGAACATAGAAACTCTTTACCCAAAATTTTGAATTTTTTTCTGAAACTATCAAAATATTAAAAGTATGCTTATAGATTATTAAATAAATAAATAAATATATTCACGCAATTCCCAATACAGGGGTAGACAGAGATAAGGTCGAGACAGTTAAATCCCTTAGACCCACCTTCCACCGAAGATATTTTCGGGAAAACGTGACAGGTGGTGAGTCCGTCGCCGTCTTTATGTCCCAGCCAACGATATAGTTCGTATATAAGATTTTGAAAACCCCATTGGTACCTGGGGATTTCGATCCTCAGGTGGCCTGCCACCTAAGGATCGAAATCCGGTCTCTTGACTCGAAATTCCGACCACCCAACCACTCGGCTATCGTGCCTTATAGATTATGTTATGCTTAAATGAGTTAGGTAAAAATGTATAAGTACTATATCAAAGTTTTTACCGGCTATTTTATATAATAATAAAAAAACAATAAAATTTCAGACGGTGGGAGCGCCCGACAGAAAGCGATAACTCAAAACTATCAAGTATCTTTTTAAGCGTTTTTTTTATTTTATTGAATTTTTAGTTTTTTTATGATAATTTTCATTATTGGTTTTTATGGTTATTTATACATGTAAATATATAAAATATGCATATATACATACACACACAAACATATATATACACAAAATAAGGTGGAAAGTTGGTCTTATTTGTCTAAACCTTTGCCTGAGTCTAGGTACTACAGAAGTTTTCTTCTGAAATTGAACTTATTCAGTCGTTATTTAATTTAGGTTGTTAATTTAGCTACAACTACAAATTTAACTTTAGCGAAAATATTTCAGTAACATAAATGTTGTTGGGTACCTTAGTGCGATAAACTAAAACTTTAAATATGTGTGTTAAAGTAGTGAAATAACTCGAAGATATGGCTTCCTACAGTAACCAAGAGACGCAGTCTAGTCCAGCGAAGGAATTGCCAAGGTATTAAACTTACTTTAAATTTGTTTTAATGTAACTTAGGTAAATATTATATTAACGTGTAACATACTTTGTGAAATATTTTTTAAAAATACTTACAACGCTATAACCATATACAATATTGTTGTAAACATCAAAAGGAGTCCAACAGATGATCTACTCAGAAAAAATATCTTCACGCCATTCCGAATACTGGTGTAGACTCTGTCTAGAAAATAAAGTCCTTTCGACCCACCTTCCACCGAAGGCATTGGTCAAAAATGTCTTCGGTTAAAAGATCAATAACCATATTTACTCTATTACGTACTTGTACGGTACATACCATCCAGGACCAAACTGTGTAGATACTCCAGTATTGTGTTTTGTGAATTTGTGTTGTACGATGTTATTAATAAATGGAATACGTGAGTAGAAAGAAATTCACAAACAAATTACATTTTCCAGCGACTTCTGTAGCTTCTGGACAATATGTGTTTTCTCTGTACGTATTTCGCAGACCATTTGTTATTAATGCAAATTGAATGCGCTATGCAAATGCTCCTTTCCTTTTACATATTCATTTGTTTTATTTATTCATAAGGAAAATTGTTGCTTTTAATAACAATAAATTATATGTAAATGATTTATAAAATTATCGATACGTCAAATTAGTTTATCTACATATTGAAGCGGTGCCTTTGGATCTTTGCCAGACACCGGCTTATCTGAGTCGAGAGATATCGTGATAATAATGATTCCCGATGACTGATGGAAACCGTCATCACAATTTACGAGATAAAAATGTTGTACTCCGTGATTAAATAAACAATTTATAAATCTTTGTTATGCAATTTTTTTGTTTTTGTGCATATTTATGCCGAACTTTTATGTGATTAAATTAAAGAGAGAAAAGTTAAAATTTCAACTGACACGGGTGGGATTCGAACCCACGACCTTTGCCGATCCGAGCCACCGTGTCTTACACGCATCAGTTGAAATTTTAAATCTGTATTCTCTCTTATTACTTATGCCTTGTTTATTGGCATGGGCGCCATCTATTATCCCTTTTGCAAGTGACAAATTGCAGTGACTAACAAAAACCAACACAGATATTCCAACAGCGCTTCAAGTAAACACGCGCGAAAATCGTTGTCGAATCGAAAACAGAAAAAAACATCCGACGCGAGGATTTGCAGGTAGTGTTCTGTATCGGACATTGAATGTTAGCTCCATTACGTTTCCCTACTACGGGTTATGGTCAGTTAGCTAGCTAACTGCCTGTATACAGTATACAGTAACCGCCTGTATACAGTATTACATATTTAACAAAACTGTATTTCGTGCAGTGACTACTGTAAAAAAAGAAACAACGTTATAAGGTCTTACGACGATCAAACTGGCTTATTGATACAGTAGAAGAAGCTGGCGACTATCTATTTACGTATAAATAAATAAAAAAATTCTACCCACAATTCCGAATACAGGCGTAGACAGAGGTCTAGTCTACACAATTAAGTCGCTTCGACCCACCTTCTACCGAAGATTTTTTCGGGACAAAAATTTTGGCCGTCTTTATGTCCAAGCCAACGATATAATTCGTACATAAGTTTTTGAAAAACCCATTGGTACGAGCTTGCCACCTGGGGATCGAACCGGGATCTCTTGACTCGAAATTCCGACCACCCAACCACTCGGCTAGCGTGACGTATACATTACATATAATCGTTACAAAAGGCAAAGCTAGTCTGTTGGTGAGAAGAAACGTTGAAATTGGAGACGTCTGATTGGGCGATGATTGAAACACCTTTCCTATTCAGCGCTGATACTTAACGCAGTCAGTGGAAAGGTTTGCTTATTACCTTGTCTTGCTGTATACCAGCCTTAACCAGATCATGACCGTAGGATACATTGTCAACTACTCAATGGAAATCACTAATCAACAAAACTGAAAAACTTCACAATAACTTCTAGAAAAAGTTATTATGATGTTAATGATTATTTATTGAATTAATTATTTATAGTTTAATACGATGAACATTATTATTAGGTATTTCAGTATTAGTTTTTCTTTTGCTAAAAAATACATTTTAGTCTCATTAACAAAGAAAAATAAAAAATCTCCCGCCGCTATGAACCGGTATTACCGGTATGTATTTTTATTCATGAAAGCATTTAAAAGCGGTCTAGATTTAGTGCAGGTTAATAGATTTTTCTTGTCGTGTCATTTTTAAAACTTTCTGAATGAAAAGAAAAGAAATTACATTTCTTAATAATGCTTACATTTCTTAGTAACGCATACCACAAACACCCAAACCTGACACAATGTAGAAGTTTTCTACATTAAACCCGGGACCTTAGAGCAGGCGACACCGTGAAAACCGGTGGTTACCACCCGTGCACGGAGGCCGTCATCTAAAATTACCGTCACTTAAAGTTACTTTTCGATATTTTAATTTTTCGATTTACCCCGGAGCTCCATAAATAGATAATAAATGCAACAGTATTAATAAAGACTACTTTAAAATAATTTTCGTATCGTAAACATTTAGTAGGCGATGTCCATTTTTGTCTACGGCCCGATGTAAAATCAATACAATGACTGCATGCGGCGAGAGCTCAGGCACTCACTGAGCTTCCGGATTTCGACAATGTTTATTTTTTTTTATTCAACACATTTCTCAATAACGTTTTTTACGAGTTGCTAGTGTTTTTATGAATTACAACATGCGTATTTTTCGTGAATGTGGTCTCTCGTACATAGGACAAACAAAAAGATCTATAAAACTTTCGTTAAAGAACACATAGCTGATGTCAAATATAGACGCTCTAGGAAGTCTGCAGTCTGTGATCACTTTCTAGATGGGCCCAACCATTGTATCAGATTTGATATGCCACATATCCTCGTGAAAGAACACCAATTCCTACCCAGGATGATCCGTGAGGCTATTGAAATTAAATAAATAAATATCTTCACGCAATTTCCATTACAGGGGTAGACAGAAGTCTCGTCTAGACAATGAAGTCCCTTCGACCCACCTTCCACCGAAGATATTTCGGGACAACGTGACAGATGGTGATTTCGTCGCCGTCTTTATGTCCAAGCCAACGATGTGAATCGTACATAGGTTTTTGAAAAAACCCATTGGTACGAGCCTGCCACCTGGGGATCGAACTCGAGTCTCTCGACTCGAAATTCTGACCACCCTTCCACTCGGCTATCGTGACTTAATTGAAATTAAAAACATCCTAATTTCAATAGAGAAGATGGTTGGGTACTACCACCGGCTCGGGATCCAGTCATTAATAAAATTAAGTCCAAGACCAAGTATACCACTGCAAGACCTCAAGATACAGTGAGCATTCTGCGTAAATCGGATCCAAAATTAACAAATAAAGTTGACGGTAGCCGAAGGTAGCTGTGACAGCGGGACGTTCCAGACTATATTCCCCCCGTGACCACGGATGCTGTAAAGCATCCGAAACGTCGGGAAATAAAATCAAAATCGTTTTATTTAAAATGCGTAGTATTCGCGTAAATACAAAAAATCATTATGTGTATTTTTTGTTGAAATTATTTTAATGTAACTTTTTAAGTAAATTAGCATAGCGATAATTTGTAAATTTTTTGCGTTTGAAGCAGCGATTCACGTTAGACGATATGTCTGCTACTTTGAACGCCGATCAGCATGCCGAGCGTGGTTATTACGGCAAATGTTGCCATAATCACCTCGACACCATACAAAAGGCAAATATCATATAGTAAATAATAAATAAAAAATACATAGGGACAACGTCACATAAATTGTCCTGATCTTAAAGTAAATAGCTAAAGGACTCTTTTATGGAATCAGAAACAATAAAGTTATTACACAAGATATTACACACACCTTCCGAGAAAATAACATAAAAATTATAAAAAAAAAATATCTTCACGCAATTCCCAATACAGGGGTAGACAGAGGTCTAGTCTAGACAATTAAGTCCCTACGACCCACCTTTGACAACGTGACAGGTGGTGAACCCGTCGCCGTCTTTATGTCCAAGCCAACGATGTAATTCGTATATAGTATTAGAAAAACCCATTGGTACAAGCCCGCCACCTGGGGATCGGATGGAGACTCAAAATTCCGACCACCCAACCACTCGGCTATCGTGACTTACAACATTATATTATTTATATAAAAATTATATCAATAATATAATGGCATAAGATAATATAAAAATATTACTCATGATAGTCGAGTGGAGGGTTATCGACATTGGAGTCGAACACCCGAATTTTCAATACCCGGGCCGTATTGGGTTTTTAAAGAAACTTATATACGATTTTAATCGTTAGCTTGGACATAAAGATGGACCTGACCTGTCACGTTGTTCCAATAATCATCTTCGGTGGCAGGAGGTTCGAAATGACTTACTCACAAACCACTGTTATTCATGATTCTGTTTAATTGGTTTATCAATAAAGATTATTATTATTATTATTATTACAAGTAATTCTCTAGAACCGTGCCTGCCTCTGCATTGGGAATAGCGTGATCGTATTTATTTTATTATTAAAATCTTATGACAGTATAAATATACTGAGTAGGACTATATTCATACAGTCATATAATGTCATATAAACATATGTTTTGTATTTTAAGATAATTTCTTGTATTTACGCAAACACTACACGTTTAAAATAAAACGAACACCCTTGGTTGGTACACAGTATCCCCGTGACCACGGGTGCTGTAAAACAATCAAAACGTCGGAAAGTTAAAAAAAGTGAACAAAATAATTATATTAATTATTTTTAAAGACTAACTTACATTAAACAAAAACCTTTTTGTCTACATGACTTGTAGTCAACGCCACAAACATTAAAAAAATTAGCAATCTCGAACTCGCATGATATCGACTCTTAATATAATAAGCATTGGAATTGTAAATGTGCGTCATAACAATTAACATGTCCGCAAAAAGCTTCCCTCCCAATAAAGCTGTTGACTGTTGTACGCAAATATGCGTAAATCATCCGACAATTATATTGAAAAACGTATTAAACCACTTGACCGATGGAGATCGCATGATAAAATATGTATTTCGTCATTTTGCACGTCTATTGTTTAACTGTTATCAAATTAACCACGTTCTCCAAATTTCACGATAGCCGAATGGTTGGGTGGTCGGAATTTCAAGTCATGAGACCCGAGTTCGATCCCCAAGTAGCAGTACTAATGAGTTTTTCAAAAACTTATGTACGAATTACATCGTTGGCTTGGACATAAAGCCGGCGACGGGCTCACCACCTGTCACGTTGTCCCGAAAAATATCTTCGGTGGAAGGTGGGTCAAAGGGACTTAATTGTCTAGACTAGACCTCTGTCTTCCCCTGTATTGGGAATTGCGTGAAGATATTTTATTTTTTTATTTATTTCTCGAAATTTGCGTGGTCGAGGGCAATAAGTGAGGCTGTTTATACATTTAGCTTTTTCTTTTTTTATACATTAATATATATTTATTCATAATAAGTCACGATAACCGAGTGGTAGGGTGGTCGGAATTTCGACTCAAGAGACCCGAGTTCGATCCTCAGTTGGCAGACTCGTACCAATGTGTTTTTCAAAAACTTATGTACGAGTTACATCGTTGGCTTGGACATAAAGACGGCGACGGGCTCACCACCTGTCACGTTGTTCCTAAAATATCTTCGGTGGAAGGTGGGTCGAGGGGACTTAATTGTCTAGACGTCTGTCTGACTGTCTATCCACCTGTCGCTGAAGTCTGACCATCCAACTACTGCGCTATCGTGACAATACTAAACACAAAATTTTATTCCAGTAGAATCTAGAAATAATTTCATGATATTTCTATCACAATCTATGTTCAGTGAGATTGGCATAAATCTATATTTTACACTTTTATTCGTCCCGTGGAACTATAAATTTTTAAAACTGAACACACAGGCATTACCGGAGTTAAATATTAGCGACGCGAGGTGCATTACACTACGGTAAGTTATGGCGCGATTATCGATGGGGGATGAATTACGAGGTGTCGATAGTGGGGTGAAGTTTCAAATGAGAAAAGTTTATTGTTTGATTTAAAATCATGGCTGTAATCACTCTTGTCGAATTGTGTCCTTATTTTATGTCTTCACGCAATTTTCGCAGTCAGGGGCAGAGATCTAAACAATTAGCTCCTTTAAATGCTCTTTACAACGAAGCTTATTTTGGACATCGTGGTGGTGTGGTGAACAACCAAAAGCTTCGAGCCCGCAACCAAAAGCTTCGAATGCCAATTATTACCAATTAAGCTATCAAGACGTCGGTCGTATCGGTCCTTTTTTATAATTTTTAATAAATAAAATAAATAAATAAATATCTTCCCGCAATTCCCAATACAGGGGTAAGCAGAGGTCTAGTCTACACAATTAAGTCCCTTCGACCCACCTTCCACCGAAGATACTTTCGGGGCGACGTGACAGGTGGTGAGCCCGTCGCCGTCTTTATGTCTAAGCCAACGACATAATTCGTACATAAATTATTTATTAGAAAAAAAGTTAAATTTCAACTGACACGGGCAGGATAAACACAGACATTTGAAATTTTAACTTTTTTCTCTTTAATTTAATAACAAAAAAATTCAGCATAAATATGCTTTAAAAATTGCATAATCGTACATAAGTTTTTAAAACCCATTGGTACGAGCCTGCCACCTGAGGATCGAACTCGGATCTCTTGACTAAAAATTCCGACCACACAACCTGTCGAATTGTTTGTCAACGCAAAAATCGATTTTCCTAATAATTTCCATTGAAATTTCAAATACAGCCGTTCAATAATCGAACGCTATTATCGAATCATTGCGATGCCGTGTAATCGCCGTGGCCTGTTTCAAATAAGACGACAAATCGACGGTGGCGGGAGCGTCGCGCTCGGATCGTTGGTCCGCGTAAGGCACCGCAATATCCGCATTTGTATTCGGATCCGCGCCGGTTTCCGTGCGGATCTTTGCGGAATTGGAACTGAGGGCGTGCGATACGCAATTATATTAAATATTTAATTTTTCTTGTCGTTCTTTCGAAACTTGAACTATTCGAAGATTGGGTTTTATAGATAGTTGTCAAATGAAAGGTGTGATTTCGTTTTCAAATGTGTGCGTTAATGACAGTAAACCCTGAGAATGAGCTAATTATTTTTAGAAAAAATATTAATACTAGTTTATTATCAATCACGATAGCGGAGAGCTTAGGTAATCGGAATTCGAGTCAAGAGATCCGAGTTCGATCCCGAAGCCTCGTACCAATGGATTTTTTTCAAAAACGTATGTACCATTTATATCGTTGGCTTGGACATAAAGACGGGCTTAACACCTGTCACGTTGTCTCAAAAATGTCGTCTTTGTGTAGGCCCCTGTCTACCCCTGTATTAGGAAAGGCGCGAAATTGTTTTTTATTAAACTACAAAATATAACTAAATAATATAAAAATAATATAAACTAAGAGGAGAATAACCTACAGAGTTTATTTCGCTTGTTCCTTCTACGTTAGAGGAATTTTATTACAAAAAGGTGTATTACAAAAACCTAGCGCTAAACGAATGTATATTATTTATTATTTCGATAAATAAATGCTTTGAATTGAAATGTTAATTAAGAAATCGCCTCATTAAAGCGTTCATTTTTTTCTAATCAGTCTTTCTATTGACGTCTGACTGATTTGTAGAAAAGTAAAATAATCTTGAAGACCCAAAAATTCAATAAGGCCCATAAATAATGCTCCCTCTAGTCTCCTTGTTCTATAGTCCGAAGCAATAACGTTATCGGGCAGGTGTTTCGCGTGTTATACGAGTCAGTCGGCGATACATCGGAACAAATGGACGGACGTGATCTGACTGAATGATACTGACCCAAATAAACTGAATCCTCTTTAGACGGCGTCGGGTAATCGCCTAACCGTTTACGTACGTAATCAGCTATAAAGACTGGACATAATTTTTAAACTTTTATGAAGTTTTTTATGATAAAGACTTAAAATAAAAATCTTCAAGCAATTAAGGCCCTTTGATCCACCTTCCACCAGATATTTTTGGGACAACGTGACAGGTGGTGTGCCCGTCGCCGTATTTATGCACAAGCCAACGATATTATTCGTATATAGGTTTTTGAAAAACCCATTGATACGAACCAGCCACCACCTGGTAGAGCCACGCATCAGCTTTTGTTGTTGCATGAATGGGCCGGCTCGACCGGGGAAGTACCACGACCTCAAAGAATACCAGCGTGAAGTAGAAGTCTAACAAACTTCTGCGTATCGTCTGGTGAGTGCAGTAACAGTAACTGGAAGCCCTCACACCCCCTTCCCCAATTCTGGGGGTGGGGGGCACTCTAAGGCCGGCAACGCATCTGCTATGCCTCTGGTATTGGGGTGTTCATGGGCGGCGGTAATCACTTACCATCACGTGAGCCACCTGCTCGTTTACCTCCCTTTTCTATAAAAAAAAACTCACATATATTTGTTAGCTCATACTCGAAACTTCGTCTTCGTTGCTTGACATATTAAAAAAAAAACATCAAAATTTCTGTGTAAACAATGTTTTTAGTTGTTCTGTTTGTAGCTAAAAAATAAGAATAAGTGATATAGACAAATTAGCGGACAGAAAGTGAAAAGTAGTTATTAGAACGCTGCTTACAAATTATATGAAAATCAAACTATTAAACTGCACGCACATTCTTATTTAAAAAGTAAGGTAATTAAATATAAATATAAATAAATATCTTGAAGCAAAGTACCTTAAGGAGAGATTATATCAGATTCAGATTATATCCTTATCCGATTCTTATATAGATTTTTCGCTTCTTTCAGGTTCATAATTTTCTTTATACACGCACATCTCTTCGAACAATTTCGTCAAATGTCTTTTTCATCTTTGCTCAATACCATTTTTATTTCAGCCTTTGAAATAACTGCTTGCATCAGTTCTGTTTTCGCAATCTTTTTTTAACTATTATCGGGCATATTCGAACCTCAGCCTCGCTCCAATCTATGTCGGTAATTGATCTGCCCAGTCGCGTAGCAACGTTCGCCAGATGGAATTTTTAACGGCTGTTTTTTGACGGCAACCATTCATCCTTTCCATTGACTTTTCGATTGATTTATTTCGCGTCTATGATGATTTATATACTGTACATCTTATGATTGATAAATATTGTCTTAGTAAATCATGTTACTGTATTGAAATTATATATAGATTTGTTATTTTAATCGGTAACGAAATGCAGCGTGTACCCCACACGTGTCTGGTGTTACTATCGCCAATCCGCTTACGAAGTTTGGCGATTAGGGCAAACGTGAGAGGCTCAGATCCAGCAGTGGAATATTACGGGGCTTTTTTGTAGGTAATCATATATGTTTCGTGATGTTTACCCCGTTATTAATGTTAAGCCTTGTACATATCTATGTCCAAGATGTTTCCCTTCACCGCCAAACTTGTAGATATCAGTGCTGGAAATTCCACATTATTTTCCATTGATTCTGTCCCGGAGATCAGCGTAGTGGTAGAGGATTACGCAAATAACTGAGGACTACTCAACCACCGCCGTATTTTAACTTCACGCAATATGCAAATACTGGAGTAGGCAGAGGTCTAGACAATGTATTCGTTAAAACACAATTTTCACCGAAGCTAATTTGGGACATTATACCGATGATAAGCCTTTCGCCGTTTTAGTGTCTAAGTTAACGGTACTATATTCTTACTTAAATATATATTTACATAGATAAATACTCGAGGACAAACATTCATATACATCACCGAAATGTTTGCCCCTAGCGCGACTCGAAGTCACAACCTTTAGCTTCGCAGGCTGGGTCGCTATCAACTAGACTACCGATTAACTGTTAATTTGAAAAAACACGTCATAATACGATAATTTTTTTATAAAATTCAAATTCGGAACAACGATTCCGCTAGTAGCGAAATTCCCGAACAGCTATACCGCGAACGAATTAGCATTCATAGCCAGAAGCCAATAGAGGCGTTGCGGGGAGTACCGAATGCGGGATCGTTAAAATGCAACCCGGATCGGGAATAGCCTCAGAGCTATCCGGCTTCCCGCCCTCGTTTCCCCAAGTATTTAAAGAAGGAGGTTTGTTTGTGACTTCGTATAATTTAGCATTATAGCTGCAAGGATGTACAGAGCAGATGGTAATGGTTCAATTCGTTCGTGCGTTCATATTTTATTTCTTTTATATTACTTCTCGTGGTCGATTGAGACAACTAAGGGAAATAAAAATGAAAACTGCAAAGACTAGTGAAATGAAGAGACAACCAAACAACCAATCCATGTATTTCATAAAATCGAATCATCTAATCAATTTAAAATCAATTACTGGACTAAATTACAGCAGATAGATACTGACCACAATAATTTGTGGTTGTTGGATCGGAATTCGAGTAAAAAGACCCGAATTCGATCCCCAAAGCTCATGCTCGCTCAAGGTCAATGGGTTTTTTCAAAATTTATGTCCGATTTATGTCTTTGGTTTGGAAATGAAGATGGCGACAGGCTCACCACCGGTCACGTTGTCCAAAATGTCTTCGGTGAGAGGTGGGTATAATTGGAATGGCGTCAAGATATTTTTTTTTTTTTTTATAAAATTGTAGAAAAAATAAGCTAAAATAAATTTATGGCACCCTAAATTTACAATGAATGATCCGCGTAGGGATTCGTAGACTTGCTACGATCTTGACTATATATTCTTACCATAGCAAGATATAGTTGAAGAAAATTGTTATAAGTGACAAAAGTGATAGCCAAATCCTTAATATTATTAATAAGTTAATTGAGGAAACAAAATAAAATGTTTTTATCGGTTTATCCCCAAGAAATCGGAATAAAATAATCATGACGGCAGGCTCTGATGTTCAAAGGATGCCGTGAATATAAAAGAAATTCCAGCCTTAAATAGAAACATACTTATTCACGCTAATCTTACGATGTCCCCAATATAAGGGTGATGAAATGCTCCTACAAAGATATCTGTTTAAGGAAAATTTTAAACACCGACGTACAAATTCTGAAAGAGACAAGTAGAATATTTAACTGAATGCATCATTTCGTCACAAACTACCTGAACGCCTAATTATAAACATTGTTTTTATGTTCGTCTAAATAATGTGAAGTGTTTAGTTCATAAACAAAATATGATCGGGTACCATTTTATGTAGTCGTAAGAAGTGTCAACCTTCAGAGAGAAAAACTCCACCTAAGAAATCGTTTAGCAGTGAATTGCACGTGTAAATTATTGACTTATATTTATTCTTATAAATATTTTTACAAAAGGCCTATTCTAATATTTGTTTAGGATATTTTTAAAAGTTATCTATGTGTACAGAAAAGATATTTCTAGTAGGGTCTTACCGGTTTATATTAAAAAAAAGTATTTCTATAGCTTATATTTTTGTATAATCATCCAGTAAAGTTTGGTTATCATTAAATCTTTGTTGAATATAGATTACAAGAGAGAAGAAAGGTACCATTTGCATAATGTAATCAGCTAGAAGCGAGCACCGATGATTTGAGCAGCTACCGGGGCCTGGTTGTTGCTGAGGGAAATCAAAGGACTTTAATTTTGTTAAAAAGTCGACCCCCAAACGGAATCTATTTCGCGATCTGTCCTCAGAGGCCGCTGATTGATAGCGACGCGGTTGTTATTGGAAAATGAGCGGGAAAATTCTTCTGTCTTTTGTTTTTTGGAGGCATTGATTAGATTTAGAAATTAGATATTTGTTTAAGGATTTCTTTCTTAGCTTCGTTAACTACGGCAAATAAAATCAAAACAACTTAAATTTTTTTCTTGTAGTTGAATTTTAAAACATTAAAACTGTAGCTTTTTACTGTTACTTTTTAAATTAGTTACTTACTTAACGGCTTGTAAAACTTCAATACAAAAGATAATGAGATTATATATATATATATATATATATATATATATTATTTTTACAAAGTCATCTTTTCAAATTTCTAATCCCTAATTTTTCCTAGTAATAAATAAACACTCAAATATTCCCTAATTAAAAAGTTATCCTAATATACAAAATTATAATTTGAAACTCGTTTTGAACATGAAAAGTTTACCTTAACATCATTAAATAAACATGGCATACAAAGCCAAGTTTAATTAGAGAATTATTTGACTACATCCTCCTTCGTGCGCCGTTATAAAACAAGACGTTCCAGTGACGCAGTGCTAAATAGATCCTCTTTGTATTCATAGAATGAAAGAAAGTTATCCCAGGTGCGCACTCGCTCCGCCCTGCCGCCCTATCCTTTTAAAATTTTGGGAAATTTTTGTATTATCGCTTTTTAGTGAGGGACACAATACTGTATCGATTGTGTTGAGAAATTTTAATTAAAATCAATGTGCAATATTTTAGTTTGTTTTAAAATAAATTTCATTATTTATGAAAAAAATTGAATTGAGATTAACATAGTCTAGTGGCTGGGCGATCGGGATTTCTATCAATGGCTTGGACGTAAAATTACATTTTCGTAAGTCACCTCGAGTATCTATGAGCTCATTAACAATTTTTACAAATTATCAAAGTGCGCTGAAGAACGTAGGCATCGCCCAAAGATTGCCACAAAGAATGTTCCTGAACCAATTTGCAACCATCGACTTTCCGAACATAATGCATGTCTTTACTTCACCTGGTTGGAGTTTAAACGTGTGCCTAGACATTCTTACCATTGAATAACCTTTCTTCTCCAAGGGTTGTCAGTCAGGTTTGGTATTTCCAAATCAGCTTACTAATACTTATGACTATGCCGGTTACCTTAGCTCTGCTGTGTCATAATTGCAGATTCTATCATGCACAGAATCAACGTATGAGATCCACAGCCACAGCTCTGCTGATAGCTTGCTTCATAACTCTAATAAAATAAAAAAATATCTTCACGCATTTCCCAATACAGGAGTAGACAGAGGTCTAGTCTAGAAAAAAAAGTTCCTTTGACCCACCTTCCACCGAAGATATTTTCGGGATAATGTGACAGGTGGTGAGCCCGTCGCCGCCTTTGTGTCCAAGCCAACGATATAATTTGAAAAACCCTGTACAAGCCTGCTACCTGGGGATCCAACTCGGGCCTCTTGACTCGAAATTCCAACCACACTACCACTCGTTTATCGTGACTTAATAACTCTAATTTTCCTTATCTAGTCCACATTTACATTCACGATAAGTTTGGATGGTTAATAATCTGAAACAAAGTTATGTTGTATATATATTAGAAATTATCTATGTTAAAATAATAGATATTTTAACTAGTAACTTTCGAAGACTATGTGAACAAACTTCTCGAAGAGGTGAGGGTCACGATTACTCGGATACCTTGACGTGCATGTATGAAGAAAATGATGAATCTTAAAGAAACAAAAGAGGTATGCAAGGATCGTGACACTTGATGATCTTCTCTTCTGGCTACCCCGTCCGGGACAAGGAAAATAAAAAGAAAATAAAAATAAATAAAAATAAAACTATATTGGATTGAACACAAAGACAACGACAGGCTCACCACTTGACTACCACTAAATCAACTACAGTGAAAGATGAGACGAAAGGACGAAATTGTCTAGAACTCTGATTAACAAAGTGGAGAGAAATAAAAAATAAGTAAATAGACAGGGACATCATCACATACATTGCTCTGATTCCAAATTTAAGTAAAGCTGAAGCACTTGTATTATGGAATCTGAAATAACGATAGTACCACAAATACCCAGACCCGAAACCTAAAGTAGGAAAAAGTAATTTTCCACTTTTTTGTATGACCTAAGGAGCTCAGAGGTCCTGGGTTGGATTGACGAGTACGACACTACGAAGTCCACGGAGGTCGTCAAATACCCTCCGTATACTTATTTCTTGACTATTTATTTTATCTTAGAGGATTACGAGCCGAGTATTTACAATATACAAAAGATTGATTTCCCCCTCGTTTCCGTTTTAAAACTCTTCCTCTATCGCCGTAAAGCTACCTTCTTGCTCATTTTTTCTTCGGATACACTTTTGTTGCTCGAAAGGTTTTAATGTCTCCATCTTTGTGTCCCTCTCGTTATTAATCTATAAAACTCGCGACAATGAGGGAACCGTTTCACTTGAAACGGTGCGTCGTTTCGCTTGATGAAATTTTTAATTATTTTTCGTCTTGAACTGTTCATTGTAGCATTTAAATGAATCTTATGATTTGTGGCGGCGCTCATTAAAATTGTAAATTAAGTACGCAACGCAATAGGCAACTCTATGTACAATCTAAATAATATTGCATCTGCATAAATAATATATATATTTTTTCATGGCATTCTCAATACTGGGGTAGACAGAAGTCTAGACAATAAAGTCCTTCGAATCCACCTTTCACCAAAGACATTTTATTAGTTCAACGTGGCAGGTGTACCGACCGACCCGAAAGCATTTGCAATAATCACCACACTTGGGCCAACGAATTCGCGGTTCCAGTACCCAGGTATCTCGAACCATAGACGCTGCTACCCACAAGTCTTGCTAATTTTGGTCTCGCTAATTGCTGTTCCACCATCAGTCGGTAACCAATTGCATTTTCAAGTCTTTTCCATTTCTCGTCTCTTACAATACCCAGGAAAAGAAAGAACGAGGTATATTGTTACGCGGTAACCAACCGGCTGAACAGACTCTGTACCATAAACGGGCTGTGAGGCGTTACGATATAAATTTTACGCATGCCAAATTCTCTGTGACCATATATATGTTGGTAGTATTATGAAATCTGAACTATATAAAACACAAGAATATATTTTCTTTACGTTTATCGCATTTCTTGGTAGTATTAAACTATGTTTTATTTTTCATGTTATCTTAATATGCTTTTCTTGGCATAATCTCATCCCCTATTGCATCGTTGCATATGCAGCTCCTTTATAGACTGTCGAAACTGTCGATAAATTGACTTGCGGCGAACTAACACCGTACCGGGGGGAATATTAAACGCTATCTTGTATCCGCTGCTGTAGCTGAGGTAAAGCATATATTGACATAACTAAATTTAACTCTTGTATTTCTTAACTTATGCTTGTTATCGCTTATTATTGGAGCATCACATCTGATCATCCTCCCTCCTGGCTAGAAAGTCCGGAGTATGAAAGTATTGACCTTCTCGACCGCCAATCTCACACGGAGGCCATTGGGCTCAAGAAGGCGGGTGCTGCAAGGAACTAGGTCATCCGGCTATCTGCGACGTACTTCTGTTTGGCTATTTCGGCTGTGATGGGCAGCGAGAATCCGAGTGTAGAGAGTAGGATATAAGAAACATGGAAAATTGCAAGACAAAACTCATCTCCCACCGCGATGCCACCATGGCTGTAGCTGGCACGGAGACTGATATATAGAGAATGATCCAAACACAACTTGGGAACAAATGCCCATATCAGTGTCTATGCCAGCGATACACACTAGATAAGTTTAAAAATCCCTTAAGACACATAGTGATTAAATTCGCATCTATTGATTTCAATTTATATCTTAATCTGACTTAAATGTGGTTTAAATTTAATCAAATAATTGTTTTACATACATTACCAGAAAGTTAATAAAATTTACTTTCAAATATATGCTCACACTCACACGTAATGTTATTAAATTATAGCTAATATTTAGAAATAATTATGTTACTAAACAAACCGTGTGGTAACGGTGTAAGAATATTGCCTCTTCCATGGTTGTTGTAAGAGGCGACTACTGCGATCGCCAATCCGCTTGCCAAGCGTGGCGATTATGGCATTATCAGGGAGGATTTCACTTGGGAAGCGGACGAACGCGTGATAAACTGCTAACTAAAACCTGCGGTAGACTTTTAAAGGATTTGCCATTGCCTATGTTCTGCAGTGGACTTTAACAGGCCGTTATGTATTTATGTACGTATGTATGTAACTAAACGTTGGATTCTTATTGATTAATTTGATAATAATTCAATGTTCCGAATTCCATTGCAACGTGTAACGTAGTTTTTTGCTATCACGACTCGTAGTGTTAAAAATAGTTATGTCTAATTATATTTATTGATGTACATTTAATTGATTTAAAATATTTTTTATTGAAATTATATTAATATAGCATTTAAAAAATATAAAACGTAAGATAAATATAATAAAGTGCAAGTAAACATCAGTTAGATTTCACTAATTTCAACAAATACAAACTTTACACGTACTATGCAGTAACAAACAAACATAAACAATTAACACGTGCAAGATTTACCCATCTACTTAGTTTTTGTTCCATTACTACTTAGGAAAATGTTAGTTACAGCAAGGAGGTAAAATAGTAGGAAAGTTGGTACAGGCGAGAACAATAGTGTTAATTATATTTATATTACATTTCATTAAAATTGCGCGCCGTGTGTTCCCGTGGATATATCTAGAGAATAATCGCATAAGTTCTAAAATTTCACAGTTGAGATTACCGAAATTTGTGAAGGAATCTTCTCCTTCCTATCTAATATCTATCTTCCTTTAGCATCGGAATTACTTTAAAGTGCAAATAGATCGAAGGCGAATATAGTTGAAAGTAAATCCAATAATTATAAATATTGTCACGCCATTCCCAATACAGTGGCTGACAGAGATTTAGAGAATTAAGTCCTTTCGACCCACCTTCCACCGAAGACATTCTCACTTTTCACTGATCATTCACCAGCTGTCATGTTATCTCAAAAAACACCACTGTCGCTTTCTCAAATAAAACGAAAATTAAAATAATTCAATGTAAAAGTAGCACAGTTGTTCTCTACTGTACAATTGTTAGTAACAAGTTCCCTCATACAAACTTGCGACTTAGACAAAATATACGGCATGTTGCTGTCGCATAAGTAATGAAATAAAATAGTGTCTACTCTGATATTAATTATCCTATAACACGGCATAAACTGCTTCGTAGCTAAGGGGAGTCTTGAAGTTGGGTGTGGCTACACTGTAAGCTGTAACGGAAAATCATTGGTTTTAATATTTGCATGGTTTTACAGTGACATTACCAGCACATGTGTTACGAAATTATCTTTAATGAACTTTTTAGTAAATAATTATCATATTTAAAATCAGAAAAATTAGCCTTCCCAAAGGTAAGTAATTACCAGTTAGAAATACGATCACGATAGCGAGTGGTTGGGTGAACGGAAGATGAATCAAGAGACCTGAGTTCTATCCCCAGGAGTTGGACTCATACCAATGAGAACCATTTATATCGTTGGCTTGGACGGCGACGGGATCACCCACTGTTACGAGAACTGTAGGTCGAATGGACTAAATTCTCTAGACCTCTATTGGGAAATACTTTAATAAAAATAATTATACAATTTAAATGTATAATTATATATTATATACAGCATACAAACCTACGTTAGGAAATAGAATAACATATCGGAAATCGTTCTTGCAAATTATATAATGAATGAATGCAATACTTCAATTTTTTTTCCGGATTTTTGAACGGATAAAAATTCGGACGATACAGCATATATTATCGCTAGCACTGTGCATAAACCCGTTACAGAATAAGTAGGGCATCAAGTTGTAATACGTACATAATACTACAGGCATTTAGATAACGACGATCGAGGTGGAGTTCATGCCACCTGAAGCATAAGCCATGTTTAAAGCGCTCTTCAGTGTTCTAGAAATTTATGTCCCTATTTAAGTATATTAAATATAAAATTTTGACAATTTTATACTTTACTTGACTGTAGTATGGTTCAAAAACTTTAATAAATCAGAAACTTTAATGAAATTTGACTATGACATTATTATTAGAGTAAAATATGCTTTTTTTGTATATTAAGAGACATACAGAAGGACAGAGACAGGAGTACAACAGGCAGCTTTATCGCTGAAACAGCGATCTCTTCCAGGCAACCTTTGGGAAAAAAGATTCGTCTATAGAAAGCGGAAAACTTGTATTAAAATACATATATTATTGCATGTAAAAGGACTTTGCTAGGTACATATGCAATTGATTTGTAACCTATAGTATGCAAGTCACATGGATTCGATTTCGATTTCGAATTTGATTCGCAAGTAATGTGAAGTTAGTTAAATATTTTTTATTTAAATTATATTAATATAGCATTTAAAAAATATAAAACGTAAGATACATATAATAAAGTGCAAGTAAACATCAGTTAGATTTCACTAATTTCAACAAATACAAACTTTACACGTACTATGCAGTAACAAACAAACATAAACAATTAACACGTGCAAGATTTACTCATCTACTTAGTTTTTGTTCCATTACTACTTAGGAAAATGTTAGTTACAGCAAGGAGGTAAAATAGTAGGAAAGTTGGTACAGGCGAGAACAATAGTGTTAATTATATTTATATTATATTTCATTAAAATTGCGCGCCGTGTGTTCCCGTGGATATATCTAGAGACTAATCGCATAAGTTCTAAAATTTCACAGTTGAGATTACGGAAATTTGTGAAGGAATCTTCTCCTTCCTATCTAATATATATCTTCCTTTAGCATCGGAATTACTTTAAAGTGCAAATAAATCGAATGCAAATATAGTTGAAAGTAAATCAAATAATTATAAATATTGTCACGTCATTCCCAATACAGTGGTTGACAGAGATTTAGAGAATTAAGTTCTTTCGACCCACCTTCCACCGAAGAAATTCTCACTTTTCACTGATCATTCACCAGCTGTCATGTTATCTCAAAAAACACCACTGTCGCTTTCTCAAATAAAACGAAAATTAAAATAATTCAATGTAAAAGTAGCACAGTTGTTCTCTACTGTACAATTGTTAGTAACAAGTTCCCTCATACAAACTTGCGACTTAGACAAAATATACGGCATGTTGCTGTCGCATAAGTAATGAAATAAAATAGTGTCTACTCTGATATTAATTATCCTATAACACGGCATAAACTGCTTCGTAGCTAAGGGGAGTCTTGAAGTTGGGTGTGGCTACACTGTAAGCTGTAAAATCATTGGTTTTAATATTTGCATGGTTTTACAGTGACATTACCAGCACATGTGTTACGAAATTATCTTTAATGAACTTTTTAGTAAATAATTATCATATTTAAAATCAGAAAAATTAGCCTTCCCAAAGGTAAGTAATTACCAGTTAGAAATACGATCACGATAGCGAGTGGTTGGGTGAACGGAAGATGAATCAAGAGACCTGAGTTCTATCCCCAGGAGTTGGACTCATACCAATGAGAACCATTTATATCGTTGGCTTGGACATAATGGCGGCGACGGGGTCACCACCTGTCACGTTGTCCCGAAAATATCTTCGGTGAAAGGTGGGTCGAAGGGACTTAATTGTCTAGACTCGGCCTCTGTCTACCCCTGTATTGGGAATTGCGTGAAGATATTTTTTATATTTTTTTTTTTTTACTGAATATAGGGGAATGCGTGTAAAATTATGAAACAAAAAAAAAAGAAAATAAAGTAGCCTATTTTTGAACAAAGGAACAGTGATCGTGACAGAACAACAGATCGACTCGCATCGCGTCATATCCCCGATGGCTTATTTATATCCGAGAGTTACAACATTGGTGGTCGGGGGTAATGTAGCAGGACGAGGAACGAATTTAATGTCCCCCTTCACGGCACACCGCGGCACCGACGCGGCGTCTTGCTAATGTTGCGTGCTCAAAGGAATTTTGTGTACGTGGAAACAAAGTTACTGGATGCGACATAAGCTCACACATATCTCGAATTGGGAGTGTGGAAAACTACTTAATTCGAAGTTAAAATCATTTTTATTAATTCAATTTAGGTTTGTTTGAAGCTCAATTGAAAAAAAATGTGAGCCGTCATGGGACGCCTGGCAGATGTGAAATATCGAGTGTGTACAAGTAATATGCATTAAAGGTAATATTATTACAGGAATGAAAAAATTAAGTACTAAGAAAATACTAATGAAAAAATGAAGTATTACGAATTTCTTACAGAAAATGGTAACTTTATTTAATAAGCATTTATTTACATTTGATATAAAAATTCGATATTAATATCAAGTGGCCACAATTTAAATATTTTCTCTCTCTCTCTGTGACTTCAGTTATAGTTATATTCGATGTTTCCTCTGCCGGTATTACTGTTACGATTGGTCGATGATAACTAAACTACGTTACAAAAGTCCCGTAGTAGTAAAGTCCCGTTGTCCCGAAAATATCTTCGGTGGGAGGTGGGTCATAGGGACTTAATTGTCTAGACTTGACCTCTGTCTACCCCTGTATTGGGAATTGCGTGAAGATATTTATGTATGTATTTATTACGTTACAAAAGTATTGGATGAAACATTATCAAGATAACTCACAATTACAGCATCTATAGTTGTTCCATATTTGGTAGTAGATTCTTTTGGATTGTTGTTGATTTGCAATTGAAATTCTTTTTGAAGAAATGTCATTAATGGCATTGATTCAGCTCTTGCAAATTTACATTAAAATCTCCAGCTAATTTTAATGGTAGTTTATGGTTATTCGTTTTAAAAATTATTGAACCTTTTTGACTATAAGGAAATGACCTTTCATGTAAAAATGAAATCTGAATATAATTTACATAGTCACTATTATGAATAATATGAATATAATTAATTAAATATAAAAAAGGGATTTCTGTGTTTAATTATAAACCTTAATTATCAGGTAATAGGGTGTAAATTAGTATACCTTTGTTTAGCCACGGCGTGCGTCGCCACGCCAGAAATCGGTTTTACGTGCGGCTATAGATGTTTCACATCAAAAACAAGATCTTTTGGAAGAAGAACAGGCAAAGAAATTGACGTCTATCTTCTTTTTTAAGCTTGTTTTTTTGTAGTAGACCTTTTTTTAATAAAGTATTTTTAACGAACATTTGAAGTATTGTGTCTCTTTGTTGCGCTATGTTTGAAGGTATTTTGTAATAGTATTTAATGCACTTTTACATATTGGCGCGATGTTGGATGTTGACGTGTTTTCTGAATTGTCTGCCACTAACAAGCTTCCAATGTTGAGGTATAGATGTCGCCACATCAGTCCCCCACAGAGACTGAAGGTCGAGAACGAGGAGAGCTTGAAAACGTGGAGCAGTCTGGCAATGCGGTGAGAGGATGTGACCAGGACTACAGTGAGTCGAGATGCCGATCACAGTGCCGATGCCGCAGTATCAGCCTGAGGAGGAGGCCAACCGTTGACGATCCTCAGTGGCTGCGCGGATTATGAAGCACTCGTTGTGCCTATAGTAATCCTGTGCTGTGACTGCGATGATGACGTCGATGTTGTTGGACAAGCTCGCTGTGTTATTCTTCCACTGTCGGCTAGTCGGCAGTGTAGCGGACGAGGTGATGCAGGAAAAGGGTAGCTACCCGTTTGGACGGGTGATCTAACGGCGGCCTCTTATTTTGAAATGTTCTTTCTTACTTGAAATTCAATAAAAGTATCATTAAAAAATCTTTGAATAACACTGAACTTATAGGTAGAATTCGACGCCCTAACCTTCGTATTTGAATGAGAGGAGGACCAAAAAATGTGACCCTTCTAGATGGATGTACTATAGTCGTATATCCACAATTCGTGGCATTCGGGAATAAAGACCTAATGAGTGTAGTGAGGGAAAGAAGTGTAACTTGTGCCATTCTTAACGCTTTGTCGTTTCGTTCAGTGTAATGTGAGACGTTTTTGTTTTGTACACAAAGTAACATAAAAAATCTTCACGCAATTCCCAATACAGGGGTAGACAGAGATTTAGTCTAGACAGTTAAGTCCCTTAGACCCACCTTCCATCGAAGATATTTTCGGGACAACGTGACAGGTGGTGAACCCGTCACCGTCTTTATTTTTTTTATAGAAAAGGAGGCAAACGAGCAGGTGGCTCACGTGATGGTAAGTGATTACCACCGCCCATAAACATCCGCAATGTCAAAGGCATAGCAGATGCGCTGCCGCCCTTAGATTGCCCCCCCCAAGTTTGTTCTACTTCACGCCGGTATTCTGTGAGGTCGTGGTGCTTCCCCGGTCGAGCCGGCCCATTCATGCAACAGCAAAAGCTGACGCGTGGCTCTACCATAGTTTATAATTATATATTATGTCCAAGCCAACGATATGATTTGTACATAAGTTTTTTAAAAACCCATTGGTACGATTCTGCCACTTGGAGATCTAGCTCGGCCCGAGTTAGATCTCCTAGTGGTCCCAGTCTTGACTCGAAATTCTGACCACCTAATCACTCGGCTATCATGACAAAGTAACATAGTAGGAAAAATAATATTATCGTTTACAAAGTACGATAAACACGATATCTGAGCGGTTGTGAAGGACTCTTCACCCGTCACAATTTCTTAAATAAGCTCTGAAAAAAAATATAGAAGAGTATTGTAGGTTAAAACGATTAAACAGTGAAGATCTCTGATCACCCCACAATTGCGAGTATTGTCGTAAGTCTATAGCCGTGTGATATCGGGGTACAAATATACCCTTTCTTGCCATGGATGCCTCAAGAGGCGACTAAGGGAATGGCAACTAATCCAATAGGTTTTAGTCTACCGACAGATAGTGGCATAACCATCTCGAAAATAATAAAGAAAAAATTATCAGACCTTTGACGGGCAGCAACGTCGGGTGTGCGAGTTATCTGGTACTGCGATCACCAATCCGTCTGACAAGCACCGTAATTACGAAAACCTTCTCTTATAGAAGAGGCATATGTCCTACAGTAAACTTTACACACAGTTACGCATGTATATATGCGTAAGTTTATTACTTCAGAACCCCTTTTCTACCATTTCCCAGATTTACCGAAAGTCACGAAAGCCGAGTGGTTGGGTGGTCGGAATTTCGAGTAAAGAGACCCGAGTTCGATCCTCAGGTGGCTGGCTCATACTAATGGGTTCTTTCAAAAAACTTGTTGGCTTAGACATAGTAACGGCGACGGGCTCACCACCTGCCACATTGTCTCGAATATATCTTCGGTGGAAGGTGGGTCGAAGGGATTTAATTGTCTAGACTAGATCTCTGTCTACCACTGTATTGGGAATGGTGTGAAGATATTTATTTACTTTTTTCGCTACCGAGCTCACAGAATTTCAGCTCTGTAAATTGCGAATAAAAGGTTTAGTGGTGCTCTACCGAGGATCAAACTGTGGCACCTAAAACAATGTATGTAGAAAACGCCTTGCGCCCTACCCACTGTGCACCAATGACAACGTCAATAACTTAAAGACTATAAAACATTACATACTGAGCTCTGTTAACTAGAGTTTTTGCATACTATCTCTCCTACCGTAGTTGCAATAAACCCTGCATTTGCATTGGCATTAGAGCTGCATTATTTTGGAGCGTGTAATCCAACGCGCTGATAACTACAAGTTTCTAGCTTAACATGTGTTTAGAAACAAACGCTATGCTACCTGCTTATATAAGTATAACTGTTAATTTCTGTTGTTTAGCTTTGTATACGAGTTAATCTCCGAATGAAATGTTTCTCTCCTTTTTTAGTGAGAGTCCAAATGGATAAATATGTGTTGCCTGTGGATAGTTTTGTCAACCAGGACATGTAATAAGGTAGGTTTATGGAATTATAGCCGTGTGGTAACGGTGTAAGAATATTGCCACACCCTTTCTTACCATGGGTGTCGTAAGAGGCAACTAAGGGAACCAGCCTTAGACATCGTTTTAGCAAACGATAGATGGCGGGATAACCATTTCTAAAAATATCGACCAAAATAATCAGACCGAAGATGGGCAGATGCGTCTAAGGTGCGAGGTGTCCGATACTGCGATCACCAATCCGCATGTCAAGCGTGGCGATAATAAATCCTCCCTATTGGAGAAGCGAAGGACAAAGAGCCTTTGTCCTGCAGTGGTCTTTAATAGGCCGTTATGTATGTATGTATTTACGGAGTAATAAGTTTGGAGCTCTCAAACCAATTCGATTCGATAGTATATATTTTACTTTATTCGATTTGTACTGATTCTAGATTTCTAGACGAATTCGGGGCAAACGAGTCAACGACCTTTGACTTCCTCTTTTTATCTTTTTCCCTTATTACGGATGGGAAAATGGCGATCGATGGATGTAATATATATTACTTATATCGATAAATAAATGTTTTCATTGGATTTGGGACAATGTGACTGGTGATGAGCAGTTTTCCACAATGAATCCCAAAAAGTCCGTTCTATTTATATATGTACATAATAAGATATATGTAATAGATAATTACGAAATAATACGTACATACGTACATAAATAACGGCCCGTTATAGTTCAATACAGGACCTTATATGTTTTTTAAGGAGAGGCTCCTTAAAAAACATATAAATTTACGAAATTTGCATACGCATCTTAACTAGGACTCGCGGAGTAGGAAAATACAGACTTTAGCTGTAAAAAGAGGAAGAAGAAAAGCATTTACTTTAGAATATCGTCGAAACGCGTAGGAAAAGTTTTACAGTTTTACGTCGTCACTTTTCTTTGTAATTGAAGGTAAAGAAAGATAAGCCGAGCTTAGAAAACAAACGGAAACTCCGGCAGTCGCACGCGCGATTTGTCGCGTTTATCTAACTAGTTAATCAAGATTAAGACGGGCGCGATTTAAAATGGCCTAATAAATTAATCTGACTCGGAACGAACCTAGTTACGATATTTATGCAGACGTTTCTTTGTTATATTTCTTTTTTTTTCTTCACGCATTGCCCGATACAGGAGTAGTCATAAAAATAGATGATGTAGTCGTTTCGACCCACATTTCAATATCACAGGTGGTGAGTCTGTCGCCGTCTTAATGTCCAAGTTAACGGTACAATAAATATATAATAAATAAATATTTTCACGCAATTCCCAATACAGTGGTAGACATAGGTCTATTCTAGACAATTAGGTCCTTTCGACCAACCTTCCACCGAAGATATTTTCGGGGCAACGTGACAGGGTGAGCCCGTCGCTGTCTTTATTTTTTTGAAAAACCCATTGGTACGAGCTTACCACGTGGAGATCGAACTCGGATCTCTCGACTCGAAATTCCGACCACCCAACCACTCGGCTATTGTGATGGTACAATGTACTTATAAATATATTTACGCAAATAAATATTCATTGAAACATAGTACTCGTATAGGCTCGAGTACGTAAATTTATATTAAACGCACATATGGCTGCAGATTGCGGGATTCGAACCCAAGGCACTACTAATATCCTCGATATGGCAGGTACGGCCTTATCGAGGATCGATAAGGCCGTACCGTATCTTGCGGACAGCGAACTCTTCAGGACAATCTTAGGCCTAGGAAATAAGAGTTATGGGCAGAGGGAGACGGTGTTTATAATAAACATACTTGCTTATACCAAAATAAACAAATAAACAAATATCTTCACGCAATTCCCAATACAGTGGTAGACAGAGGTCTATTCTAGACAATTAGGTCCTTTCGACCAACCTTCCACCGAAGATATTTTCGTGGCAACGTGACAGGGTGAGCCTGTCGCTGTCGTCGTATAATATACATAACATAAACTAATACATAAGAAAAATATCTTTTCCTTATTACGGATGGGAAAATGGCGATCGATGGATGTAATATATATTACTTATATCGATAAATAAATGTTTTCATTGGATTTGGGACAATGTGACTGGTGATGAGCAGTTTTCCACAATGAATCCCAAAAAGTCCGTTCTATTTATATATGTACATAATAAGATATATGTAATAGATAATTACGAAATAATACGTACATACGTACATAAATAACGGCCCGTTATAGTTCAATACAGGACCTAGGCCTCTCCTTAAAAAACATATAAATTTACGAAATTTGCATACGCATCTTAACTAGGACTCGCGGAGTAGGAAAATACAGACTTTAGCTGTAAAAAGAGGAAGAAGAAAAGCATTTACTTTAGAATATCGTCGAAACGCGTAGGAAAAGTTTTACAGTTTTACGTCGTCACTTTTCTTTGTAATTGAAGGTAAAGAAAGATAAGCCGAGCTTAGAAAACAAACGGAAACTCCGGCAGTCGCACGCTCGATTTGTCGCGTTTATCTAACTAGTTAATCAAGATTAAGACGGGCGCGATTTAAAATGGCCTAATAAATTAATCTGACTCGGAACGAACCTAGTTACGATATTTATGCAGACGTTTCTTTGTTATATTTCTTTTTTTTTCTTCACGCATTGCCCGATACAGGAGTAGTCATAAAAATAGATGATGTAGTCGTTTCGACCCACATTTCAATATCACAGGTGGTGAGTCTGTCGCCGTCTTAATGTCCAAGTTAACGGTACAATAAATATAAAATAAATAAATATCTTCACGCACCCCTAACACAGTGGTAGACAGAGGTCTATTCTAGACAATTAGGTCCTTTCGACCAACCTTCCACCGAAGATATTTTCGTGGCAACGTGACAGGGGAGTTCGTCGCCGTCTTTACTTTTTGAAAACCCTTTGGTACGAGCTTACCACGTGGAGATCGAACTCGGATCTCTCGACCTGAAATTCCGACCACCCAACCACTCGGCTATTGTGATGGTACAATGTACTTATAAATATATTTACGCAAATAAATATTCATTGAAACATCGTACTGTATAGGCTCTCGAGTACGTAAATTTATATTAAACGCACATATGGCTGCATACTGCGGATCTGGAACCCAAGACACTACTACTATCCTCGATATGGCAGGTACGGCCTTATCGAGGGTCGATAAGGCCGGTACTGTAACTTGCGGACAGCGAAATCTTTCAGGACAATCTTAGGCCTAGGAAATAAGAGTTATGGGCAGAGGGAGACGGTGTTTATAATAAACATACTTGCTTATACCAAAATAAACAAATAAATAAATAAAAAAACTAAAATGTCCTTTTATTAAACTACTATTACAATAGAGTAAAATTAAAAATAGATAAGATGTAGTAAATACATAATTATACATAACATATAAAAATTAAACCTTGAATATTACTTACTTATCTTCACGCAATTCCCAATACAGTGGTAGACAGAGGTCTATTCTAGACAATTAGGTCCTTTCGACCAACCTTCCACCGAAGATATTTTCGTGGCAACGTGACAGGGGTGAGCCTGTCGCTGTCGTCGTATAATATACATAACATATAAAAATTAAACCTTGAATATTACTTACTTATCTTCACGCACAATCCCTGACGGGGTAGCCAAAGAGAACAGATCGCCAAATGTCACGATCCCTACATACCTCTTTCGCTTCTTTCAGATTCATCATCTTGTTCATACATGGACGTCTAGGTATCCGAGTACCCTTAACTCTCCCCTCTTCGAGCAATTTGCTCACAAGTTCTTCGAAAGTTAGTCTCGGTCTACCTCGACACCTTTTAATAATAACTTTCGCGCTATATATTTTCTTCACCATTCGGTCTTCACTCATTCGCTCAACGTGCCCAAACCATCGAAGCATGCACTTATAAATTTTTGTGACAATGTCATCTTTCAAACCTGCCATATTGCGAATCTCTTCGTTTCGCGTTCGGTCGGCCATGGTAACACCGCACATTTTACGAAGAGAATTTTTGAATATTGACTATGGAAATTAATGATAAAAGAGGAATAGATAAAGAAAATATAATGTGTACTTAAGGGAATAGATTCATAACAGTTTTACCAACCTGTAGTCACAAAACTTAATTATAACTAAATGTTTATTTTGTTTTCGTATGTTCACACATTTCCCATACAGGGTAGACAGATCCAGACGATGAAGTTCTTTCGACCCAACTTTCAACGAAGACATTTTTGGGTCAAATGATAGGTGGTGAGCCTGTCGCTGTCGTCGTATAATATACATAACATATAAAATTAAACCTTGAATATTACTTACTTATCTTCACGCACAATCCCTGACGGGGTAGCTAAAGAGAACAGATCGCCAAATGTCACGATCCCTACATACCTCTTTTCGCTTCTTTCAGATTCATCATCTTCTTCATACATGCACGTCTAGGTATCCGAGTACCCTTAACTCTCCCTCTTCGAGCAATTTGCTCACATGGTCTTCGAGTTAGTCTCGGTCTACCTCGACACCTTTTAATAATAACTTTCGCGCTATATATTTTCTTCACCATTCGGTCTTCACTCATTCGCTCAACGTGCCCAAACCATCGAAGCATGCACTTATAAATTTTGTGACAATGTCATCTTCAAACCTGCCATATTGCGAATCTCTTCGTTTCGCGTTCGGTCGGCCATGGTAACACCGCACATTTTACGAAGAGAATTTTTGAATATTGACTATGGAAATTAATGATAAAAGAGGAATAGATAAAGAAAATATAATGTGTACTTAAGGAATAGATTCATAACAGTTTTACCAACCTGTAGTCACAAAACTTAATTATAACTAAATGTTTATTTTGTTTTCGTATGTTCACACATTTCCCATACAGGGTAGACAGATCCAGACGATGAAGTTCTTTCGACCCAACTTTCAACGAAGACATTTTTGGGTCAAATGATAGGTGGTGAGCCTGTCGCTGTCGTCGTATAATATACATAACATATAAAAATTAAACCTTGAATATTACTTACTTATCTTCACGCACAATCCCTGACGGGTAGCCAAAGAGAACAGATCGCCAAATGTCACGATCCCTACATACCTCTTTCGCTTCTTTCAGATTCATCATCTTGTTCATACATGGACGTCTAGGTATCCGAGTACCCTTAACTCTCCCTCTTCGAGCAATTTGCTCACATGTTCTTCGAAAGTTAGTCTCGGTCTACCTCGACACCTTTAATAATAACTTTCGCGCTATATATTTTCTTCACCATTCGGTCTTCACTCATTCGCTCAACGTGCCCAAACCATCGAAGCATGCACTTATAAATTTTGTGACAATGTCATCTTCAAACCTGCCATATTGCGAATCTCTTCGTTTCGCGTTCGGTCGGCCATGGTAACACCGCACATTTTACGAAGAGAATTTTTGAATATTGACTATGGAAATTAATGATAAAAGAGGAATAGATAAAGAAAATATAATGTGTACTTAAGGAATAGATTCATAACAGTTTTACCAACCTGTAGTCACAAAACTTAATTATAACTAAATGTTTATTTTGTTTTCGTATGTTCACACATTTCCCATACAGGGTAGACAGATCCAGACGATGAAGTTCTTTCGACCCAACTTTCAACGAAGACATTTTTGGGTCAAATGATAGGTGGTGAGCCTGTCGCTGTCGTCGTATAATATACATAACATAAACTAATACATAAGAAAAATATCTTTTCCTTATATATTTTATACATTGAACTATACTATGAGAGCCTTCCACGGAAGACGTTTTTGGAACCTCGTCACAGGTGGTGAGTCTGTCGCCGTCTTAATGTCCAAGTTAACGGTACAATAAATATAAAATAAATAAATAAAAAACTAAATGTCCTTTTATTAAACTACTATTACAATAGAGTAAAATTAAAAATAGATAAGATGTAGTAAATACATAATTATACATAACATATAAAAATTAAACCTTGAATATTACTTACTTATCTTCACGCACAATCCCTGACGGGTAGCCAAAGAGAACAGATCGCCAAATGTCACGATCCCTACATACCTCTTTCGCTTCTTTCAGATTCATCATCTTGTTCATACATGGACGTCTAGGTATCCGAGTACCCTTAACTCTCCCTCTTCGAGCAATTTGCTCACATGTTCTTCGAAAGTTAGTCTCGGTCTACCTCGACACCTTTAATAATAACTTTCGCGCTATATATTTTCTTCACCATTCGGTCTTCACTCATTCGCTCAACGTGCCCAAACCATCGAAGCATGCACTTATAAATTTTGTGACAATGTCATCTTCAAACCTGCCATATTGCGAATCTCTTCGTTTCGCGTTCGGTCGGCCATGGTAACACCGCACATTTTACGAAGAGAATTTTTGAATATTGACTATGGAAATTAATGATAAAAGAGGAATAGAAAAGGAGGCAAACGAGCAGGTGGCTCACGTGATGGTAAGTGATTACCACCGCCCATAAACATCCGCAATATCAAAGGCATAGCAGATGCGCTGCCGCCCTTAGAGTGCCCCTCCCCCAAGTTTGTTCTACTTCACGCCGGTATTCTGTGAGGTCGTGGTGCTTCGCCGGTCGAGCTGGCCCATTCATGCAACAGCAAAGCTGACGCGTGGCTCTACCACAGTTTATAATTATATATTATGTCCAAGCCAACGATATGATTTGTATATAAGTTTTTTAAAACCCATTGGTACGATTCTGCCACTTGAGATCTAGCTCGGCCTGAGTTAGATCTCCTAGTGGTCCAAGTCTTGACTCGAAATTCTGACCACCTAATCACTCGGCTATCATGACAAAGTAACATAGTAGGAAAAATAATATTATCGTTTACAAAGTACGATAATCACGATATCTGAGAGGTTGTGAAGGACTCTTCACCCGTCACGATTTCTTAAACAAGCTCTGAAAATAAATATAGAAGAGTATTGTAGGTTAAACGATTAAACAGTGAAGATCTCTGATCACCCCACAATTGCGAGTATTGTCGTAAGTCTATAGCCGTGTGATATCGGGGTACAAATATACCCTTTCTTGCTATGGATGCCTCAAGAGGCGACTAAGGGAATGGCAACTAATCCAATAGGTTTTAGTCTACCGACAGATAGTGGCATAACCATCTCGAAAATAATATTATCGTTTACAAAGTACGATAATCACGATATCTGAGAGGTTGTGAAGGACTCTTCACCCGTCACGATTTCTTAAACAAGCTCTGAAAATAAATATAGAAGAGTATTGTAGGTTAAAACGATTAAACAGTGAAGATCTCTGATCACCCCACAATTGCGAGTATTGTCGTAAGTCTATAGCCGTGTGATATCGGGGTACAAATATACCCTTTCTTGCTATGGATGCCTCAAAAGGCGACTAAGGGAATGGCAACTAATCCAATAGGTTTTAGTCTACCGACAGATAGTGGCATAACCATCTCGAAAATAATAGAGAAAAAATTATCAGACCTTTGACGGGCAGCAACGTCGGGTGTGCGAGTTATCTGGTACTGCGATCACCAATCCGTCTGACAAGCACCGTAATTACGAAAACCTTCTCTTATAGAAGAGGCATATGTCCTACAGTAAACTTTACACACAGTTACGCATGTATATATGCGTAAGTTTATTACTTCAGAACCCCTTTTCTACCATTTCCCAGATTTACCGAAAGTCACGAAAGCCGAGTGGTTGGGTGGTCGGAATTTCGAGTAAAGACTCGAGTTCGATCCTCAGGTGGCAGGCTCATACTAATGGGTTCTTTTAAAAAACTTGTTGGCTTAGACATAGTAACGGCGACGGGCTCACCACCTGCCACATTGTCTCGAATATATCTTCGGTGGAAGGTGGGTCGAAGGGATTTAATTGTCTAGACTAGATCTCTGTCTACCACTGTATTGGGAATGGTGTGAAGATATTTATTTATTTTTTTCACTACCAAGCTCACAGAATTTCAGCTCTGTAAATTGCGAATAAAAGCTTTAGTGGTGCTCGACCGAGGATCAAACTGTGGCACCTAAAACAATGTATGTAGAAAACGCCTTGCGCCCTACCCACTGTGCACCAATGACAACGTCAATAACCTAAAGACTATAAAACATTACATACTGAGCTCTGTTAACTAGAGTTTTTGCATACTATCTCTCCTACCGCAGTTGCAATAAACCCTGCATTTGCATTGGCATTAGAGCTGCATTATTTTGGAGCGTGTAATCCAACGCGCTGATAACTACAAGTTTCTAGCTTAACATGTGTTTAGAAACAAACGGAAACTCCGGGAGTCGCACGCGCGATTTGTCGCGTTTATCTAACTAGTTAATCAAGATTAAGACGGGCGCGATTTAAAATGGCCTAATAAATTAATCTGACTCGGAACGAACCTAGTTACGATATTTATGCAGACGTTTCTTTGTTATATTTCTTTTTTTTTCTTTACGCATTGCCCGATACAGGAGTAAAAATAGATGATGTAGTCGTTTCGACCCACATTTCAATATCACAGGTGGTGAGTCTGTCGCCGTCTTAATGTCCAAGTTAACGGTACAATAAATATATAATAAATAAATATTTTCACGCAATTCCCAATACAGTGGTAGACAGAGGTCTATTCTAGACAATTAGGTCCTTTCGACCAAAATAATCAGACCGAAGATGGGCAGATGCGTCTAAGGTGCGAGGTGTCTGATACTGCGATCGCCAATCCGCATGTCAAGCGTGGCGATAATAAATCCTCCTATTGAGAAGCGAAGGACAAAGAGCCTTTGTCCTGCAGTGGTCTTTAATAGGCCGTTATGTATGTATGTATTTACGGAGTAATAAGTTTGGAGCTCTCAAACCAATTCGATTCGATAGTATATATTTTACTTTATTCGATTTGTACTGATTCTAGATTTCTAGACGAATTCCGGGCAAACGAGTCAACGACCTTTGACTTCCTCTTTTTATCTTTTTCCCTTATTACGGATGGGAAAATGGCGATCGATGGATGTAATATATATTACTTATATCGATAAATAAATGTTTTCATTGGATTTGGGACAATGTGACTGGTGATGAGCAGTTTTCCACAATGAATCCCAAAAGTCCGTTCTATTTATATATGTACATAATAAGATATATGTAATAGATAATTACGAAATAATACGTACATACGTACATAAATAACGGCCCGTTATAGTTCAATATAGGATTTTATATGTTTTTTAAGGAGAGGCTCCTTAAAAACATATAAATTTACGAAATTTGCATACGCATCTTAACTAGGACTCGCGGAGTAGGAAAATACAGACTTTAGCTGTAAAAGAGGAAGAAGAAAAGCATTTACTTTAGAATATCGTCGAAACGCGTAGGAAAAGTTTTACAGTTTTACGTCGTCACTTTTCTTTGTAATTGAAGGTAAAGAAAGATAAGCCGAGCTTAGAAAACAAACGGAAACTCCGGCAGTCGCACGCTCGATTTGTCGCGTTTATCTAACTAGTTAATCAAGATTAAGACGGGCGCGATTTAAAATGGCCTAATAAATTAATCTGACTCGGAACGAACCTAGTTACGATATTTATGCAGACGTTTCTTTGTTATATTTCTTTTTTTTTCTTTACGCATTGCCCGATACAGGAGTAAAAATAGATGATGTAGTCGTTTCGACCCACATTTCAATATCACAGGTGGTGAGTCTGTCGCCGTCTTAATGTCCAAGTTAACGGTACAATAAATATAAAATAAATAAATATTCATTGAAACATCGTACTCGTATAGGCTCGAGTACGTAAATTTATATTAAACGCACATATGGCTGCACATTGCGGGATTCGAACCCAAGACACTACTACTATCCTCGATATGGCAGGTACGGCCTTATCGAGGGTCGATAAGGCCGTACTGTAACTTGCGGACAGCGAAATCTTCAGGACAATCTTAGGCCTAGGAAATAAGAGTTATGGGCAGAGGGAGACGGTGTTTATAATAAACATACTTGCTTATACCAAAATAAACAAATAAATAAATAAATAAATATCTTCACGCAATTCCCAATACAGTGGTAGACAGAGGTCTATTCTAGACAATTAGGTCCTTTCGACCAACCTTCCACCGAAGATATTTTCGTGGCAACGTGACAGGGGTGAGCCTGTCGCCGTCTTAATGTCCAAGTTAACGGTACAATAAATATAAAATAAATAAATAAATAAATAAATAAATATCTTCACGCACAATCCCTGACGGGGTAGCCAAAGAGAACAGATCGCCAGATGTCACGACCCCATACATACCTCTTTCGCTTCTTTCAGATTCATCATCTTGTTCATACATGGACGTCTAGGTATCCGAGTACCCTTAACCCTCCCCTCTTCGAGCAATTTGCTCACATGTTCTTCGAAAGTTAGTCTCGGTTTACCTCGACACCTTTTAATAATAACTTTCGCGCTATATATTTTCTTCACCATTCGGTCTTCACTCATTCGCTCAACGTGCCCAAACCATCGAAGCACGCTCTTATCAATTTTTGTGACAATGTCATCTTTCAAACCTGCCATATTGCGAATCTCTTCGTTTCGCGTTCGGTCGGCCATGGTAACGTCGCACATTTTACGTAGAGAATTTTTGAATATTGACTATGGAAATTAATGATAAAAGAGGAATAGATAAAGAAAATATAATGTGTACGTAAGGGAATAGATTCAGAACAGTTTGACCAACCTGTAGTCACAAAACTTAATTATAACTAAATGTTTATTTTGTTTTAGTATCTTCACACATTTCCCATACAGGGTAGACAGATCCAGACAATGAAGTTCTTTCGACCCAACTTTCAACGAAGACATTTTTGGGTCAAATGATAGGTGGTGAGCCTGTCACGTCTTTATAACCAAGTCAACGATGTAAACCGTACATACCACCTGGGGATTGAATTCGGGTCTCTTGGCTTGAATTTTGATCACCCAACCACACGGTTATCGTGACTGCTGTCTGTATTACTTTAAAGTTACATTAAAATTTGTTGCGTGAAAGGGTTAACATTCATCCATCCTCACAAACTTTCGCATTTATATTTCGCATTTATGTATTTATATTATATAACTGGAATAGCATAGTACAAATGTACTGTGCTATTCCAGTTATATATATAGGAAAGTAAAATTACTTTCCTCGTTTAAAAACGTATCTGAAACTCAATAAACAACACACAGTTCCACATTATTCAGACGAAAGAAAAAAATAATGCATCGAATGCATATAACTATATATCCGGCTGTATCTATCTCGGGGTACGCGCCGCCCTACGCCTTTCTCTCTTTTTAATCACGACTCCATAAAATACTGTTTTTCTGTTTCCACAGATGGTTTGAACGGCTTTATATATCTCTATCATAAATTACTCTGTGCGTGTAAAGTCGCGTTTATTTAGTAAATATCAATAACGTGACGCGAAAACTCGCAATTTACCGCAACAATGATTATACAAAATTCGTTTTGTAACCAATTTACCGTATGGAAATATTTCCGCCCGCCCCGACCATAGTTCATTGTTTGTTTGTGAATAAATTACGTAGCTCATTCAGCGGGTTATAATTTTGCATTCACTTATCAGTAGCGAATTATATGAAAGAAATATCTTTCTTTTATAATTCTATATAAATATTAACATATTCACGCTAATCCCAATTCTGGGGTAGACTGAGGTGTAGAAATAAAGTTTTTCGACTCACCTACCACCGAAGCCTTTTTTTAGGACAATGTGATAGGTGGTGAGCCGTCGCCGTATTAATGTCTAAGCCAACTATATAAATCGTACATATATTTATTTATTTATTTTACTTATCTTCACGCACAATCCCTGACGGGGTAGCCAAAGAGAACAGATCGCCAAGTGTCACGATCCCTACATACTTCTTTCGCTTCTTTCAGATTCATCATCTTCTTCATACATGCACGTCTAGGTATCCGAGTACTCTTGACCCTCCCCTCTTCGAGCAATTTGCTCACATGGTCTTCGAAAGTTAGTCTCGGTCTACCTCGACACCTTTTAATATTCACTTTCGCGCTATATATTTTCTTCACCATTCGGTCTTCACTCATTCGCTCAACGTGCCCAAACCATCGAAGCACGCCCTTATCCATTTTTGGGACAAGGTCATCTTTCAAACGCCGGTCGCTTTCGGTCGGCCATGGTAAGGCCGCACATTTTACGAAGAGATCGCATCTCCACTGCATTCAACTTGCTTTTATGCTTCTTCTGGCATACCCAGGTTTCGCTGCCATATAACAAAGTCGGTACCAACACTGCGTTATGTATTGCTAGGCGTGCACTTTTCACAACGCCTTGCCGTTTGATTAACGCAGTCAGGGCACCATTGACTTTGTTCCCGGCACCGACACGCCTGTCCACATCTTAAACACATCTTCCATCCCGGCTAAACGCACTCCCCAAGTATACAATTTCATTCACCTGTTCTAGACTAACATACATAAGTTTTTGAAAAAAATCCATTGCTACAAGCGATCTGCGGATCGAACTCGAGTCTCTTGACTCGAATACCCAACCACTCGGCTATCGTGACTTGGTACACATAAAAAAAATATTTAAAAGAACCTTAAGTTTCAAAAACTATTCGATTTATCATGCTATAATTGATAACAATTGTTTCATTTCATTTCCAGTTATTTAGTCTATGGTACTTTGAAGTATGAACCTAGCAAACTAATTATAACGAATATACTATTTGAAAATACTCACGAAACGGCGGGGATTTAAAATTTTAAATATATCAAAATATTGTTTATTCAATTTTAGAATTTTAGACAGTGTATGCAAATTAAACAGCCTAAAATAAATCGCTAAAACAAATTATAGTGTCTTCATGCTTTCTTACGCGTAATATCTAATATATGTACATACAGGATTCTAGATTATGCCTCCTGAATTCACCCCTCGAGATTTACAGTCGTAAATCTCTACCACAAGTCGCGCGACAAAAGTATCATTATGTAAATTTACATAAAAATAAAACGCCTACTACATAACTTAGAAATGGGGATCAAATTTTACATAAAGCATTCGATTTGCAGAAGATTTTCATTTCAGTTTTTTAGGATCAAGATTATATACTTTTTACTATTCAATAAGTTGAAGAAAAATTATTATGCGAGTATATCCTGTGCAACTGGTCTCTAGGCTATGGAATTCCGGGAGGTTCGCTGCATTCGAAGGATTATAGGTCGAAAAGACGAGTACGAGACTAAACGCATGATGAAAGTTTGCCTTAGTTGCTTAGTTTGTCAAGCAGAATAGCGATCGCGGAAACTGTTGGAAACTGTTGCCCATTACCACTCTGATGTTAATGATTATTCAGATCCGTTATTGTTGGTAACCAACTGCACTTTCAAGGCTTTTATCTATGCCACATTTTAGGACATCACAGAAAAAATGAGGATTAGGTTTTCCTACACATTAACCACGTGGTAAAACACGTGGCTAATGTGTTGCAGAAGTTTTATAAATTAAAGTACATGCTCGTACCGCAATGATAAGACATTCATCACATTAGAAACTTCGGGGTAAATAGCAATTTGGCAAAAGGGTGGAGAGACGACAATGGGATGTTAAACAGATACAAAACACGTAATAAAGTAGAGCGCCATTGTTTAATTCGAGGTTACTGCGGCCTGTCTGGCTGCGTTTGAAGCTGATAATTCAATTACGTATGGATAATACACATTGTTTTTCTAATAGCAACTGTGTAATGTACATATAATGTGTAGCTTATAACTGTGTAGCATAATTTATTTTACTGTTAACATCATAAAATAAATAAATAAATATCTTCACGCAATTCCCCATACAGAGGCAGACAGAGGTCTAGTCCAGACAATTAAGTCTCTTTGACCCACCTCCCACCGAAGATATTTTCGGAACATCGTGACAGGTGGTGAGCCCGTCGCCGTCTCGGCCAACGATATAATTCGTACATAAGTTTTTGAAAACCCATTGGTACGAGCCTGCCACCCTGGAATCGAACTCGGGTCTCTTGACTCGAAATTCCGACCACCCAACCACTCGGCTATCGTGACTTAACATCATCAGTTTCTTATTGTTGTTATAATAAATGAGCGAGTCATGACAAATTTCTTACTTCTTAGTCAAAAGCTTGCCAAAATGGTGTTGCTTATAGTTCAACAGCTTAATTCCAGATGTTTTGAAAATATGGCAAACCATTTCTATGAAATAGATCAATGCCCTGTTGCCCTGATTTTAACATATCTTTTCGCTACTTTTCAAACAATAACTGAGATGGATATTAAGGTATAGAATATGTTCCTATTGATATTGCTATACGTAATAAAACATCAGAGAATGGGAGAAACCGCGCCAGTTAATCCAAGTAGATTCAATGCCACAATCTGACAGGAGGCACAGCTTCAGCCAGCTCTGGCTTGCTTTTAGGGAGTATAGGAGGGGTTAATGTCGACGGAATATAATACATTTCCTTACTGTAATACATTTGTAGCAATTATAATTTTTAATAATGTCTATTTACTAAGTAATGGCTCCGTTATTTAATTTATATATATCTTCACGTCATTCCTAATACAGGGATAGGCAGAGGCCCTTTTCTCCGAAGCTTGTTTGAGTCAACGTGTTCGGTGGTGAGCCTTTCGCCGTCTTAGTGTCCTAGCTTACGATACGATATACTTAATATATCAACTAATAATTAAATATTTACGTAAAGAAATATTCACATACACTTAAATGTCCGTGACTCATGTAAAACTTTCATATCCATCACACGAATATTCGCCCCTAGCGGGATTCGAACCCGAAACCCTTAGCTTTATATATAAATTAATCACGAGTAACGTCCGGGTAACAAATGTAGTGTGTTCTGCTGTCGTTTGTCTATCGCAACACAGGTCCGCGGGCGACGGCCCGGCTCCCCCGCGAATGGGGGGCTCAGCTACGAATATGGTATTTCATTTCCGCTCACTCCCGGAATTCCACTTTTACATTTATTTTTATTCGTATTTGTATTCCTTTCGTGTAACGTATTTTTTCGCGAGTTTTCCATGCTGTTTTCGCCTGTCCAATAGAGTATTGCGTGGGGATTATTTTGAACGTGTAATGGTAACTTGTTTTATTTTCGGTAGGAATTGTTTTGTCGGTTTGTTTGAGGTAACAAAACGCTTCTAGTCTTCATAGTTTAAAGGCTGGGCTGGTGCATTTGTATAAACATTTAAAAGTGGATTGAAGCTTAATAAATTGCATTATATATTAATAATATTTTTAAAAAGTTAGCTTAGTTATAATTATAAAAAGAAAACTATATTAAGTTCGCACTTAGCAGAAAAAAAAAGAATAAAACTAAACATTGATATACTTTAAAGCATTTTTAAAGATTCATGCTGGGAGCTTTATCGTTAAATTATAAAGAAATAATATATATGTAAAAAATCAATTGACCCAGTAGCTCGGAGCTATAAACCTTGCCACTGTATGCCAGAAGTCGCGGTAAGAATCCAGTTTTATTTAATTTCTTAGTAATGTAATTGATGTATTCTATTTCATTCTTTCGCACGATATGTCCTATTTATGTACATACATTTTGGATTCGTATTAGCAAAATAGATCTTAAGAACTTATCGTTCCAGAAACTTTCAACGTCTAATTAAGTAAGTCTAATTTATTAAAAAGAATAATACAACCTTTTCAATGTCGCACTATTCTCTCTGCGAAAAATATCATTTCTTATATCCACATGATTCAACCAGAACCGCAAATCTTGAAAGTGACTACTAAAATTTTTCAGATAAAATAGAAGCAGGATAAACTGTCGTAACTTCGGATACTGAGCCGTGGAACACGTGAAAATTCTTCTTTATAGCTTTACAAGACCCCGGGGGCATACAGAAGATTACGATTCCTATTTTATAAATGTCAAAGCTTGAAATTTGAGAGGGTAAATATTGTTGCCTATAAATTATCACCCTCTATGAGTTCAAGAGCATTGTGTCTATTCGAATAGGGATATAGAAATATGCTTTACAATTATTTTACTCTAGTAAAGTGGTAAAATGTAATGAACATTATATACATATTGCATTTTCAATATTTCCCACTAAAATCCAGGACCATGTTAAAAAAGCTACGATAGCTTAGTTCAACGATGGAAATTTGAATCAAGAAATCCTAACTAGATTCTTAGGCTAAAAGTTAACAATGAGGTTTTGGAACTTAAATATATAATAAATGAATATCTTCAAGACATTCCCAATACCGGGCTCGACAGTGGGTCCAGACAAGGCCCACCTCTCACCGAAGACATTTTTTTGACGACGTGATAAGCTAGCGATATAATTCATACAATAATTTAAAAAAAAAACTGGTACTGGTACTATCCTACTGCCTGGGGATCGAACTCGAATCTCGCGACTCGAATTCCGAGCACGTTATCGTCGCACGAACTATATAGTTTTTAGAATAGAACTTATATGCGATTTGTATCGTTAGTTTGGACACTATGATGACGACAGGTTAACCACCCAGTACGGTTTCCTAAATAAGCTTAGGCAAATATTAAAATTGTTTAGGCCTCTGACTACCACAGTACTTGAAATACGTGAAGATTTAATAAAAATTGCAAACAGTTCGCGTAGGAAACACTTTCAGTGCCAAACGGCATTAAGATTTGAATCTTAACACTCAACAGTCTATTTCTGTAAACGAGTTTCTTGATAAGAAAGATATGTAAATCTTCGGTAACCTTACAGCTCTCTATAGCACCTTCTATTTCCAATACAAAACATGAATGAAAATATATTTATTTTTGATACAGTCGAATACACGATAGCCCAGTGATTATAAGATCTGAATTGAAATCAGGAGACTCAAGTTCGAAACCCTATGAGGAATTCCAACGAGTTTATAAAAACTCATATCAGCACAGGCTTGCTAACGACGCAATTACAATGCAACACTAGTCACTTGCAGCCTGCCACCTGGAGATCGAACTCGGGTCTCTTGACTCGAATTCCGATCACCCAACAACTCGGCTATAGTGATTACAAACAAAAAAATATGCATACTATATGCTACCTTCAGTAGCAGAACATCTATTCAGGTTCTCTTTCCATTTATGGAATGGCTTTAAGCATTACTAATCTGACTTATGGTGCTTTTGTCTATACCGATATGTACCGGACGGCATGCAGTAAAAATCGCCCACACCCTTCACCGAAACTTTCCCATCAGGCAATACAATGCACACATTATACACGCATCCGCAGTTTAGGGCGGATGATCTATATTAGTTACGTAATTCATAAGCGGATAGCGGATATTATGATTTTTTTTAATAATTTATATTACAAGTCACGATAACTCACTATAGCCGAGTGGCTGGGTGGTCGGAATTTCGAGTCAAGAGACCCGAGTTCGATTCCCAGTTGGCAGGCTCGTACCAATGGGTTTTTAAAAACTTATATACGAATTACATCGTTGGCATGGACATAAAGACGGCGACGGGCTCACCACCTGTTACATTGTCCCGAAATATCTTCGGTGGAAGGTGGATCGAAGGGACTTAATTGTCTAGACTAGACCTCTGTCTACCCCTGTATTGGGAATTGCGTGAAGATATTTATTTTATTTATTTATTATTTATATTACAAGTGTTTAGTATGAATATTTGATCTGAACTGGATAATAGTGGAGCATCGTAATCTACTCTAAAGAATTTGACAGTCACAGGCAATCCATATTTGTACAAAAAATATATATTTTAAAAATTTATTTATATTGACGTCCATAATAATTTCTGTATAAATATATTATCTTTGTTTAATTGTTACTCTATTTTCTATTAATTAACAACTAGCTTCAGCATTCAGCCTCAACATTTTGAATATAATCTGAAAGATGATAAGTAATTCATACATTTACGTTTTTGCATAACTTGTAATTTCGTTTATTTTTATTAAATATCTTCTGTCAATTCCTAATACAGGGGTAGACACAGGTCTAGACAATTAAGTCGTTTCGACTCACCTTCCACCGAAGTCATTTTTTGGGACAACGTGACAGGTGTTGAGCCTGTCTCCGTCTTTTGCCCAAGCCAGAGATACGAGTATAAAACGTACATAAGTTTTTTGAAAAATACCATTGGTACGAGCCTTGGGGATCGAACTCGGGTCTCTTGACTCGAATTCCGATCGCCCGTGAATCTCGGCTCGGCTATCGTGAATATTTTTATTTTTATAATAAATACGTAGACAGGCACATCATCACATACATTGCTCTGATCCCAAAGTGAGTAGCTAAAGTCAATGCTTAGTCATTTCTTATCAATTATACCACGTGGGTAGGTTGAAACTCCCGATTCGTCTATAAAAGGAACAAACTCCCGCACGCAACAATGCCATGATCTGTCTAATGAAGAGTTTTATACACAAAGCAGGCACCTCCTTTATTAATACCCTACGTAACAGCTTACCAGTCCAACCGTACCGACTTATCTCTTATTGAGATTGTTTCTCATATTTTGTGAGTACTTTAGAAAATTATGTACGATGTTTTTAATAATAAATAAAAAAGACATACATACATAGAGATAGCATCACACACATTGCTCTGATCCGAAATTAAGTTGTATTATGGAAGCGGAAACAACGAAGGCACCACAAACACTTGACTGACCCAAAAAAGTGATTTTTCTACATTCACCCGTCCGGGAATTGAACCCGTGACCTCAGAGATAGCAATACCTTGAAATCCGGTGTATACGGCATTCGTCCACGGAGGTCGTCAACTAATTACAATGATTAACTATGTGTAATTAAAATTATTATTCAAGATTGACATGCATTGTTTGATTAATTTGTAGTTTATTTTGATTGTTATTATATTTCAGATAGAAAGAAATAGGTTTCTTCACTGGCACAAAATAAATTGAATAATTTTAGCTATGACTTAAACTTAAATGAAATAAATTATCGAATAGCAGCAACTGCAAATATATAATAGCAGCAAATGATATTCGACTCGGCAATATGCTGCAGCATTAGTGCTGCAGGGCTTAGCAGGACATTTTCAAACTCGATTCACTGTTATTTTATTCTTTATCTTTTTCCTGATATTTGTAGCTATTATTTCTAGGCTATAATTTTCTTGTTATTGTATGAATGTATCGACGCAACTGGCAATCTGTTCTCTAGTTCTCTAGTTACGTATATTGTATATTCAATGATCTAATACGTCTTTTACTTCAATCTGTATAGTACTTTATTGGTAAGTGTTTTTATTATTCTGTGATGTACAAGGTCGCATTTCCACCCACCCAAAAATATTCTAGTGCGCTCAAAGAATTTCTTTTAAAAATATACGCCAAACAAAACGGCAACGAAAACAAAACATAGCTAGTAATAAAAGCGATACTTTTGAAAGAAAAATACGTATGACAAGCATTTTCCAGTGTACGGGTAAAAGAAAAATCTGTTTAAAATGTATCTATCGTATTGAAAAGCTCGCTTCGACGCGATTGGACAGCCCTGTTAAAGGCCTTCCTTTATATTTATTGCCATCATTTTCCCAAACAATACAGGCCGTGCTAACTTATTTTTGCAGTTTTAAAACTTTTACGAAAACCCTATACAAATGCTATAAAGTTCAATTTGCAATAAATTACCATATGTCAGACAGTATAGAAAAGTTATTCCTACACTGGCTGGCTGCCATGAACAGTAGGAAAAAAAATCGTCTAGTCAAGAATAAAAGGTGTACACTGGAATTGTTTGAATTCAAAACTTTCATAGCGTGCATAAGTTTTTGAAGACAAGTTTTAATGTTGTCGCGATATTGGGAACCAGGTTTCCAATTTAAAATCTACAAAAGGTGCGACTTTCGCATACTCTTTAGTTTTCTTGTTTATATGCATATTTTTATGACTGTCTCCAGTACTAGAATAGGTTCCAGTATTAGACAATGTGGTACTTATGCACTTTCCACCGAAGCTTGAAAATACCCATTGTTACGAGTCTACCACCTGGAGATCGAACTCCGAATTCATGAGTTAAGTTTCAATCACCCAACCACGCGGCTATCGTGAAAATTATTTATAATATATGATATAAAATTATTGTGATATTTCTTTTATAAAATATTGGCAACTGCTATGAACATCGATGTAAAATTGAAAATCAGCTAAAATAATAAAATACAAGGCAGCCAAAGGCTCTTGTGGGCTTATTCATGCTCCGAGGAGCATTCTATCAAATGTCAAGTCTCGACCTTTCCTGGATTGTTTTCAGTAAGACCATCGGCCCGTGAAATCAGCGACATCATAGGGGTACAAACATCCTTTGAAATAGCAAGATTTCTATCTTCTGTCTTCCAGCTCTGTTGTGAAGCGTTACATAAATATTTTCTATTATTTTTTCTTATAATATACGTGTAAAGTGTGTATTTTTAAACTTTTCTACTGTGTTTTTGCAACTGGTATGCATTTCAATATTAAATAAATAGTTACATTGTGCAAGTTTTATTAAACGACCTATGTCGACGAGCGGCGAACACGCCGGTTTTCAAGGAACCTCAGAGATCTCTGCGTAGAGAAGATCTCTCGAAATCTCTGTGGTTCCGGGTTCGATTTCCGTACGAGTTAATGTAGAAAAACCATATTTTTTCATTTTGTCGGGCCTGGGTGCTTAAATAATCTTTGTTTATAGTCCATAAAGTTATTAAAATGAAAACTATATTAATAGTGTTTTTGGGCCATAGTGACAGGTGGTGGACCTATCGTCATCTTAATGTTCAAGCTTACGCTGCAAAATAATTAAATACTTATATATTTACATAGATAAACATGCATACATACATTTAAACATCCATGACTCTAGTACAAATACACATATTCACCAGACAGATGTTTTCCCGTAGCAAAGCGGGTTTCGAACCCGCAACCATTAGCTTCGAAGGCACGGTCACTACCAACCAGTCCATCGGGCCGCACAAAGTCAAATTCAACAACTTTATTTTATCAACAACTTTAATAACCTTTCCAATTTGTATCTGAAACATTTCATCCATCTTGAATCATTGACATTATGTAACATAATGTCAATGATTCAAAGGCTTAAAAGGCTTCTGTTATATCAAAAGCCTCTCACATTTATTTCCCCGAGGTAAACTGACCAATTCTCTGATAGATGGCAACTATAAGTTGCAAAACAAGCGCCCATCCTGTGAAGTGAAGTGTGTATCAAATTGAAAGTCGTTGATTTGTCGTCTCCACATTTATATGAGAGATAATAAAAATATAAGATATTTGTAATAAATCACTAAAAAAAACATTTTTTCTTCTACAACATTCTATCTTCCCTCAACTGTCGAACTGAAACGAACGAATCAATACGTCCAAGACCCCCCAATTAGTCAAAATCACCCCATATTGTGCTTATCGGCGCACATACGATGCACGAATGGCCCGTAACGTTCGTCCACCAAAGTCAAGAGTTATCTAAACATTCCTATAGAAGAATGTTAATAGTTCTAAGCACATTAAACCAAGAGGGGAGTTGGCACGCAAGCGGTGCACGCCACAAAGGCACTCTGTCTAACGCGGTCGCATAAAACGGACACTCTTTTTTCAACGTATTGAATATGCAATTGCGACAGCCGTTGGCATTTTAAATGCTATTTAAAAAACACATTGTGATTAAAAGCAATATGTGGAAAGGAGCTTAGAGCCGTTCATTATTTAATAAACAAAGTACGACTTAAATTAATAAAGAAAACTAAAACATTCTCTAATACGAGTACTACATAGAATTACATCAAATCATTTATTTAAATAAGTCACGGTAGCCGAGTTGTTGGGTGGTCGGAATTTCGAGTCGAGAGACCCGAGTTCGATCCCCAGGTGGCAGTACCAATGAGTTTTTCAAAAACTTATGTATGAATTTCATCGTCGGTTTGGACATAAAGACGGCGACGGGCTGTCACGTTATCCCGAAAATATCTTCGGTGGAAGGTGGGTCAAAGGGACTTAATTGTCTAGACTTGACCTCTGTCTATCCCTGTATTGGGAATTGTATGAAGATATTTTTTTAATTTTTTTTTATTTATTGAAATAAGAAAAAAGAAAATATGTTCACGCTATTCCCAATACAGTGGTAGACAGAGGTCTAGACAATTAATTCCTTTCGAACCACTTTTCTTAACTATTGAAAAAAACCATTAGTAAGTACCTACCATCTGATGATCGCACTCGGGTCTCAACCACTCTGCTATCGTGACTATAAAAAAGAATGTGCATACATTAATCGTAAGTATTTTTTTAAACTACCAAGGTTTCGTAATGAGGGTCCTCTGAAGGAGATGAAAATTCCGAATCTTATTCCTTAAGGTCATTTCAACTTGTACCAAATAATCTCTGGAAATGTACGTTATAAGGTTTAGGACCTTCCAAGATCACTTACCACGTAATCATTGAGAATTGTAAGTTTGGTTTTTAATCATCTGAAAATTGGCATTTATTATTGTTTCGCTGTAAATATGTAAATTAATATTTGCTGTGATTGATTCTTCCTATGTTGTTGTAAGTGGCGACAGAAGGAGAAAGTCTTCAAATGTTATTGATTACCAACAGAAGGTGGGATAACCACCCCGAAAAATACTAGACCAAATTTCATCAGACAGGGACATACGTCTAAGGTACAAGGTGCGCCAATCCACTTGTCAAGCTTAGCGATTATGCAAAATTCTCTCTTACTGAAGAGGCCTTTTGCCTTGTGGTGGTCTTACTGGCCGATGTATGTAAATTTATTCAGCGGTGTAAAACAAAAGAAATATAACGTTGGGATATCCCGTTGATTCAGAATGTGCAGAAATGCTTACTGAACAATTTTCACTGTGACAGAGACCGCGCCCGCTTTCTAGGTGTTTCGACAAAGGAATCCAGTTACTGGCTACATGCTTTACCATCAAGTAACCTTGGTACATTACTAGATAACGAAAGTTTACGTATAGCTGTAGGAATACCATTGGGAGCATCGATTTGTCAACCACATCGATGTCCTTGTGGCAGCGACGTCGACGAGTTAGGCCTCCACGGACTTTCATGCCAAAAAAGTGCCGGCAGACTATCTCGTCACGGTTCTTTGAATGAGGTCATCCGAAGGGCTCTTGTTTCCATAAATATTCCAACGGTTTTAGAGCCTTGTGGAATATTTAGGGAGGATGGTAAGAGACCCGACGGCTTGACTTTAGTCCCTTGGGAGAGAGGCAAAGCTCTTGTGTGGGACGCAACTTGCGTCGATACATTAGCGGCCTCTCATATCAAGGGTACTTCGATAAGGGCCGGGGCGGCATCAGAGGCAGCTGAATCGGGTAAATGGCGTAAATATGAGTCTTTGAAAGGAGACTATATATTTGTTCCATTTGCCGTAGAGACAATCGTCAATAATCTAAAAATACGACGCTCAAATGATTTATAGCTTCAATATCTTATTTAAATTCGAAGAATATCGCGGCGTGAATTTAAATGGAGAATATTAAGATATTCGATGTCATCCACCACTTTCCAATACACGGTGAGAATTTTCAATTTTAAGCCCGCCCTGGATAGGCGTTAGGTTAGCGTTAAAATAAAATACGTTCCATAGTCAGTCGTCACGTAAACGCCATCCATCACCGGATCGTGTGCGGGCCCCTTTATGCTCCGGGGTATTGACGCGGGGCGAATTTTTGAAAAATGTAAAAAGGTCAGCGGGGACACCACGTCGCATTCATTTATTACGTTCGAATACCTTAGGTTTGGTGTCGACAGAACTGAAAATCGTCGCTTACGTTCCCTGTAATACCCTTCAATTTCCTTCCGCATACCTCATGGGCTAACCCAGAATCTCTTATCAGTGTTGAGAATTAATTGTGTTTTTGGTCTAAAGGTTACTTTATACTGGCTTATTGGCAGACTTCTTATAAGTTACGATAACCGAACGGTTGGTTAAATGATTTCCGATATGAAATGGTCGTCAAATTTTTTTAAGGGAGGCAAACGAGCAGGTGGCTCACGTGATGGTAAGTGATTACCACCGCTCATGAACACCCGCAATACCAGAGGCTTAGCAGATCCGTTGCCTCCCTTAGAGTGCCCCCCTGGGATGTGTGGGCCACCGGTTACCTGCACTCACCAGATGAAACGCAGAAGTTTGTTAGACTTCTACTTCACACCGGTATTCTGTGAAGTCGTGGTACTTCCCCGGTCGAGCCGGCCCATTCATGCAACAACAAAGCAATTTCCGGGACAATGTGACAAGTGGTGAGCCCGTGGCCGCTTTTATGCCCAAGCCAACGATATAATTCTTACATAAGTTTTTGAAAAACCCACTGGTACGAGCCTGCCACTTCGGGATCGAACTCGGGTCTATTGACTCGAAATTCCGACCACCCAACCACTCGGTTATCGTGACTTTTTTTTATTATAACAATGTTGAATTTACATTTCTTTTAAATAATTCTTTTAAAAAAAATAATGAAGAGGATCCTCATTAGAAAATAGTGGTAGATGAAAATGACAATCGATGGATGTAATGTATGTCATTAATGTCGATGAAAGATTTGATTTGACTTGGGCAATGTGGTGGATGTTCCCCTACTGTCTCTGTCTCTCTCTATCTCTCTCTCTCTCTGTGTGTGTGTCAAAGAATATTTGATAAGAAGTCATTATTTAGCAGTGGGCAATAAAACGCTGCTTCATATATAACATTTTTACTATACTTTGCCAGCGAAACAATTTGTATAATAAACCCATCAAACTAAAATTGTACATTACTACTAAAATAGCATAACTAAATGAACTAAAAGTGAACCATTGGTTTAATTTGAGTGACTCCTTCATAACGTAAAGTCTCTCTCTCTTTCAAAGGGCATCGACGACGAAATGCAGCGGCGGCTCTCCGCACAGGGAGCGGCGACGACGCGACGACGACACGCTCACGAGAGAGATGAGTGGATTCACCGCGGCACTGCACCGCACCGCGCCGCCCCCGCCCCCCGCGCTCCTGCGGAGGCTCGGCGTCAAAGAGCCCACTGGAGTTGGAAAGGTATTTATTAAACATTGTGGAGTTATTTAAAATGCAAATATTTTATACTTTGTAAATATTTTTAGGTGTTAAAATAAATTTTATTTTAATACAGTCTTAGTTGTGAAAGTTTTACAATTGTTTTCATTTTTTTTAAACAAAAAGAACGTTTTATATAAATATGTAGTGGTTGTCACGATAGCGAACATTTTTAAATTACAGGACTTTTTTAGTTTTTATTTAATAAATTATTATAAATTTATTTAAAAAAAAGCTTTTTGCGTCACCTGCGTATGTACGAGTATGTAGGGCACGTTTGAATCCCGCCCTTGTCAGTTGATTTTTAAATTTCTCTTTAATAAAGGTAATTACAAAGAGTCCAGCCTGACTTATATTCTTTAATAATAAAAAAAATACATCAAACATATAATAAGTAAAGTATGTGGTGATATCGAAATAATATATTTACAGCTGTAAGGTTGGAACTTCTATGAGATCCATAAGGCTTCACTAAAGCCTCTAAAAGGCAAACAAAAGGCAGTTGAATTTCCATGTGGTGATGATGCGGGTGAGTCGCAATGATTCGGTGCTAGGAGCGTCACCAGGCTCCCACAGTGTGGTTAAGGCTTTGCCTAATTTTATTAATTTAGAAAACTAAGGTACGATATCAATTAAAACAAACATTGTTTAACTTAGTAATTTAAAACAGTGTCAATGTTTTATAAAACAACCCAATTTCATCGGACACATTTATTTAAAAGATTTTATGATTCGTTTAAAGACAATAATAGCAGATATTTTGGTATTATAAATATTTATTTATTTATACACTTTATAACACACACCATAATAAATGTATCAATTAGTTAACATACAATAAGAAGCTCATAAATTACATATGTGATTTACTTTATAAAACTAAGCCAGATAAATAAAGGGTTTGAGATAGAAGCGCTTGAAATAAATGCCTATTTGTGTGGCAAGTGCACCTCATGGGGATTGTCTCTTCTAGATGCACAAGCGGTATCCTCAACAGTAAACTATGGCAGTTCTATTTAGCCTGTTAGTAATCTGTTTATAACCATTCTATGGATGTTCGATTTGTCACGTCGGACTGGAGACTAAGGCGACGACTGGCGCGCCACATGTAAATAATAATACATTCAATAATACAATTACTATTAATACAATTATCATACAGTTTGTTACAAATTAAAATGTTATGTGGTTACTTTCGGGAACGGAGACATAAGTGTCTAGATCTCTGACCACTCCAATACTTCGTGTTTTTTTTAAGAAGAAAGTGGCAATCTGTTCCTCTGACGGTACGATCGATTAAAAATATTTAATTGTGAAAACGGATGAATACAGGTTAAAAAGAAGAATAGATATGTGAGACTCCGGCCTTCCAACTCACTGGAAGAAATGGAGAAGCAATGCCACTACATCATACTCTCTATCTCATATCTACATAGCCGTTATTCTGTGAGTCCACGGTCCTGTTGTGCCGGACAATTCTTGCATCTACCACGTGTAGTAATAATAAATAAATAAAATAAATATCTTCACGTAATTCTCAATACAGGGGTAGACAGAGGTCAAGTCTAGACAATTAAGTCCCTTTGACCCACCTTCCACCGAAGATATTTTCGGGACAATGTGACAGGTGGTGAGCCCGTCGCCGCCTTTATGTCCAAGCCAACGATGAAATTCGTACATAAGTTTTTGAAAAACTCATTGGTACTGCCACCTGGGGATCGAACTCGGGTCTCTCGACTCTAAATTCCGACCACCCAACAACTCGGCTATCGTGACTTTTTGTAGTAATAATATAAACCTTTATCGAGACAGTTACATGTTACTTATTAATTGCCTATCTACTAAGATATGTTGCCTCCAAAGTCTTACCCTGGCTGTATGCCTTTTGTCAGGTAAAGGCTACGGACTTCATTTTTCATTTTCACAACCTGCCTTTATCCATACGCTATGTCCATTATATCATCAGTACATCTTCTGAATGGTCCGCTTCTTTTCCTTCGTTCTGTTTCTTGTGTTTTATAACCCAAACTTCATTGTTTTGGCCCACTTTTCCTTCCGTCTTATAGTATGCCATATTTAAAACACTCGCTGTTTTTGTCACTTTCAAAATGTCCAAGGTCCGTGTTAGCACTTCCATGTTACCATTTTACAATTCCTAGCAGTAATGAAATCCTAATTCTAGTCCCAACCGAAGCAGTTTGGCGCAATTTTAAATTGATAACTGGGTTGTGGCTAATCAGTTGAAATATCGGTTGAGTTGGTTTGGCATCGTATCAAAATCTATCGGAAATTCGAACAGTATTGTGCACTTACAATTTGGCGACATAGATTAAAATAAACAAGTACTAAAATATTTTTATAGCCAAATTAAAAAGATGATAATATTTATAATTTCCGCGCAATCAAAAATCTAAGTAAAAAGCAAACAAAACATTACCATGCTGATTAATTAAAAATTACCACTGGAATGCTACTGTATTAAACTAATTAATGATCAGTTAGAACCGCTGAAAGCTACCGCAGGGTATAACTAGATTAGTTGAGAGTTAAACCTAAGAAATGCCCGCTGTACTCTATGGTGGAACGTGTACCGACTAAAAAACGTATTTTTTGTCTCATAGACAGTAAAGTTATTTGTGACAGATTTACTTAATGCATTATAAAAGAAGGATAAACCCTCTCACTTAGATGTCTCATTTGTCATAATTACCGAGCTTGGCAAGGGGATTGGCGAACGCAGTACCTTACACCTCGCAACTTAGACACTTTCAAAATGGTTTTTAGCCATCTGAAGGTAGTTATTGCTATTTTTATGGCTGTTAATTTATCACCTTGTTCATTCCATGGGTTTGAAAATGATATGGAATGAAAAATGGTGGCAAATTCTTACGCCGATATCACTATCTCGATGATAGAAATGTCATAGTAATTCATAAATACGTGTAAGTAGTTGTAATTAATAGTAAGTACAAAGAAGTTACTGACTGACTGAATACCCCAGGGTATGGTAAACACAAAGAAATATTTTCACACGTTTTCTTGATACTGGGGTAGGCAGAGGTCGAAGCTAATTTAGAGAGTCTTTCACCGTCTTAGTGTCCAAGCCAATGGGTCTTTATATTAACATAGACATATTTAGGTATGTAAATAATTATATAAACATCCACGTCTCCAGTCAAAACATTTATCTTCACAGAATTGTTTTCTTTCTAGCACGATTCAAACCCATAGAAATGGTCACTACAAAATAGGCTGTCAAACCGTCAAACATGGTATTATATTTGAAAATATAAATAATTTAAACCCCACTGGGCTCTATCACTTTCTTAGTACATAAAATTCAATGAAGTACGAGTAGTGCATTCTCATATTTTAGCATTAACTACACCCGGATTAACACACTGAAGCGATAAAGGCCATAAAAGTGTAGTTTATTGCGGCCCTAAGTAAGTAAGAGATTGATATCGCAGAGGCTTCGCCATTATGGCGCTCATTAGTGTGAGATCATCAGTTGTCTTATTAAACGCAACCAATTAGCGAAGTCGGGTCTTAGAGTCCGCCTTTAAATCATTGACTCGACCGTGACTCAACTCCGTCTCAGTTCGAAGGGCCAATAAGGATGTATACACACTAGTGCTTTGTAGAATTATCTTTTATATCTATACTCTATTTTCCGTAGCTTTACGCAATGTTTCGTACTGGGACAGACAGAAAGTTAGAAAATGAAGTCCTTTCATCCCACATTTCAGCTATCGAGTCGTAGAAAAGTATTTAATAATTAATTTCGTCGTGTTTTCATGTTAAACTGCTATAGATATTTCTTGTGTAAAATCGTTTAATTTCACGTTAACGACTTGCATCTTTCACTTTATAACTTTAACAGTATATCATACTTACGAGAATAAGCTATAAATTAAGGCAAACGATAGATGGAGGGATAACCATCTCTAAATATATCAGACCAAAATAATGAGAACAAGGAGGGCAGCAGCGCTTGAATGCGAGTGCTTTGCTACTGCGATTGCCAATCCGCTTGCCAAGCGTGTCGATTACGGCAAATCCTCTATGAGGCCTATGTCCTGCAGTGGACTTTAACAGGCCGTTATGTTTACATACATACGTACATAACGTATGTATGTAAATATGACGCGTTGCGGTCAATTAATTTTAAATATAGAATTAATTTAGAATGTGAAAACCAGGCTCCCTTTTTAAGAAAATAACTAGGAAATAAAAAAAGATTTTAAACTAGAATTACTATCAATGTTCATATTTATTTTCAATGTTAATAAAGTTATATGGGTGTGATATTTCCTAAGGTCCAATGTTTTAACTTTTCATTTCTGTTGGTAGTATATAATATCATATATTTTCATAATTTAATACAATTTTAATTTCAGTAGCAACAAAATGTGTTTTTATTTTATTTATATGTATATTTGTAAATTTCTATCTACTTTTTTACCTTCACGCATTTTTCTAATTCTGGGGTGGGCAACAGAAATCTAGACAATTAATTCCTTTCGATACATTCTTCACCGAAGTTTATTTTTGTGATAACGTGATTGCTGGTGAGAATTTCTCCACCTTAGGGTTAAAGCCTGTATGCACTACACTTAAATAAATATAAAATAAAAAAATATAAAAAAATACGACGGTACGAGACTTCGAACAGGATCAAACTCGAGTCTTTTGACTCGAATCCCGATCATCCAGCTACTCGGCTATCGTGACTTATATAGATACCTCGAGAAAAATGCATATATAGGTATTAACATACATGACAAGTCACGATAGCCGAGTTGTTGGGTGGTCGGAATTTCGAGTCGAGAGACCCGAGTTCGATCCCCAGGTGGCAGTACCAATGAGTTTTTCAAAAACTTATGTACGTATTTCATCGTTGGCTTGGACATAAAGGCGGCGACGGGCTCACCACCTGTCACGTTGTCCCGAAAATATCTTCGGTGGAAGGTGGGTCAAAGGGACTTAATTGTCTAGACTTGACCTCTGTCTACCCCTGTATTGGGAATTGCGTGAAGATATTTTATTATATATTTTTTTTAAAACATACATGACTCGCGTACAAAGGTTCATATTTATCCAAGTGGGATTCGAACAGCCAATCCTTAGCTTTAAGTAGGGTCACTACCAACTTCGTTATCCAGTCAACAATCATTTATTCTTTATTGCATTGCGTAGTACCGTGTGGTGTAAGAATATCCCTTTCTTCCTGTGGGTGACGTAAGAGGCGACTAAGGGAAACTGTCATGAACATCGTTATGGCAACCGATAAATGGCGGGATATGGTCTAAAAATTTCAGACCAAAATAATCGGGCCGAGATGGGCAGCAGTGACTGAGGTGCGAGGTGTCTGATACTGCGATCGCCATTCCGCTTGCCAAGCGCGGCGATTACGGCAAATTCTCCCTATGGGAGAGGCCTATGTCCTGCAGTGGACTTTAATAGGCCATTATGTATGTATGTATGTATGTATGTATGTATGTATGTATGTATGTATGCATTACGTAGTAGACAAAGTAAGGCGGCAATATCAACCGATATGAATTTAGACAGAAAGGAAGTCATATAAAAAACCGTTAAATAAATCAATATTGAACACACCATTCAGGAATACTACACAACATATTTTTTACCTTGTTCTTTAATAAAATTACTTCCTATTGATGAAATAGTGTGTATGTGTCCTTATCCGGTAAGTTTACTTAAAGGGCCATTTGAAGAGTTTTTGTCGAGAGTTCGTGCTTTCATGGAATTCACAAATTGGAAGAACAAATTTACTTTATGTTGAAGAACAGAAACTCTAAGTTTATTTGCGATTTATTTTTATTCAATTCAGTTTGCATTACGGCATGTCTTAAATTTAAAATCACAATCAATAAAAAAACCTAAATATCAGCATAAACTTTAACGTAACTTTTCAAAATAATATTCACTTCATGAATAAAATAATAAATATATTTCTTTATATATACATTATAGAATCAGAAACAACGAAGGTACCACCAACACCCATACCCGAGAAAATTAAGAAAAAGTGTTTTATATAATGATTTCTTGTATTTACGCGAATACTACACATCTAAAATTAAACGATTTTCGGATTTTATCGCGTTTTTAATTAGTTTTTACAAACTAGTTTTATTTCCCGACGTTTCGGATGATTTACAGCAACCGTGGTCACGGAGGGACAGTCAGTTTGTAAAAACTAATTAAAAACCCGATAAAATCCGAAAATCGTTTTATTTTAGAAAAGTGTTTTATAATTTGACCTGATCGAAATCGAACCCGAGACCACAGAGCTGACAACACCATAAAATTTGGTGCGTACGCCACTCGTCCACGGAGTTTGTGTATATTTAATATATGTAATGGAGGTGTACTTCCTTATATATCTCTGTCAGGTAGCATCGTTAATACCAATTTTCTCAAAAGTAATTGAATAACATATTTGCAACCATTTAAACAACTATTTAGAAAAAATATTTTTGATGGAGATCAAGTGTTCGGATCTCGGCTCAAGATACCCGAGTCCGATACCCAGGTGGGCTCGTCCCACTCCATATCCTTGGCTTCGACATAAAGACGGCGACATTCTCAGCACTTGTCACGTAGCCCTAAACTCCGGTGAAATGAGGGTCGAAAAGACCAAATTGTCTAGACCTCTGGCCACCCCTATATTGGAAAATGCGTAAAGATGCATGTATATAGACTTTTCATGAGTTTTACAATATTCGACTATGTGGACCATGAAATAATAAAAAATATTAGAGTTAAAAATATTAAAGGAGAGTTTGCTTTAATATTCTTGGAAATTAAATTGACTCCTGACAAACGGCGGAATTACCATTTCGAAAAATGTCAGACCAAAATTTAAGAGACCGATGACGGGCAGGAGATTGCCAAACCGTTGCCAAGCGTGGCGATTATGACAAACCCTTCCCTATACGGGAGAGGTCTTGTTCCAGCAGTGAACTTTATTAGACTGTTATGACGATGATATGATTCATACCCGAGATGACAAGCCCTGTGCCTATTCATGAGTATAATAAACTGTTATTTAAAACAGTTCCTAATTGAAACGTTTCACGGTGAATTTATTTTATTAAACGTCTTAACACTTCGTCCTCAATGCTACGGTCGACCCGACGTTGTAGACCGGCGAACGTGCTTCGACGTCAGACCGCTAATGTCATAAGTCGGTTGTCTAACGAGGCGCGCTGGGGGAATTACAACTACAATACCTCAGAAACTAGATAACACTATAGATACCTAGACTCTAATTCTTACAATGATCTGTAGCTGCTTAGTTGTAAAGTGAATTAAATTAATATTTGAAATAAATAAATAGATATTTTCACGCAATTCCCAATGGGTAGACAGAGGTCTCACTAGACAATTAAGTCTCTTTGACCCACCTTCCATCGAAGATATTTTCAGGACAACGTGACAAGTAGTGAGCCTGTTGCCGTCTTTATGTCCAAGCCAACGATATAATTCGTACATAAGTTTTTGAAAAACCCATTGGTAGGAGCCTGCCACTTGGGGATCGAACTCGGGTCTCTTGACTCGAAATTCCGACCACCCAACTACTCGGCTATGGTCAATTAATATTTATAAAATAAATGTATTAGTTTTATGTTTGGATTAATTAAATAAAATAAAACAGAATATACATGGGTAGCTAAATAGATAGGGACAACATCATTCTTTGCTCCGATCCCAAAGTAAGTAGCTAAATCACTTGGATTGGTTATAGAATCAGAAAAAATGTATGTAACACAAACAACCAGACCTGAGACAGTATAGAAAAAACTGCTTTTTACATTGCCCGTCCAGTATTCGAGACGTGGACCTCTCCCAAGCACAGATGTCATCAATATCTATAACTACTGTTTCTACGAATATTTGATGTTAAAATGATTTGATATTGATGTGCGGACAGTTCAGTCCTTTGACTAAATCTTATGTCAGTGACAAAACTTGTGTGTATGTGCCCTTATAGCTTTCATACTGAAACGCCAAAATAACAAAAAGGCGGCGTTTTACTATAGGATTATGGAATTTAAACATAAAACAAACAGTTTGATTTGAAAACCTAGATAAAAAAATTACATACTTAAGCGTTCATAGCTTGATGAAACAAATGAAATGTGATTAAAATTTTGAAATTAAACAAAAGTTGTTCAAAGGATATAATTGAACTTTTATTGACGTTGAAATGAATATTTATTCATTTCATCGTCATAATTTCAAAGACCGTATTTATTATAATTACAAAATTACCTTCATGATTAACATAGTAAGTTACATCGAGCAACTTTAAAAATATATTGCATATAAAGGGGTAAATTTCACATTTGATTTATATCAAAGTGTACATAATTTCATGCTTTAACAAGCTATAAAGAGCTAAAAACATTCACGCTCATTACATTGCGTCCCTTCTTGTTCATTTGGTTATTTATGCGCGCAGGCAATTACGGCGGCGGCGGCAGGGTTAACGCGTTGAAAGACGCGCTAACAAGAAGCACGTGTTCGACACGTACGAGATCTCCTATTATTAGTGATTGCGTCTGTACTTGGAATAGTAATTTTCGTATGTCATGCGTTTTATTTCTACTCAACGCCTGCAATTGGACGCTTTAAATTTTTAATTACAATCCAACCCTACCGTTGCGTTAAGGTGTTTTCACACGTGTAGAGTTATTTATCATTTCAATAAGCATGCGGGGTATGTTTGGTTTATTTTAAGGGAAACGTAAGTTATTCTTTTTAAGTTTTTTTGCAGATATATTGGGTTCGGTGAATTCGGTTTCTTCGTTTCTATTGTACAGGAAATCATCGCTATTATCATCCGAAACCGTAAACTAATATTGTTCTTAGTAACCATATAATAAATTTGCTTATATATTTGTTTATGTCTTCTCACAGTTTCCGTTTCCCATAAGACAGAGTTCAACAGTGAAGTCTTTATTTCGACCCACTTTTCGCCGAGAACAGTACAATTTTATTCGTATTAAATATATGTAAATCAACTCTAGATGTTTTGTAAGGCAACAATGGTCTAACGATATAAAAAGTCACGAGATAGTGTTAGCGAGCAAGCAAAATTTGCAATTCAAGAAATAATGTATGCCCCAGATAAAATAAAGCGTCAACGTACCAATGGCAAAAAACTTTAGAGCAACGTCCACGGATTTGCGATACCGAAATTCAACGGACCATTGTGTGCAAACGAATGCAATTGTTTTGTAAAAACTTTATCCGACTGCTAGGTCAGGTGCGAAAATCCTTAATTGGGAACTTAGTTCGCTTTAGTTGCTTCACCTGTCTGTTTTTTTTCTATTTCGAAACTAAATTTCTTCTTGCGGTGGTAGTTTAAAACAGAGTATAAAGTAATCCTAATTATAGTTTTTACTTCTTAGTTTAAATACCTACATTGATACTGTAGGCTAATGAAATAAATTGTAAATTTTTATAAAATAAAATTATTAACAAATAACTAAATAATTGAACCGTGTGATAACGGTGTAAGAATATTGCCACTCCCTTTCTTTCCGCAGGTGCCGTAAGAGGCAACTGAGGGAAACAGCCTTGAATATTATTATGGCAACCGATAGATGATGGAATAACCATCTCTAAAAATATCAGACCAAAATAATCAGACCGAAGATGGGCAGCAGCGTCTGAGGTGCGAGTGGTCTACTACTGCGATCACCAATCCGCCTGCCAAGCGTGGCTATTGTAGCAAATCCTCCCTATGGGAGAGGCCTATGTCCTGCAGTGGACTTTAACAGGCCGTTATGTCCTATGTATATAAGTAAATAATGATGCTCTGATTTGAACGTATTGGTTAACAAAAATTGGTTAATAAGAATAATATACATTGATACAATACATACGTATTATTATATTGGGCGATTGCTGTAATGGTTACTGAATACATGATAAGTTCTAATTTAATGAATCATTTATGGACAAAAAATAATTATTATTTTAACTAAATTTTCTATTCTAGATTTTCTTCGCTGTTTTGAAGACGTTTGTCTAGGATAAAAATCTTTACACTTTTTCCAATACTGGAGTTGACAGAGGTCCTGGCATTTAAGTACCTTCGAGCCATCTTTCATCTGTGAAAATTGTTATTGAGATAACCTGTCAGGTGGTGAGTCTCTCGACATCCTTATCCAAAGACATATCGTTCATAAGTTATGAAAAACCTCATTGGTACGAACCTACCCATCATAAGTACCCATCGTACCCTAAGCATCGATTTCGGGTATATTAACTAGAGTTTCGTTTTTTTTTCTTTTTTTTTTTTCGTTTCTTTCGTTTTTTTTTTTTGCACGCAATTCCCCCTACTAGACAGAGGTCTCGACAATAAAGTCTTTTTGACTCACTTTCCACCGAAGCTTATTTGGAATAACGTAACAGGCTAGTTGCCGACCTGTTCGTTCACTTTAGTTTAATTTCAAGTCTTTCCAATCAAAACAACCGGATACAATGGACCCATAAGTCTTGTGTCAAAACAATCTCACTCGTATTATTAGGCCCTAATGTTATTTGGAAGCTTCAGACGGTCTCCGAGGACATCAATTACCGCATCGGATGCCAAATATACGTGAGTATCTGCTAACGCTTAGGAAATATTGATATATATCGTATTGATATAGGCATCAAACTGAACTTTGCTTTACGAGTAAAAAAATTATAAAATATTTTAGATTGATTTTATTTGACCGTCATAAATTACGGTTTAGTCATAACTATATTTAATTATAGTGTTTGAACACTATTGGTTATCTTGCCATCTGGTTGATCTAATGATATTTTAAAACTTTTCCCTTAGTCAAGGAGTAAATAAAAACAAAAAAAGGGACCAAAATAACTGGCGGTGAGCCTTTCGCCGTCTTTATATCCAAGCCAAAAATTTATCACCTGGGAATCGAACTCAGCTCTCTTGATTCGAATTTCGATCACCCAACTAAAATATAATGACGTCATCCAGAGAAAAATGATGAAATATATAAGGATTATAGTATTCAATAGTTTATCTATTGAATCCTATAAACTATTACTAGATACTATAAAACTGAATACAATATTTAAAAACTATTACGATGACTCTCTGTACTTTATAAATCGGACTAAAATGGATGTTACACTGCTATTAAATATAAAAAGAAGAAAGGTATTAGATTTTTTCTACATTGTTACATTATTACGGTATTATCAAATTTAAATACAATACCACTATATTTTTCTTTTTGGTAACAATTGTGAGATTGAATACATACTTATTATATTCTTAGCTCCGGAGAAATTTGGGGCTGAAGAAACGCCAGTTTTACGTAAGAAGATAAATAAACTACCGTTGACGACCTCCGTGGGCGAGTGGCGTATGTTCCGAGTTCGATTCCCTTTCGTGTCAATGAAGAAAATACTTTTTCTACATTTTCTCAGGTCTGGGTGTTTCTGTTACCTTCATTGTTTCTGCTTGCATACTACAAGTGCTTTAACGTTTTCTTTGTGATCAGATCAATGTATGTGATGTTATTCTTATCTGTGTATGTATTTATCTATCTATATTATTTTGACTAGTATGTATTATATCGTATGTCATTTTTATTACACAAAATATACCTATCACGATTTATTTATCAGTTTGTCGACAATCAAATCAATGTCCTTCACCCGCGGGATTAAACTTCTTATTGATTATTAGACCCCTTTTTTCTATGGTATAAGTAACAATCAATAAGCGTTAGATCGCTGCAAAGTTTTACATAAAATTCACATAAACAGATTTAATATTGTGTTGCCAGAGCCGCTATGGCTATGTTCATTTTTACTTATAGTAAAACTGGATGAAGAGATAACGTATTTCATTCTTACTGGGTATAATTCCTCAAAGATCAATCAATCAAGGGTATTATTCCACGAAGATTTAAATATGTTACTTGAACCTTATCTTATACTGACTTTTACAAATTTATAATCATTATCGTTTGAAAGTAAATACAATTAATATACGGTTATTTCTCAAACAAATATAAAGTAGTAAAATATGCTTTTTAAATATATTGATTTGTTTGACATATACTACTTCACTTTGAAACACTTCTACTCTTCCACTTGTATTGTTCTTATGGAAAGTTGTGTATTTTTAAAAATAAATAAAAATAGTTCAATTGAGTTGAAAAGTATTAGAACTCGCATCATACGACACATACGGTCATTAGCAAAAAAAATTCAGATTTATGCTTACGCCCTAACAGGAAACGAAAATATTTTTTTTAAATTGTTGTTAGTCTCGATAGCCGAGTGGTTGGGTGATGGGGTCTTCGAGTCGAGAGACCCAAGTTCAATCCCCAGGTGGCAGGCTCGTACCAATGGGTTGTTCAAAAACTTATATACGAATTATATCGTTGGCTTGGACATAAAGACGGCGACGGGCTCACGACCTGTCACGTTGTCCCGAAAATATCTTCGGTAGAAGGTGGGTCGAAGGGACTTAATTGTCTAGACTATACCTCTGTCTACCCCTGTATTGGGAATTGCGTGATGATATTTTTTAATTATCCGCTACGCATGCTTTTTAGGCCAAACGCTACAATCTTCAATGTACATGATTTATACAGCAGAGGGTCTGATATTGGTGTGGACCACAGACCTACTTCTTTTTTTCCCTTTGATGTACACGTGATGCGGGGAACATTTCAATTTGGGAAATGTTTTTGGTGTCCTTTAAGATGTTTCTTTTTTCATATATAACAAGGTTATCTTCAGTGATCCTCTTTCTAGGATTTGTTGTGCTAATATTTACAGAAAAAATGTGTCTGTAATTGTTTTTGATTATTTCTCAATTTAATTGATATTTTTAAACGCACCATCTACTCACGAAGAAGTCACGATAGCCAAGTGGTTGGGTGGTTGGAATTTTGAGCCAAGAGACCCGACTTCGATTCCCAGGTAGCAGGCTCGTACCAATGGGCTTTTAAAAAAATTTACGTATGAATTATATCGTTGGCTTGGACATAAATACTGCGACGGACTCACCACCTGTCACGTTGTCCCGAAAATATCTTCGGTGGAGAGGGGGTCGGCGGGACTTAATTGTCTAGACTAGACCTCTGTCTACCCCTGTATTGGGAATTGCGTGAAGTTATTTATTATTTTTATATTTAGAAAAAAAAATATTTCTGTTATTGTTTTTGATTATTTCTCAATTTAACTGATATTTTTAAATGCACCATCTACCCAAAAGTATATTATATTATTAGCTTAATTATTACGACGATAACAGGCTCACTACTTATCACATTTCCCAAATAAACTCCGGTACTGTGTCATTCCAAATTGTGTAGACTTCTGACAAGTACAGGGAAATGCAAATAAAAATATAAGTATATGGCATATAAAATAATAATTATAATGATGTATAGTTCAAAAGACATCAATATAATAACGCTATCTACACCTGTTAGATTAATTTTTGTGCATTCTACTAATTGTTAATAAATAAATGGAATAATCTTAAATATCGACTTATAAATTCGAAACTGCGACTTTCACCATATGGCGATACTCATATTTTAGAGTCACAGTACATAACCCACGTCTGTTAAATGCACGATATTTTTATTCGAGAATTAATATATAAATGTAAAATAGAGATATTAGATGGAGCATGTACGTTTTTAAGGTACGTAGCTTAGCTCATAACATCACTCCCCCATTCTGTACCTCAATAAGGTATGCCTTTGTGACTGTATGAAGGAAATTTATCAATAACTAAGAAATTATTTCACTTATTTCAATATACATGATCAGAAGCAACATCAAATACATCAGCTAATATCATCAAATAGATCAGAAACAAACATTGTTAATATACATTGGGATATTTGCATGCGTGCATTTTTTTACTTCTGTTTGCTATTAATTAACCAATTACAAGTAAGCATAGCCAAGGGATTATTTAGGTGAAAGATGCAGAAGTCGTATATTTGCGCTTTGGGAATGCGGTTTTAAACCTAATTTTGTACTAATATATTAGAAAAGCTTATTTTAATTGTATGTATTTATGTTCTTAATATACATATAGACATAGAATAAATAAGATAAATCGTAAAGGACATACACTTAGTAAATAATAAAAAACAAGTCCCAAACCGAAGACGAAATTGAGTACTTTATTCATTGTTATTAAATTAACTGTGAATTGCGATATTAATATAATATATAATAAAATAATATTTACATTGACAAGGAGAGATGACCCAAATATTCCCTGTATGGAAAATAAACTGGAGCTAGCGAGGGTCACGTTCAATAAAGGAAAATATTCGACAGTCCCCAAGGGTCCAGGAATCCCACTACGATCTAATTCCCACGTAAGAATGCGCCGAGAAAGCGGGTCATTTATATCGAAAAATATCAACAGGCGTATACAACGCGTTCTCAAGTTTTATGACGGTTTATTATTATAACTTAGTGATTTATCACCAACCGGTAAAAGTTCACTACAGATCATAAGTACCAGATACCTCGAACCTCTATAAAAAAAACAGTGCTATTTATGTTATAAATCTTTTAAATAAATATGAAAAATTAATCACACCTACACATCTAATACCTTACTAAACCTTAAGTCTTAAAGATTTAGGTTTTAAAAAAGAAGGTCTTTTCAATTAGATCCTGATGCAGAGTATCTGGTAACCCTCATTCCGCTTGCTGAGGCCGGAGATTGTGGCTTATTTTTTTTTATGAAGTGAATTTGTACACGCTGATATTATGAACTGAATACGAATGTTAAGACTAGAGTTCGTTTCCCATGATCATATCATCGCTATATATAATTTTTAAATCTTTCAGCGATAAAATTCGAACAATCTGACTAAAAACAGATTCAGTTTTCACAAAAAAAAGTCTGTTGAGCTGGCTAGTTCATTTTTGTAAAGAAAAACATAAATCAAATTTATCTTTACATTTAATAATCGGTGATATCGGCATTGGAATATACCAGCCCATTCCATTCCTGTAGAACACTATGGCTTAGTGGTTGTACGATGGCTTGGTGTCATTGCCACCGTATGGCAATCGTAGTGGATTCAAATCCCGCCCGTGTCAGTCGTTTTTAAATTTAAAATTAATTTAAATTTTAAATAAATAAATGAAATTCATACATTCTTTAATATTAATCTTAGGGTACATAACATTGTATTTAAATACTCGCTCACACAACAACACAACAACAATAGTCTTCGATGAAATTTATTAAAAAATAAACATTTTAAAACCATAAACATCGGTTATAATAATAAAGTTTACCATTGCACTAAATCAGTTCGGGTGTTTACGAGTAGCCGACACAAAGGCAGTATAATTGTATAAAAACCGTTAGTTAGTGTTTCTGGACGTGCGATACGACAAGTTTAATACGCCCCACTGTGTTGATAACTAATTTACTGTTATTCAGACAATCTTATTTACACCATAATACGTGCTGCGATTTTCAATTAAACTAAAAATCTCACAGAGTAGCTTATTTTATTAATAATAAAACAAATAATTACTCCTCTGTTATGTCGAACATGTAGTGATATGTTTACCTAACAAGTAATAATAATAACAACAGACATTTATTTAAATTCAAGGACAATTGAGTCCCTTTCGACCCTCCTTCCGCCGAAGATATTTTCGGGACAACGTGACAGGTGGTGAGCCCGTCGCCGTCTTTATGTTTTATGTCCAAGCCAACGATATAATTCGTACATAAGTTTATGAAAAACCATTGGTACGAACCTGCCTCCTGGGGATCGAACACGGGTTCTGGACTCGAAATTCCGACCACCCAACCACTCAGCTATCGTGACTTCTTTTTTTATGAAATAAAAAAAATATTGCACAAGTAAATGATAATACAATTTCTTTTTTAATTCTTTAAGATTTTAGGCAATAACTCTGAGGTTTAGCTTTGTATACAAAGCACGCATCGATGATGTTTACTGTGTCTCAATATTTCTACAAGAATACAATAAGCTATGACAAATTGAGATGTATCAATCTAACATAATTATAATCATTTGTAATAAAGCTATGAAATTTTACTGCATGCGGAGGACTTATATTTCTATCATCTAGAGTATAGAACTCTGATATAGAAGTGGTTGATTATTTTACCAAAACCGGTACTAGATTTCTGCATGAGAATCCATTTTTTCTATTGTTGTTTGTCTACTAATATACGATAAAGCTTAGTTCAGTAAAAATAGTCTTGATTGCCGTACTGTAGAGTGATCGAAATTATAATCAGCTCCGAGTTGGAACCCAGAAGGAACTTTCGTACCACAACATCAGGATTCTGTCGCGTTATCCCAAATAATCTCCTGTGAAATGTGGATCGAAAGGAGCGAATTGCCTAAACCTCTGTCTACCCCAGTATTAATAAATGTGATTAGATTTAATAAGATAAAAAATAAATGTTTTGTTTTACATACGAGGTTACGTATGGCATTAGTTTACCGACTAACGATTAACAGCGGTTAATAAATGCCATAAAGAAGCAGTTTGGCAGTAAGCCTTGTTGGTAGAGCTTTTTATCAAATTATCTGCGCTTGGCTACTGGCCAACGATCGGTACAGTCACGGACGCAACACGTTGCCTTTTATTTACCTATAAATCATGCTGCCTAAAAGGATCACAAAATGTAACTAACTATTGACTACTTTATAGCCTTCATGAAGGGACCCTGCCTTCGAAGCTAAGGGCTGCGAGTTGGAATCCAGTTAAGAACAAACCTATGTGTCATGAATCTGAATGTTGTAATAGGATTTGCGGACTTAATTGTCTAAGGCTCTGTCTATCCTCTGTCTATGTAAGATATCATGGAGAAATGAACAATATAAAAGTGGTTATCAAGTATTCAATTTTGATATCATTGATGTAGGTAGTGCAGTTCATTGGAAGATGTATCGGTGAGTTGTTAGCTCAAGTTGACAGTTCATATTGAGGGCGTTGTAAAAAATTACGTAATCAGGTGAGTGAAGTTAAGTACTAAATTGAAGATCATTCCTGCAACAGAAAGGGACAAATAATTATTTAATGTATAAATATAGTTTACAGAAATATTAAATGTAAACAATCAGAACCCTTTCAGTGTCTGTACACACTCTTAAGAACTTCAAATGAAAATTTCATATTCTTTTTTCCTATTTATGTACGTATATGAGAAAAAGTAAATTATTTAAAACATTAAGTAACGATAGCTGAGTGATGGAGCAATCGGAATTCGAGAAAGTGTTTCTTGAAGATTTTCCTCTCCCTTTCTTCCCGTGGGTGTCGTAAGAAGCGACTAAGGGAAAAAGGGAAGGGACAGCCTTGATATCGTTGTGGCAACCGATAGATGGCGGGATAACTATCTCTACAAATATCAGAGCAAAATAATCCGACCGAAGATGGGCAGCAGTGTCTGAGGTGCGAGTGGTTTGGTACTTCGATCGCCAATCCGCTTGCCAAGCATGGTGGTTATGGCAAATCCTCCCTATGGGAGAGGCCTATGTCCTGCAGTGGACTTTAGCAGGCCGTTATGTATGTATGTATGCATGCATGTATGTATGTATGTATGTATGTATGTATTATGACCTCTGTGGACGAGTGGTGTAAACACCGGTTTTCAAGGTGTCGCCAACTCAAGGTTCCGGAATCGCTTCGATCGATTCGGTTCAATGTAGAAACACCCTTTTTTCTACATTTTCTCCGATCTGGGTGTTTGTGGTGCCTTCGTTGTTTCCGATTCCCATACCTCAATTGCTTTAGCATCTTACGTTGGGATTGGAGCAATGTATGTGATGTTGTCCCTATCTATATATATGTATTTATATCAATTAACGATTGCGTTCGCGACTGTCCGCAGACGCGTTTGTGGCTAACTAATGTAAGCTATTACACTGCTTGCGCTCGCCGTGGCTCGCACTAAATGTGAACAATGGCTCGCGACCCTACACGCAGTTTGTCGCAGCCCTTGTAGTCGATTTCGTTTTACGTAGTCTGCGATGTTTTTTTTTCTTTTTTTTATAGTTGCTTGTGTTTACCTGCCTTTAGCGTTTCAATGTTTCAATTTCTTCTCTCGATCCTTTCTTAGCGAGATGCATAACAGCATAATATCCTAATGGTTGTTCAAATGCTGAATTTACCTTATGCACGGTGGTAAAGGAAAACAACTTGAATTAGCTTTAACATGCCTGAGGAAAGAAGAGCAGCATATCGGGCTCTTTTACGCTTTCTAATCTCTCATATACTTAAGCGAAGGTTCTTGTATAAGAATCTGAAAGCTACATCATTTAGCTCCTAGATATATTTTTACCCATCCATATAGTACCCAACACGCAACAACATTGACCCGACCGGGAAGCGAACCCAACCCGGGATCGCTTCCGGTCGGGTTAAAGCTGGCGGCACCAAAACACACGTCACGTCAAAAACACGTTAGTTGAATTACGTCAAGTAGAATTACAAAGATGCAAACAAGTGCAGCTTATAATAAATTATCGCTTGGTAAAAGTTCATGAAAGCTTGCTGCACGGTATCTATTGTTGACGTAGGTATTTAAAATTCAGCCAATACAGAACTTCGAATATTTATTCAAAATTCGAAACAGAGCTGACAAAGCATTTGTAATTCTCTTTGTTGTACGCACGTTAGTTTCCAAATCATATTAATTTATTCACGTTTATTCGCGATTTCAATCAGTTATTGTCAAACATATTGCAAAACAGATAATTCCTTTCATATTCTGCTTTCAAAGCATTGCATAAAACATGGTCTAATTCTTCCTGTAGCAGCTGTGTTAACATTTATGGTTATAAAAGTGACTTTTAATGTGTTTATTTATGGTTATATTTTAACTTGATATGATGCTATTTTTGATCTTCATGCATTTTCCCAATATAGGAGTGTGCAAAGGCAAAAAAAAGGAAAATTAACTTTTTTCCAAACTTTTACATAAGCTTATTTGTGACAACGGGTGGTCAAGCTGGCGGCTCCATATAATTCATATATATGTATATACGTCTCGCATATGTTTGCCTCTAGCGGGATTTTAACCCGGAATCCACTGCTTCGAAGTTGGAGTCACCAACTATATAACTATCGGGTTGGTTAATTTAAAATCTTCACAAAGTAGAGTTTTAGAAATAACGTTTCGCAAAATAAAATGTCTTTTGTCTGTGTATTTAACCAAATTAATTATTAACTCAAACGCTAACTTCATCTACTCATGGTGAAACAAAATTACATAATTTGATAAACAACCGAATGAAATCAAACGATACGCGGTAAGATCAAGTGGTGAGCGCCGGTTATTCAATTAGGCCCTTGTTTTGAGTTAAATAATCACCTGTTCCTTTTAGTTTATTGGAAATATATTACTCTCGTGGCAATATTCCTAAGTTAAAAACACGTTAACGTGTTTACTGGTGTGATTAATAGTCATTCACGAAAGAAGTCACGATAGCCGAGTAGATGGGTGGTCGGAATTTCGGGTCGAGAGACCCGAGTTCGATCCCCAAGTGGCAGGCTCGTACCAATGGGGTTTTTCAAAACCTATGTACATCATTCATCATTCATATCGTTGGCTTGGACATAAAAAAGGCGACAGGCTCACCACCTGTCACGGTGTCCCGAAAATATCTTCGGTGGAAAGTGGGTCAAAGGGACTTAATTGCCTATTACGAATATAGTCACGTATATAAAAACTCTAGTTTGATTCCGTTTCAACTCTTGTTGAAAACTCCAAAAAACTCATCAGGTTTTTACCTATGAGTTTTTTGGAGACGAAGAACGATGTTATTTTATACCAGCATGATTTTAAAGTTTTTTTTGTAAAGAAAAGTTTACGATTGGCTTCAGTACAGAAATAGTAATGGGTTTCTTAAAAGATGAATTGGGGATGACCAGATGGCCATCTCAAAGAATACCAGACCAAAATTTTGCAGGCTGGTCAGCGGCGGCCGTGTCTGAAATGCAGAGTGTCGGGTACTGCGATCGTCTATCTGCTTGCAATGGCATTACAACAATTCTTACTGACGAGGCCTGTGTCCTGCAGTGAACTTTTACAAGCATATGTGTAATTAAGAATCATGTCGCAGTTCTACAAGTACCGCTACAATAAAATAATATGCTGCAATGTAATAAAATATTTAATATTTTTGCCCGTATTAATATTATATACTCAAATATGATTTTACTATGTCTTATAATTGCATAAAATAAAACAAAATACTGATAACAAGTCATATTTGTCGGAGAAAAAAGCAATCGAGTCTTATAACATTTACAATTAATTATTGCAGTTATTTCTCTTTCATGTAAATCGACCGTAAAGATTGAAAACGATGTTTTTATCAACATCACGTTGATATAGTGGCCAGTACCACGAACAAACTCACCTGCCTGTGCCTAACAAAACTCTTTGGTGAAAGGCTAAAGTAGTAGCGACAAATATACTTCTATTTGTTTCTTCTTTTTCATAAATTTTTTATTAGCTGTGAATAAATTTATGTAAATATAATTTTTACACATTTTGCAGCCATATATTATTTTATTTCAACATATAAGGACTTTCTTCTTCATCCCGCGACTATGTTTAAATAACTTGCAGACGAATAGGGAAAGGCGTAAACTACTCTTCCACGTTGACTCTACCTCAGCTATGAAAATATCACGGTATAAAAGCTATCATGAGGCTATTAGAAGCAGTCATCACGGCCTGCCCCTCCCTGTGAAGTAATGCCAATCTTGTCCAATGTGTAAATTATCATTTGCTACCTCCAAATTCAACCCAATAGCGTTAATTGAAAAGAAAATCTGAAAATATAAAGGCAAAGATCATGTAATCATGATAAAAAGATGTTACAAAACGCTCGAAACTTATACCACAACCGTAACAGTCAATAGCGAGTTCCGGACCGTCGGGGACCCGAGACTAATTAATTTCGTGGACATTTGCGGTAGTAATAAGCTTATCAAACGTACATTCTACATCGCAACGGTCTCCCGCATCGGTTTAATGTTCAAATATGAAAACAATTTTCTACTCGAATAAAGGAAATCAGTCGTTTCAATACGTGAATCGTGTTAAACCGCTCGAGGAGTTTGTGTCTAAACGTCAAGCATCGTTTTGTTAACTTTTCAATCCAATTAACCTTTTGTAATAAGAATTTCACTACGGTTGTTCGTTAAACTGAAGAGCATTGTTTGTTTATTAAACGAGAATTATTATAACAGATTTTATAGCAAGAAGTGCCTCTTGTTCGAATATTGAATAGCTGTTATACTGAATTTGAAATAGAAATTGCAAAACGATTTAAATATAACATTTATATATTTATATCTTATGTATTTTATATCCATACGCATTTCCTAATACTGTTCTGGGCAGATGTCTCGTCATTTATTTAATTAAATATATTACAAGATAAGATAAATTCATATATAGATAGGGACAACATCACATACATTGCTCCGATCCCAATGTAAGTTGCTAAAGCACTTAAGGTATGGGAATCAGAAACAACGAAGGCACCACAAACACCCAGACCCGAGAAAATGTAGATTGAAAACTAGTGTTTACGCTACTCGACCACGGCGGTTGGCAGATACTCGTATTTTAATAAGGAGACCCGAGTGCGATCCAAAAGAGGAAACCTAATATCAAAGAGTTTCTTCGAAAGTCTTTAGCGTTAGCTTGAACACCAAAAAGGATTCAATGAAATTCGGACTTTGATTTGGAATATGGGGCAGAATCCCTATTTAACGGGGGTATATGAGAGAGTTTCGCGAGAAGTATTAAGTGGGCAATTTTAACTCCAGTTGACCTTGCCCACTCTGTTTCTCGTTCTTGAGAACGAAAAACAGAGACTCCCCCCCCCCCCCTCAGAGACCTCTGGGTCAGTTTATACTTTGTGCCATTTATGCTGTAATGGCTGGGTAGTGTTCCGCTTCAAAATGTATATATTATATAAAAAAATATCCTCACTCCATTCCCAAAGGTAGACAGAGGTCAAGCTAATTAAGATCTTTCATTTTTTGGGACAACGTAAAAGGTCACCATTTTTACGTTCAAACGATACGATATAAATCGTACTTAAGTTTTGTAAAAACCCATTGGTCCGAAAAGCCTACTTAAGTCTATTGACATGAAATCTGATCACCCAATCACTGAGCTATCTTATCTTTAAGTCCAAAGATTATGAAAATATTTTATTAAAAAATTGCTGAAAATACATTTAATAAAATCTCAAAGTACATTTATGTATGCAAGATTTCATACGCACAACACTGACACATACACCCACGTACACTCGACAATAATACTTCAGTAAATAAAACACACTTGTGTACTATTTATCTAATACTATACAAATCTAGTTAAAATAATATGTTTCTTCTCCATGATCCATAGCCGAATGGGGTGCTCGAGATTCGAGTCAAGATACACGAGTTCATTCCCAGGTGGCAGGCTAGTATCAATTGGGTGTTTCAAAACTTTATGTCTGAATTATATCGTTGGCTTCGAAATAAAGATGGCGACGGGCTCACCACCTGTTATCCTAAAAATGTCTTCGTTGATATTGACTATCCCAGTATTACTGTCTATCCCAGTATTGGGAATGGCGTGAAGATATTTTTATTACTATTAGATATTTATACCTATAATACTACTGCAGTTGTTTATCTTACACAACTATTTTTGGTATGTGTTTTCCATTACTTTAAAGTAATTTTCATTTTCGCATATTTTCGTGTATAGATAAAGGTCAGAAAGAGAACGTCAGGGGAATTATTAATTATGGGTTATGAGGTATTCAATACTTCCATCATTTTTCTTTCAAACTGTTTGCGCTTGACCATCAGCTGCATATAAACTGTAGCCACTAACAATAAAACGTAACGTAGGCTTCTTGGCTGGCCCGGTTTCATCCTAGTCTTAAAAAACTTCACAAAAAAAAACATTATTGTTAAAGGATTTTTTACGTTAATACATAGTTTGTTACATGTACCCCACATGTCGCTGAGTTTAAAAAAATATGTAAAATACCGTTTAACCCCGGGGATATTAGGATTGGATACTTGTATCATTAATGAAGTAGGTGTAGAAATGTATAGTTCATGGGACGACATAGAACAAAGGTACCACAAACACCCAGACCCGAGACAGTGTAGATAAAGTGAATTACTACATTGACCTGTCCTGGAATCGAACCCGGGATCTCAGAGCCGGCGATACCATGAAAATCTATGCGTCGAATCCTAGTCGTTAAAATATAATATAATAGCAATTTTTTTCAGGAAAATAGGTACTATTAATATATTGTGGACTCTACATTACAGAGCGTAATTACGAGAAAGGGTTCCAAATTCCAATTAATTAACAATTTACGGAATTGTTGAAAAATGTGCTTTTGACATTTGATGCTTTTAGAAACGAAACTACACAAAATATGAGTGTTCAGTTAAAATATAGACTAATGTCACGCATTTGATATTATTAAGCTTACACTAAAGCTCATAAGCGTACATAAATTTCGTGTTAAGTTATGAGAAATAGTAAATTAATTAGTGTTGTATTTATTTTTAAATTTAACGTCACTCATTTTAAACCTCATTTGGAATGTAAAGTTAAAAAGAACACAGTTTATGAATTTATATGAACCTGTAGCGCGAGAGTTGGGTGTATGTATACTGTGTCTACTAATGCTTCATTTGAACGGCCTGTAAAAGTCCACTGAGGACTATTGGTTGTGGAAAATTTTGGTGGAAATGTTCAGCAGTAGACTCTTGATGAAGTAAAGGATGATGTTGAGAAGAAGAAGGAAAGCCCTCTTCAAGGATGCAAAAGCTTCTGGGAAATAGGTAGCAGCATAGGTAATGTTGCTATGACAACCTCTAGGCATATATATACGTATCTGATTGTATTTCTATATTCGTAACACTTTACAAGAAAACTTCAAAAATTTTAACTATAAAATACAATATACCTAAATTTACCATGTCTAGTTGGTAGTGACCCAGCCCTAGAAGGTAAGGGTTGGGAGTTCGTATCCGTGTGAAATATTTGTGTGGTGAATATGAATATATGCACTCGAGTACTAAAAATGTATATCTATTTGTGAATATTTATCTATGTAAGTATATTGTACCGTTGGCTTGGACACTAACACGGCTTACCACTTGTCACTTTGTCCCAAATAAGCTTTGCTGAGTGAAAGAGCTGAAAAGACTTCATATTCTAGATCTCTGTACACTGAATACTGGGGTACCAGTTTTAGAAATATGCGTGAAGATATTATTTTTATCTATTTTACGTTATAAACTTACGAATAAGATATTCACCAGACTACTGACTCTGAGCGTGTATAAATGTGCTTTGCCTTATCCGATTTTTGCGTTAAAAAATATTGTATACCAAACAATATACGATTATTGTAATGTCTATTGCTCGAACACCGCTGACTCCAGGTATTTATTGAGTTAATTGAATAAACGGCCCGCAGTCACGGAATTAACCCTCTTTGCATTTCTACACGCCCATTGCCTGATGGCGAATAAATACGCTACATAATGCGTCGAGGAATAAATTTATAATCTATTTTTATTATTTAATAACATTATGTATTATAATTTGACCGTGTAGTAACAGTGTAAGAATATCGCCACCCTCTTTCTTCCAGTGGGAGTCGTAAGAGGCGACTAAGGGAAACAGCCTTTAACAATGTTACGGCAGCCGTTAGAAGGCGGGATAACCATCTCTAAAAATGTAAAACCAAAATAAATAAGCGAAGATAGGCAGCAGCGTCTGAACTGCGAGTGGTCTGCTACTGCGATCGCCAATCCGCCTGCCAAGCGAGGCGATTATGGCAAATCCTTCCTATGGGAGAAGTCTATGTCCTGCAGTTAACTTCAACAAGCTGTTTTGTATGTATTATAATACGTCATACTAATAAATATTAATTTATTTTTAAGAATATAATCGATAAGAATAAGTCGATGTTTCGTTAGATAAATAAAAACAATTGACACTGACGGGATTCGACTTTCGCCGTATTACAGCATTGTTCTTACGGTCGTATATATATTCCCAATACTGGGAATATGCGTGGCCCCACCACCTATGCCTCTTAGTGTTCAACGGTGTGACAAAAGTACATTATACATACATAATAGTACAGTAGTCATTTATATGGCTGGAGTGTATTTGTACTCATATATTCCATTTTTGTACTGATTTATTCATCATACAAATATTTGCCCCTAGTGGGATTCGAATCCGCTACCCTTAGCTTCACAACCAAACAAATTGATCGGTTGATTTTTTAAATTTTTTAATAATTTATAAGTAAAAAATATTGTCCAAGACAGGTACTGACGCCTCGTGACTACCTGAGTTATTAAGAAAAGTCGAGACTTTAATGTTGCTCGAATACAATATAACTATGAAGGATCATATGGGAGTGAAATATTTCGTGTTTAAGATCTTTCAAATCTGAAGGCTTCCGACGAACTTTCTAAACATATACTATTAGATATTTTTATAAACAAAGACAATACTTGTTTATTGCAATGTGAAAAGGACTTAATTGTCTAAACCTCTGTCTACTCCAGCCTTGGGAATATATTTTTTTTAAAATTCCACTAGAGAAATTCAAAATATACCATTTATTAGGAAAGACTAAGTGAAAATCGCAGTTTGTAAGAGGTTATTAAATGTGTTTCGCCTTTAGTACTATGTATATCGAAGTACAGTCTGCTGATTAAAAGCAACTATCCTAACCAATCAGCAATTGAGGCATGAGTAATGTGCACGGTATAAAAACGTGTGTGACATTTATTTAAAATATCTTCATACGAGGACATGTTTTGCGGTTGCTCGCACGTATAACGCAATTAAGGAAGAGGTATGGTTTAATTGAAAAGCATGTTTATAGGATAATAAATAATAAATAAATAAATAAATACCTTCACGCAATTCCCAATACAGGGGTAGACAGAGGTCTAGTCTAGACAATTAAGTCCCTTAGACCCACCTTCCACCGAAGATATTTTCGGGACAACGTGACAGGTGGCGAGCCCGTCGCCATCTTTATGTCCAAGCCAACGATATAATTCGTACTGAAGTCTATGAAAAACCCATTGGTACGAGCCTGCTACCTGGGGATTGAACTCGGGTCTCATGACTTTAAATTCCGACCATCCAACCACTTGGCTATCGTGACTTTTTATATTTTTATATTTATAGGATGATTTACGTAAATTAAAATAAAATAATTGTTTAATTTCTAATTCGGGGACAGGCTCTCTCTCCATCTGTCATGTTGTCCCAAATATATCGAAACGACTTAATTGTCTCGAACTCTGTATACTCCTTATTGAGAATGGCGTGAAGGTATATTATTTATTTATATATTTATTTTAATTTCTTGTCAACACTCGATACGCGTGTATCGTCACACTCACTCAGCAATTAAAATTGCGAAATTAATATTTATATCTTCAAAGAGAATAAATACCATGGTATTATAAAAACAACTACAACAATTTTAAATAATATATGAACCAGTGAGTGAGTCTTGGTCCATTTAGTGCGCTCATTCTATAAACACAGTTTCACATTCGTGTCCATCAAACGTAGTGTTTGATGTTTGACCCACAATCTGTACCATTTTAGAAGTTCATCAATTATATCTGCTTTGAATTACATCATCTCCTCTGACGATTTATTTTGATTTCTTTAATAGCAATAGACTATAGTATCCAAGTGCTTTTAGAGTGAATGTAATGAAAGAAGGAATGTTAAAAAATGAAGGTAAAATAAAAAGGTGAGGTTCAGGACAGTCCATAGATAGTATAAGGTTGTCGATAACATGACCCTGAAGTTTTTTTTCAAATATTTACGCAAATATCACACGCGAAAGCTACAATCATATCATTAACATTTTGGTGACGAAAATGTGATATTTTTACTGTTTCTAAAATCAAATCGTGATTTATGGAGTGACTATTAAATAATTATTATGGAAAATAAAAACTATATAAATAATGGATAATACTATTTATTGTTACTTAATTTAAACGGAGAATTTGCCGCAATGGCTACGCTTGCAAAGCGGATTGGCGATCGCAGCACCAGAAACTTTAATGTCGCAACCTATGCGCCGCCACTGGTTTGCTTAAATTAAAAAAAAATTCTTCACACCATCCCCAACACTAGAGTAGACAGAGCAATTGACAATTAAATACTTTCAACCCACCTTTTACCGAAGACACTTTTTAGGACAACGTACCATGCGTTAAGTTAGTCGCCGTCTACTATAAATCGTACATAAGTTTTGAAATATACCTATTGATACGAGCCTATCACTTGGAGATTGAACTCGGGTCTCCTGACTTACGAATTACCATCACCCATCCAACTCGGCTATCGTGACTTTTTTTACTGCATGATTAACTTTGATCTAGTATATTTCGAAACGGATATCTCTCCGAATTCCAGTTGCCATAACGGTAATCAAGGTCTATTTCCGGTAGGGGAGATTTTCTTAAGCCGTTACAAACAAATAAATATGTATATAAATTTGTATTAAAATATTTTATCATACATAAAGACGGCGATGGCCTCACCACCTGTCACGTAGTCCCAAAGATGTATTCGGTGGAAAGTGAGTCGAAAGGACTTAATTGTTTATACCTCTGTCTACCCATGTATTGAAAATGGCATGAAGTATTCAAAACTCTCGTCAAGTTGACAAGGCCATCATTACAACACACATTTTTGTGTTCTATACTCGTTTAGTGCGCATAATTTACGAACGTTTGTCAATAACGTCCCCGCATATAAAACATAAAACCTTTTTCTTCTATGCGTTCGTATCGAGCGACAGACGTAGCTGGGAGGCTGCAATCGATTGCCTTGCCGGGTAATTGCCTGCTCTTTCTTCTTATTGACAGGCACTGAGCCTGAATCATATAGAGCCGCCTTTTTTAAAATGAAAATTACGCTTACATTCTAACGTCTGAAGTGTAATGGACGCGTATTGAGAATTTCATTTTTTGAATTTCACCCATTTTCCAATATTCGAGTAGATATGATTCTAGATGATTAAGTCTCTCCGACAACCATCGAAGAAGACCGAAGCATATTCGATACAACGTGACTGGTGGTGAGCCCATCGCCGTCTTTATGTCCAAACCAACGATGTAACTTGTAAGTTAAAAAAAACTCCTTGGTACATACCTTCCACCCGGCGATCGAACTCCGGTCTCTTGACACGAGTTTTAATCACCGAACTACACGGCCATCGAGACATCTGTTTGACATTTTTTTAATCAAGTAGCAGATACTTGATTAAAAAAATGTGTTCTTTGAATTCTATATTGAATGCACTATATTAAAATAATAATTCGGCAAGCCCGTCGACAAACTACCATTCACACTTCATTCCCAAAATGCTGCACGCTAAAGGACGCAAACATTTGCAAAGCTGCGCTGAAACTTGTGTAACCAACACGTCTGACTTTTGGGAAACAGTTTCTGAAAATGAAAATATTTACTAGTTGCAATTTTTTTATTAAAATTCATTGTTAAACACTTGTACACAATTCACTTTATTTAATGATTTATTAACTAACCGACCGGTTTCGTTTTACGGCATTATCAGGGTATTGACATAGAGTTTATTATACTACATACTAATATTATTTTTTTTAATTTTTTAATAAAAAAACTTTGCGGATACTGGTGTTATTGTTTATTTAACTTGAGAGAAAAAAAAAACATTTTTCGAGATCAGAACGTATTTTGAAGTAAATAAATAGTACTAAACGATTCTGTTATTACTGTTATAATCATAACTTTTTGAACATTATAAAATTCATAAAACTGTACTGTGTGGTAATCGTGTAAGAATATTCCCACTCCCTTCCTTTCCTGTGGATGTCGTAAGAGATTCAATATCGTTATTGCAACCGATAGATGGCGGGATAACCACCTCTAAAATATCAGACCAAAATAATCAGACTGAAGATGGGAAGCAGTGTCTACGGAGCGAGTGGTCTGAAACTCCGATCGCCAGTCCGCTTGCCAAGCGTGGCGATTAAAGCAAACCCTATGAGACAAGCCCATTTTCTACGGTGGACTTTAATAGGCCGTTATGTATGTATTATATAACGCGAATGCTTAATAGGGAATCATATTTGCGTGGTAGAGCCTTTGCTGCAATCTAGCTCAACACGTCTCTGCAAAATACCACTGGGAAGTAGAATAATTCTACACTTCCTTCGTTGTGTAGGTTAACTAGAATCCCTTTATATATGGCCGTCAATAATAACTTCCAATCAGTTGAAAGCTGATCAAACGAGTACTCTTCAACCGGATTTCCTAGAAGAAATGCTTTTCCAGCGATGAGGCCGCCTGTTGTACTTTTTTATCTTAATACTCTTTGTCGTTAAGGTTAAAGTGAAGTGAGTGTAGTGTAATTCATTCATTATTCATTCATTCGTTCTGGCTCTTTTGACCGGTTATTTTATAAAAAATAAATACAATAATAAATATCAACAACTAGAACCGAGAAAATGTACAAAAGTTTTTTTTTACCTCCGGTTAGCTGCACTCACCAGACGAAACGCAGAAGTTTGTTAGACTTCTACTTCACGCCGGTATTCTGTGAGGTCGTGGTACTTCCCCGGTCGAGCCGGCCTATTCTTGCAACAACAAAAGCTGATGCGTGGCTCTACCACTGTTTTTTCTACATTGTCCCATCATGGAAGCGAACACGGGACCTCAGTGTCTACGCCACTCGTCCACGGAGGTCGACATTGCATTTTTTATCTCAATAAAAATGTGCCACCTTAGCATATTCCGTAGCGTACCCACCCTAATAGTACTCGTACATTATTAGTTTCGTACAAGTGTGAACAGCGACCGCAAAGTTCAATGGTCTCTCTGGAGGGTAACGGAGTATACGCGGCTTTATTAAAGTGCAGAACAATAAATTTGAATAAAGGATAGTTATGGAATTTTCGTGTCCGCCAGTGTATTAAAGTAACTAATAGATATATTGTTTGTTACGGCGTCGTTCCTGAGGTGCTTTCACGGAACTACGGTGTATTGTACTTGTACTTTGTTTTAAAAATTATGATATTTGTTTTTCCTTTAATATTTGAGAACATATTACTACGAGCAAGTAACAATATGCATCATTTCGCTTATTTTTCACTAGCAAGCATTTGTCTTTTATAAATACATAACAGAATAAATAAATATCTTCACGCTTAGTCCCTGACAAGGTAGCCAGGTAGAACAAATCGCTAAGTGTCACTATCCTAACATACCTCTTTCACTTCTTTCAAATTCATAATTTTCTTCTTTCTTCTTTCAATTATTTATCAACATTCGTAATATAAATTACGTCAATCGATCGTCATTTTTAAATCTTAGAAAATTAGTCTCGACTCCTTTTTTTATTAACTTACGCCCTGTATATTTTTTCCGGCATTCGGTCTTCACTCATTTGGTCAACGTGTCCAAACTGTTGAAAGCATGTCCTTATCCATGTTAAAATGTCAGTAGCATGTATTTCATGTAGGCATTAAGGCAAGACTGCTGTAATAATTGCCAACGAAATAAAATGTAACAACTTACTCTAGAAACAGAATATGTGTGGTGTGCGTGTGTGTGTGTGTGTGTGTGTGTGTGTGTGTGTGTGTGTGTGTGTGTGTGTGTGTGTGTGTGTGTGTGTGTGTGTGTGTGTGTGTGTGTGTGTGTGTGTGTGTGTGTGTGTGTGTGTGTGTGTGTGTGTGTGTGTGTGTGTGTATGTATGTGTGTATGTATGTAATACTTTTAATAATAAATCACTATCGAAACTTTCAAGTAACTGTATGGTTTACTTTTATACACTAATTGCTTCCGCCCGCGGTTTGCCCGCGTGGTTCGCAATGAAAATAAGGCAATCTAAACTAAAACTTACTAACTTTTAATTTTTTAGTCACGATAGCCGAGTTGTTGGGTGGTCGGACTTTCGAGTCGAAAGACCCGAGTTCGATCCCCAGGTGGCAGTACCAATGAGTTTTTCAAAAACATATGTACGAACTTCATCGTTTGCTTGGACATAAAGGCGGCGACGGGCTCACCACCTGTCACGTTGTCCCGAAAATATCTTCGGTGGAAGGTGGGTCAAAGGGACTTAATTGTCTAGACTTGACCTCTGTCTACCCCTGTATTGGGAATTGCGTGAAGATATTTTTTTTAACTAAAACTTTTTCTTACACTCTTAAACTAACAAGATAGAACTCAGAGGGCAGGAATTATCCCGAATAACTTAATACTTATCATAATATTATGTCCAAATTACTCAAAATCTTTAACTTCCTTAACTTAAACATCCATCCATTATCGCAAACTTCGAATTTATAATATTAAGTAGGATATTTTAACGCGACCTCCACCCATATTTAAAGTTTGCACGGGATGTTTTAAATTCCCGTATTAAAACATCCCGCTCACATAGCTCCCTAAACCCAATACGATAAATTAAAATGAGAGAATCAAACATTCATTTCATTTAAGAAAGCGTACTTTAATTCGGTAACCACACGGTAAAGAAAACTTTACTTGAAGAGAAATTGTAACTAGTATTAAATAAAATGTAATTGCCTTTCTTTAAGCCGTAAACATTTAAAGTAATAAATAAATACATAAACTCTTCCGCAAACGTATCTTGTTTACTTGGAAATACTGCCGTTAAGAAATGTTTAACTGTGCTAACAATAAATATCTCGACCATACTCAAACACATTACGAGATCCCATAAGTTTTGCCGTATGCCTGTTGTTAGAAAATTTCTTTATTGCTCGACCCCTATTGGTCAAAGCGTAATGATAGCGTGGGACAACAGTTGTAAAGTGTCCCTTCAAATGTCTACTGGCAAGTACAATCGCCCACGAAATAAGTTACAGTTAACATTTAAATTCTAAATGACGACCTCCGTGGACGAGTGGCGTAAACACCGGTTATTCAAGGTGTCGTTATCTCTAGGCCCCGATTAGATTCCTGGCCGGGTCTATGTAGAAAAACCACTTTTTCTCCTTTTTTCGGGTCTGGATATTTGTGGTGCCTTTGCTGTTTCCGATTCACATACCACAAGTACTTCAGCTTCTTACATTGGGATCGGAGTAATGTATGTGATGTTTTTCCTTTCCATATAAGTAACATTCCGGTAACCTATTTGGTTGTGACTCTGCCTTCGAAACTAAGGGCTAGTGGGCTAGATTTCCGATAGAAGCAAACATTTTTGTCAAATGATATACAATGAATGTGCATAGTTGAGTCATAAAAGCTCATGAAGATATGTAAGTTTAGCTACTCGTATAAAGGTATATATATAAAATTCTCGTGTCACAATGTCTTTACTCCTTTCTCCTCCGAAAGGGCTTTACTGGTTTTTACCAAATTTTATATGCATATTCAGTAGGTCTGATAATCGGCTACTATCTATTTTTCATACCCCTAAGTGATAAGTATTGTTCACTCTTAACATTTTCTTTTTTAATTTTTAGATTAATTTCATATTTTTTATGATACAGCATACAAAAATACATACAACCCTAAATTTTCACCCCTCTACAATCAATCCCTATTTTTATATGGTAAAACAACGTTTGCGGGTTCAGCTAGTTGGTATATTTATTTCAGTCTCAACATTATCCTGCTTTCAATCCTATCCTAATTTGAAGATGGTGAAAAAATGATTAAAAGTTATCCACTTCAAACATTTTAAGAAATATGCTTAATCATATATGCTATGCTGTTTACCGCTTTTATTCATTTTTAGAAAATTTTATAGTTAGCCACAACTGTCAAGTGTTTTGAAGAATTACTAACACAGACATGTGATCGAAGGATGACGTTGTCTAGAATTACTCATTGTTGATGAACTAATTTATCTACGAATCACAATAAAGACCTTCTCAATGCGATTGTACTTGATGCCGTATCTATCACAAGTTATCCGACCGCACTTTACGCGTCAGACGCATCAAGGCAGGCGGCAAATTGTAGCACGATATGCGCTGGAACTAGATAATGTTCGAACTTTTAAGACGCATAATAAATCACAGCAACGTATGCAGCTTAATGTTGTAAAAAAGGCTCTTGTCTTTGCTCTAATTTCAATTGATTTATTATCACAGCATGTTCCAGAAAATTTCCAAATGTGTTAAATGAGTGAGATATTTAATTATATATATTATATCATTGGCTTGGACAAAAAGACGGCTACAAGCTCACCACCTGTCACGTTGTCCCGAAAACATCTTCGGTCAAAGGGACTTAATTGTCTCAAATAGACCTCTGTTTTGCCCCGTATTGGGAATTGCGTGAAGATATTTATTTGATTCATTTTTACATTTAATTGCGTAAGTATAACATTCCCAATACATGGGTAGACACATTTATTGGGAATTGCGTGAAGATATTTTTAGATATTTTGTTAGAAGTTAAAATATTTTCTGGCAGATGCATCTTATAGGAGAATAAGAGGCGTACGACTAAGATTTGAAATCTCAACAGATGCGTGTAAGACATGGTACGTAGGCAAAAGCATCACCACAATGCGGGATTCGGATACCGCCCGTTTTAGTTGATTTTTGTTTTAACTTCTTTGTTTAATGACGAGTCACGCTAGCCGTGTGATTGGGTGATCGGAATTCGAGTACAGAGAACCGAGTTCGATCCCCAGTTGGCAAGCTATCAATGGGTTTCTCAAAACCTATGTACGATTCATATCGTTGGCTTGGACACGCCCTCATGTCGTCGCATAATATCCTTGGTGGAAGATGAGTCGAAAGATCTTAATTGTCTGGACCTCTGTCTAGTATTGGGAATGGCGAAAAGATATATTTTTTTTTAATAACAATAACGCCCAAAATAGCTAACATGCTTAAACAATAAACTAAAATGCATTACAAATTTTAAAGTGACCTTAATATTTGTCAGTATATAATTTTCTGACACATGAAACACGTAATGTCTTCCACATTAAAATTATTTTGACACTTCACTAAGATTATGAAAATAGGGAGTGAATATGATGGTTCTCTTTTTTTCTTTCTCTTTTTTTTTTAAAAGAGGGTTTGATCAAATGATCGTGCCACCCCCATGGTTACACATATACACATACCAAAACAAGTATTCTTATTAAAAACTAAAAAAAAATTATCTACTTTTTATGCATAAAATAACTAATTTATATTTTTTTTGGCCATTTCCAACAGTGGAAAAGCCAAGATACTATTGTAAAATCCAATATTATTTGTCTTAGTCTAATTGTCTTCTAAAGGTCTCATTCCATTCACATTCCATTATAATGTGCACTACATCTTCTATCACTCCACATATGTTACAATTTAGAGAATTAACTTTCCTCATTTTAAATGTAGTAGAGCCACGCATCAGCTTTTGTTGTTGCATGAATGGGCCGGCTCGACCGGGGAAGTACCACGACCTCACGGAATACCGGCGTGAAGTAGAAGTCTAACAAACTTCTGTGCAGGTAACCGGAGGCCCACACACCTCCGTCCTCCAATTCTGGGGGAGGAGGGCACTCTAAGGGAGGCAACGCATCTGCTAAGCCTCTGGTATTGCGGGTGTTCATGGGCGGCGGTAATCACTTACCATCACGTGAGACACCTGCTCGTTTGCCTCCCTTTTCTATATAAAAAATGACCGGATCGAAGCCTTAAAGCCGTAACTATTTCCGTTCTATGATGGTTTCTAAGGAAAACTTCATTGTATTTTCACTTGTTTTGCTATTTGGAAGAATTATTTTGTTCCGTGGTAGCTTAAGTTTTGATTACTTCAATTCTATGGCATACTAACCCTGGGTTCAATTAAAGAATGTTAATTGAACCCAGGCTTTTGCACGTGTTTTTTTTTCACATTGGCTTTAGAAATAGTCATTTCCATTCTCGAGACTTTTCCTTAGTTGCCTTTTCTTACGTACGTGACGGAAAATCACTTAAGTAAGAAAAGCTGGTTTATTATTACGCCAACACAACACCATCTTTTTTAAAGTCTTATTTCAAAAAAAACTGTAAAATGTAAAACACGAGAACCGATGACTGATAAGAATTCGGATAGTAAAGCTCTTACCAATCAGTTTTGGAGAATAAAACACAAAAATTGTAAACTTAAAATATATTTTAATATTAACTCATAATACCAAAACGCCCAATCATAGTTTGAAACATACACCAACTTAACACTAACTTGTTGCACTTTGTGTATAATTTAAAGCGTTCTCCGTAAACGCGCACTTGTTTTTCACTTAAAAAAAATTCATGAATACGGTGGCAAGTCGCGCCGCCGATTTCCAAATTTCTTAACTCGCCTAATTCGTCCCTCCAAGAACTTCGAGCCTTTGAAGTTGTCGTCACGTACATTTTTCGACGTAACTTCGACCGGCACAATACGAACTTGTGAAAATTTTAACGAAGGTAAGAGAAGTCGAGTGCTGTTATACTTTAGTCGCTCTGAATATATAATGTTGTTCATTTAAGTTTTATTAACCAGGTGACTGATACAAAAAATAAAAAGAATTTTTTTGTTTAGTCGATGATTTAATTGTTAGAAAAATTTTAAGTGATACTCAAAAATAAGTTTTCTTTAAAATTAACTTCATCAGTTAAATACAAGTAAATGAAGATTAAGTAGTTTGCTCATTCTAAGTTAATAATTAAAAATACAGGTGTTTTATTAGGGAAACTGTGTTTTATTGTGCGCGTGTGTGTGCATACATGTACGTATACGAGAACGAAACGTAAGTACGTGCATGAGAAAGAAATAGGAGTTGTTATTAAAAAATTACTTCGCACTATTCCGCATGCAAACATGGTGCGAAGTAATTTTTCAATAACATCTTTACAATGAATTTCCGCAAAGTAACACCTGAGTCAATTAACTAATCAAAAGAAATAGGAATTCAACAGTAAGTCCTATCATCGACTACAGAAGCGAAGTAAAAATGTTTGCTAATGAGACAGCACATTTAGACGCGTTGAATTCTTAACCTATATCAGACCTATTTCGTACAAATTATAATATATATAATTAATAATAGTATAATATTTTTACGCCATTCTCAACACAGGGGTAGACAATTAAGTCGTTTCGACCCACCATCCAAGTAAGATATTTCGGGACAACGTGACAGGTGGTGAGCCCGTCGCCATCTTAATGACAGAGCCAATGAAATAATTCGTACGAAAGTTTTTGAAAAACCCATTGATACGAGCTTGCTGCTTGGGAATCGAACTCATGTCTCTTGACTCGACTTCCGACCACCCAACCGCACGGCTATCGTGACTTCAAGGTTATTAATAATGCCACAAATAATGAGTATATAAACAAGGTAACTACACCACTCTATGCGCAATGTTTCGCCAATCATCATCATCATACGTCCTGTATAGAACCACTGAAGGACATACCTTACCCGTACATGGGATTTGCCGCAATTGTTACGCTTCGCATGATTTTTTTTTTTATTTGTCATATTTTTAATCTCATTTTTCAATTTGTCATTATTGTTAAAGAATTTTTTTACTATTTAATTTAATAACAAAAAGTTCAGAATAACTTAGATGTTATATAACTTTCAAATCAATAAAAATTGCACAATTTGTCAAATAAATTTTTCAGTAGTACTTGTTATTTACACTCTCGCTAAGGTCGGTGTATCTTCTCCGGCATAAATTTTTCATCTATAATCGTCATATTTGAAATTGTACCAAGATTAGCTCTTTTAATAATCACGATAGCCGAGTTGTTGGGTGGTCGGAATTTCGAGTCGAGAGACCTGAGTTCGACCCCCAGGTGGCAGGCTCGTACCAACGGGTTTTTCAAAAAACTTATGTACGAATTATATCGTTGGCTTGGACATAAAGATGGCGACGGGCTCACAACCTGTCACTTTGTTCTGAAAATATTTTGGATGGAAGGTGGTTCGAAGGGTTAATGGCCTAAACTGTATACTCCTGTATTAAGAAATGCGTGAAGATATTTATTTATTATCTCTTTTGTAATAATAAGATTATAGGTCTCACGGTGATTCGAAATTTTTTATTCCTTATACTTCCAATTTCTGATATTCCTAAACACGCAAACTAAGAACTCCTGTAACGAATCCTGTCACCTAACATTTAAAAACAAAACAACTTTCGCATCAGGAGTTGCGTTTAACTAATATTAACTTTGGCGAAGCGACAGTCGCTCCCAATTGCAAACTTGTTTAATTTGCGGCGGGGAAGGAGTGTCCCGTCGCTTTCGCGCTTAGTCACGTTATCGCTCTTTAAACTTCACAGGGAACGATCGTTACGGGCTGATGCTACCACGATCGGTGAATACCTTTACGAACACCTGATTGGTTGATATTTTTTTTTTATTAACTAGCGTAGCAGTTTTGATCTAAATATCCGTATTTTTCACAGGTTTCGGATCAGAAATATTCCTTTTCTTCTTAGACTCTTTAGACTTATATGAGTATATCATGTCATATCGATAATTTTAGTTACGATAGTTACTGAAAATAATCCTCATAAACAAAGACTTTATTTTTTTTGTTGTTATAATTTAATTTATTTTAGCCATTTGTGTTCCACGGCTGAGCAAGGGCCTCTGTCCATTCTCTTACGTTCACCTTACTCTTTTCTAGTCCTCCTTGCGACAGTTATTTAAGAAGGCGTTAAGTTCATCCTTCCACCGCCATCTGAGTCGTCCCCGACGACGCCTGTATCTCGGAGACACCCACTCTGTGCTGACTTCTGTCCACAAAGAATCTGGCATCCGAAAGAAGACCAGCCCTCCCCAGACCCCCACTTTAATTTTGCTTCTACATGGGCCTCGTCTACTATTTGGGTTTGGAAGGCAGCGTGACATTTCGAACTCAGTCTATTAGTCTCCATTCTAACACACTGCACTCCATGAACCGCCGGCAAATCTTGAGTCTAAATCTTTGAGCTTCTGTCACGACCAAGTCTGCGCTCCATATATCAGTATTGGGAGAATGCACATGCCCATGAGTTAATGTTTTAATGATATGATGACATATTTTATTTCATTTATTTTAATTAGCACAATATTTTCTGTGTGATACCGTTAATTTTTAGGTTTATTTACTTTGTATCTGCTGTATTAGACCTCAAATAAAACTGTATCTTTTTTTCTTCTCTCTACTACTTTCTATATTTCCGTAACAGAGCTATGAACGAGTATGACAAGTATGATCCAATTTGCATTGTTTAATAACGTAAATATTGTCACGTCGCGCAGTCACGTTAGCATACTTCAAACTCGCTTCGTTACGGACACCCCTAGCGGTAGGGTAAGCTTTCAGCAACCTAAAGCAAATAGATCATCGTTACCTTAATTATTGTACTAACACTTCAAAGGAACTAATTAAGAAATAAGTTCATAGTTTATGTAGATTATGTTGGCACTGTGGTATCCGCGTGGAAATTTAGATACACTTTTTTCCAGAGGGTGTCGTAAGAGACGACACCCTCTGGAGGGAACATTTCTAGAAAATGCCGATACCGATAGATTAAGTTAAGCATGGCAAGATATGATGTAAGTAACTGATGCAACTATTTATCTTCTGCATAGCTTATAACTGACAATATATTCGGAATTTATTTAGAAAACAAACTTCAATGGTATATTTTAATATTGTTAATTTATTTAATTACCAAAAAGATTGTCTTCAGGTGCCTAGTGAGTCCTCGAAGTTGCAGGTCGCAACTTTGACCCCACTATCCGACTAATGTTGTGAAACATTCCAGCCACAAGCTTAAAAGCTCAGTTGTAGTTGTTAACAGGAATACTAGGAATTTCATTAAAGTTTAATTAAAGAATCAAAAAAAAAATTACAAAAATCTCTGGATAATCACAAAGACAGTCTAATGAATGAAAAAGTAATGACATGAATTAATATTAATTTTCTGTATATTATTAAAAAAAAACTTTTATAGTCTAAGATACTGGCAGTTATCAAATTGAACCGCACACTTATAACTCAATTTACTTCGAGTCAGTTGAGCGCCAATGCCGTTGTCTATCTGATTCCAAGTTTGCTCTTTTTTTTTTTTTTCAAACAGCCGACGAGAGTCATTGAAATGTAATGAGGCACTTCTCGCCGTTCAGTTTGCTCCTTTTTAATTTGAATTAATTTTAAACCAGGGAAGGCACGAGGCTTAATTCATTGTTGTCATGCTTTTCTAAGATTATTGGTTATTATGAATTTCTATACTTCAATGGAGAAGATTGCACAATTATTTTCGAGTCCTGTAAGGACTGTTTTGTTCCAAATTATTGCTTTCTTGTTGTATCAGCCGATTATCATTAATATAAAAAATGTATTTAAAAGTATTATTAAAGATGCATTGAGAATAAAAATTGTTATTTCCAAAAACTTGTACCATTTCGCTCTTTCGGAATGTAATTTTCGTATGGGAGTTATACATGAATTGTGTGTATTTAACTTTCAGGTGACATTATTTTAACATATAGGTGACAATAAAAAATAAATAAAAAATTTCGGTTATCTAAGTTTTATTGGGAGAGGCCATGTTCTGAGTGCCTAAGATCTTGGCCATTGTGTAAGATCTACAGAAAAACAATACTGAAACACTTAAAAAACTTTGTTAACTTGTATTGTCTTCACCTATTGCACAACTAGGGTAGACATCGGTATAGACAAATTTGTTCTTTTTCGTTCAACATTTTACCGGAACTTTTTGGGACAACGTGACAAGTTTTGTATCGTGGCCGTCTTAGTGTCCAAGCCATTGATATAATCTATATATATATATATATATATATATATATATATATATATATATATATATATATATATATATATATATATATATATATATATATATATATATATATATATATACGTCACGGCATAACATGAAAACGGCTTGACCGATTGGGCTGGGTTTTTTTTTTTAGTTTTCTAATACGCTGTACATGGTTCTTACGGAAAACAAAGTTAAGAAAATCTCTCGGAAAAATTGAAAAATATACATTTTAATTTTGCATATTTAAGAAAACGCGCGTATCGAATGTCAACGTCATTGAATTTAAAACAAAAAATCTATGGTAATCTGTGACACCACATCCATAACCGCGCTAACAAATGTCAAAGTCATTCAATTTAAAAAACAAAGAAAACTGTGTTAATCTGCCGCGCTAACGATAATTTTAGTTTTTATATTAGTTCGTTTAATTTTAAAGACTAAGAAGTTTTTTGTTTGTTTTTTTGTGTTTGCTAAATGCTAAAAGTGTTTGTTAATCACGGTAAGTTCACTTCACTTCATATTTTTGATAACTTTTGTCACCAAAAGTTCACTCAATATTACAATTTGGTATACATGGTTATACAGAAAATATATGAGATATTTTTATTTTCAGTTGGATTTTCGTTTTTCAACAATGCCACCAACCAGACGTACAAACTTAGGCCGCAAAACTCGAAATACGGCAAGTCAAAGAAATCTACGAGCAAATCAAACTAATGGCAATGCGAAGCGCGAAATGAACTTCAACGGAATCGAAATCAACATAGAAATGTTGTGTTTAATCCCCACAGAGCTGCATTCAGTTGTAATGTGGCAAATGATTACAGTTCAGAGCAAATTGTTGGTATTGGACTGATGAATATTGTGTGTCCACATTGCAATGCATTGAAATTCAAATATGAAGCCCCTGGATTGTGTTGCGCCAGCGGCCAAGTCAAATTGACACCATTAGTACCACCACCAGAGCCACTACATTCATTGGTTTCCGGAAATGGGCCAAATTCTAATCATTTTTTACTCATATTCAGCAATACAATAATTGCTTTCAAATGACATCATTTGGCGCAACAAAAGTTATTCGAGAAAATTTTATGCCTACTTTCAAGGTAAGTAAGTATAATGGCAAACAATTTTATTTAATTTTACAACCATGTAGCTGGTGCAAAATATGTTAAGCCAGTGTTGTGTAGATAGATGTGTTTATTTTGTAAACGATAAGTCAAATAAGTACATAATAATTGTCTATAACCCAATGACTTAATCAGCAACATTTTTTAACATGTTGTATTTTATAATGGCATGAGCAAGGTGTTCCATTACTTGGTAAAGCCTACCTAAAGCTGCCATGGAAGCCTGCTGTTCAATGTTGAGGTTTAAAGTAGTTTTAATTTGAAATGATGCAAAGTATTGTGGCAGTATTTTGCGAGCCACATGGTGGTGCAAACAATTTGCTATACAATTACCTAAATACATATTTATATTCTTGCAGATTCAGGGTCAAATATATCATCGAACAGGTTCCTTATTGCCAATGCCTGATTAAGACTATAAATTTTTGCAAATATATTTTATGCGCAATTCAGCAAGAGAAATCGATCAGCTCACAACAACTCAGTGAAAAGATCAATTGTGGAACAACTTCCAGCATTTTTTGCATCAACACAATGAATTAGTTGCATTATTCACAACTGCAATAGACTGCATGCCATCAGATAATCATAAAATTGTCATCAGAGCCGATGAGGCGCCTGCAGGACAACATGCTGGACGTTTTAATGTGCCAACAATTGATGAAGTGGCTATTGTTGTTGTGGGGGAAATTTTAGAAAACCGAGACATTGTTTTACATTGGCAGAATGATTTAGCATGTTTTTGAAACACATGGATCATATGATGCCTTACAATATCCTATCCTATTTTGGCAAGGTGAAGACGGCTATCATTTTTCAATTAAGATGATAAATCCAGTTACAGGTAAATTAACAATATATGTTTACTACATTAAAAGATATGTTTAATAACTTATAATTTATTTTACAGGTGCTGAAACGAACCAAAAAGTTGTTCAATGATTTATTATTCATACAGACTGATGTTTTGGGAAAATGAGGACAATCACATCTTAAAGTGTCGGCGTCTATTTCACCATTATGCTGTGGATATGTATGTGAAAGTTGAAACTGAACCATTGACATTTATCATTATATGTCGCCTGTTCCCGTGTCGGAAAACCATCTACTTTATTTATTTACACACCAGAACGTAAAACTAAAAATATAGTTTATCAAAAAGCATTAGAATAAACAGAAGCGGTGAAGGGTATAGAGGCTATTAGTTTCTTTCTAGAGCGCGTGGTGTTTAGCTCAGTGTTTACTTCAAAATGACAAGTTGTTCAATAGCGATTTGTAAAAATATAAGTGAAATTCTTGAACCGCATGGAATAAAGTCTATTATGAAAATATATATTTTGTTTTTATTTAATAAAATTATTAAAGTCCTTCTCAGGTAAGGCGAGACCAGGGAAATGGGAATTCATTTTTATATGGAGGATATTATAGATTCCAGTTCAAATTGCGTAGGTAGGTACTCATACATAAGATAGGTCAGCTATACAAAATAAAGAGTGAATCAAAGCTACGATAAGGCGGTACGAAGTTCGCCGGGTCAGCTAGTTCGTACATAAGTTTTTACATAGATACTTTTACGTACTTACATAGATATTCACATAGACATACAAACATATATTTGCCCCTAGCGAGTTTAGAATCCGTAACCCTGATCTTTTCCGACAGAGCACTACCAACAAACATATTACATCTTCGCCATTTGTAATTTTCATTAAATTTATCATCATTAACCTAATAATTTATTTTTAATTACAATTAATTGTCACACGTGCATCTAAGAGCGTTACCCCTTCAAGTCTCGTGAGACTCGTAAAGGCTACGGTGCTATTTACGTGGATTTATTGCGTCTGTGAATCTTGTCACCACTTTCGCACATGACTGTAAAGCTTTCCATAAATCCCCTGAGGTTCGTGGGCTTATGTGACGCGCATGCTCTACGTCTGAAGCTAAATAAATATAAAGCTCACTTGTTTAGAATAAACTCTACTTCCGCTAATGCTTCCTGGAATATACATGAAAATATCGTACTACAGTCTGTGTTAATGTACATAGATAGATTAAACTTGTTTATTGTAATATTGGCTGCATGATTCTGGGTTATTACAAAAATGTGTAGTTGTCAATAATACATTTATTGTTTGTCCTTCCGCAACACTGAGCAGTCCAATACTTTTTTAATATTCTTAAACTTATATGTAAACTTATATGTAATTTGTTATTTGATAGTGTGGTGTTCAAGTTTAAAATTAATAAAACAATATATAGCGATATTCCGTGCCGTTTAGAGGTTAAACTGCATAGCTTTTTCTACTCCCTCAAATTTCATTATTATTCATTGCCATTTCGTTCAGATTTAAAGATAAACATACAAATGCTTACATTAAATACCTATCGAATAAATACAGTTAACACATTATAGCCATTTAAAAAAAACGGCAAGTATAACCAAGTGCTTGGGTAATATGAATTCGAAACAGAAAACTTGAAAATTCAATCCCATTTTAAATTTTCAATATCATTTGTCAATACCAAAGAATTTTCCAAACTTTTGTACGATTTGTATATTCTTGGGAATTGTACTCGAGTCGCTTGATCCAAATTCAGATTACCCAACCACTCGGCTATTGTGGCTTATGATAAATAAATAATAGACATGTACGTTTAAATATATTAAAAGTCACAAACATTAGAAACTACGTAAAACTTTAATTAAGACGTTTGTCCTTAACTTAACCTCTGTCGTTAATTCCCTCGAATCCTTAATTCCTGGTTGCAGTCTAAATTAGTGACAGAAGCTATAGGGCACTTTGTACGCACTATACACCGCTAACGTGTCAAACTAGCCCGTACGTACGCCTGCAGTAATCCAATTTGCAGTAAGTTCACTGCAAAGTTGCCGCAACTTGCTAGACTTAGTGATTTAAATTTACAACTTCGTCCATCTCCCTGCACACTTGCAATTTTAACGATCACCCGGGAACTTTTGCTTAAAATCTGCTTTTCGCGTTAAAGATATTGGCACTAAAATAACTTTAAACTTTCACTACTTTAAGATTCATTTATTCTATTACGATGTAGGTGGAGTGAAAAAAATATTTTTTTTTCAATTCTTAAGTAAAAATATAAACAAAATATGCCATTCCCAATACATAAGTCTAGACATTTTTCAGTCAAAAGTCAATCAAGTCTTTTGACCCACCTTTCATCACAGACATTTTTGGGAAAACGTGACCGGGGGTGAGCCCTTCGCCGACATTATGTCTAAGCCAACGGCATCAATGAAATAAGTTTTGAAAACACCCATTAGTACAAGCCCAAAACCTGGGTATTGAACTCGAGTCTCTTAACTCGAATAGCGGAACCACTTGCCCATCGAGGCTATAACACTACTTTAAGATTTATTTATTCTATTACGATTTAGGTGTAAATGAAAGATTGGGTAAATTCAGTAGACAACTGCAGTTTATTTTATTTATTTATGGTATATAAGTTACAATAAAATAAATAAATATCTTCACGCAATTCCCAATACAGGGGTAGACAGAGGTCGAGTCTAGACAGTTAAGTCCCTTCGACCCACCTTCCACCGAAGATATTTTCGGGACAACGTGACAGGTGGTGAGCCCGTCGCCGCCTTTGTGTCCAAGCCATCGATGTAATTTGTACATAAGTTTTTGAAAAACCCATTGGTACGAGCCTGCCACCTGGGGATCGAACTCGGGTCTCTCGACTCGAAATTCCGACCTCCCAGCCACTCGGCTATCGTGACTATTTAAGTTACAATCCTTAATAAAACATTATTTTGTACTACAGCAAAAACTAGATCATTAACCTATACAGCATAGTTAATGAAAACGATAAGAAAGAAAAAAAGAAAGAAAGAAACACATTTATTTATAACGAAAACTAATAAATATGAATTATAATAGCCAACAGACCCAACAAAAAACTAAAGTTAAAGAAAAAAAACATGAAAAGAAGTTAACATTTGTCATAAATCGGTTTTAACTCATACTTATAAATGCTAATTTTGTAAGTAAAAAAACCAGCGCTGATTTTCCGTTGAAACCATATCGTAATGACACGTATCACATTTGCTGCAGGCTGACATATAGTTGTCAGATTGTCAGCATGTAGTGAAATATAACATGAAAATATAGCATTACTATGAAAACAAAGGTACGATAAAAGATACGTACTTTACATATAAATTATTTTTAAAAACACTTCATATATTATTTTTTAAGTTTCTTAACTCTTTATCGTATAAATTTCAAATATGTTAAATGCCACTCTCCGTCATGTTTGCGCAACTTAAAAATAGAAACAAAGGTTTCCCTTCGCTTATTAATATATAGATAAATTAGCTAATCCAGCAAGCGTTCTTTTGCCATATAAAAATATGAGTTGATCATAGAGTGGTGAAAATTTAGGGTTGTATGTACATTTTAATACTGTATTACAAAAAAAAATTAAAATATTATCAAAGAATTTCAAAAAGTTTATGCACACAAAATTTTACGCGAATCGGCCCAGCCGTTTCGGAGGAGTTTAACTACAAAAACCACGACATGAAAATTTTATATATGAGATTAATGGCAAGGCACAGAAGAAACAAAATGCAAATGAAATAAAAAAGTTATTGCCCAGTAAATATTAAATGAAATTACGCCAAGTGCAGGAAAATGCTTGCAACACATCTCAATGTCGTTGCCACCTCAGAATAATTTAGTGGAGTGCTTTTTTATTTTCCCAAGGTTTATGAGATCATTTGCGGCGATTCAGCCCTCTTTCGAATTTACTGTCCACTATCAATTGTAACTTAAGAAATGCGAAGTCTCTGTAACATCATATATTTCATTCTGATTTAACTCTCAGCAATTACTTTAATAAACGGTAATTGAGTTCAACCCTTTTCGTAGGTTACAGCTGCACCCCAAGAGTTCTTTTATTAAGAAAATAAAAGCAAAGCGCTCCAATTTCATGGTATGTAGTTGATTTAATTCGCCTTAAAATTAGGAACGCTTTCTACGCCTTAGATTTCGTAATCGCAAATTCCATTCAAACGGGTTTTTTGAATGAGTTTACGTTTTTTTTATAAGATTATTGTCTTATATTGTCACGGAATAGTTAATATACTGTGATGGTGTTTTTTTTAAATGTTCATTATTAATACACGCAAAATACGATTAATAAAAAATACGATTACCATACATTTTGTCAAATATAGAAATTAATTCACTCGAACTTAGGCTTAAACAATTCAAACTGTTTATAAAAAAGTTAACTAATAAAATTAGTTTACATTACTGAATCTTAAACTTTAAGTATCATTACAAATAAAGGTAATGAAATAAAAATCAATTATTTTTTTGTAATTGAAATTCAGAATAATAATTTAAAAAAAAAACTATTTTTGACAGCTTCCGTCAAAATAACATCCATAGAATAAGTAGAGACAAGTGGAGTAATATTTCATGTGTTAGCAATCGCTGTTACAACGCAGCGTGAACCCGCCGGGTTATTCGACCTCACTCCGAAAGCTCTCTCACTTAATATTATTACACGATACCGTCCCGCGGCGCTGCTCGACTTTAAGAATTATGGTGTACTTAGCATATATGTAGTTTATTGTTTATCGGATTATTGACTCGAAAATTGATACACTGACTTTATTTTAAATCAAAAGTATATTAAAGTTGATCATTGTTTACTTATACGTGACCATTGTTTACTTATATACTTAACTTGTTTACTTTTACGAAAATTTTGTCATAATTTTTTTATTCAATTTAGAATTTATATCGGCCTTCAATATTTAAATCTTCAATCGGCCTTCAATATCTTAATCTCATCCTTAACCGCCTTTAAAAGTTTACTACAAGATGAAGCTCCCCTCTTAAGAGAATTTTCCACGCTTGTTCAACGAATTTAAACAAATCACATCATTGATTTATCGATATAAGTAACATTCACTACATCCATAGATCTTCAATTTTAAACTAACGATTACAATACCAAACATCTTGGAATTTCAACGTTGGCCATTATCACTTTGCCTTTGCAGTTTCTGCAGTACTTATTGGTTGTCTTTGCTATTTTACAAGATATCCCCTTAGTTTCCGCTTACGATATCTATGGGGAGAGAGGAGAGTTTAATCTGACGTGGAAACTACACAGTTTTTCATACATCAAATTACCAAATCAATATCACTTAAGATCAAAAACTGCCCAAAAAAAGTCACGTGCTTGGGTGATAGAGATTGGAGTCAAGAGACCCGAGTTCGATCCCTAGGGCTCATATCAACGGTTTTTTTTAAAAAAAAAATCATTTTTTGAAAAAAAAAAACTGGCTTGGATATAAAGACGGCGATGTGACGGCGATTCACCACCTGTCACGTTGTCCTAAAAATTTCATTGGTGGAAAGTAGGTTGCGTGGACTTAATTGTCTAGACCTCTGTCTACTCCTGTATTGGGAACGGCGAGAAGATATTTATTTACTTTGGAATCAATTCAATGCATATGACGTTGTAATATACACATGTATTTACTATAGAATATACATTAAATGTATTCAATATTGATACCGTTCGAGAGTACAAAGTCAAGCGATAACAAGATAGTAAACTTTAGACCATGTATAAAGTGAAGGAATTGATAAAAAGGAGCGCGTTTGTTTCCTAACAGTTCGAAACTTTACCGTCTTCTATCGATAAGGCCTTCCTGTAAGTTTTTGGAGTCACATCCGTAAATTATAATCATATGAAATGTTACGGAGTACGTAAATTTATGTTAATTAAATTTACACTAAAATTTTAACTAAATATTTCCAAGACATGTTTTACAATCCCGTTTCGGTTTAGACAAAGATCCATGCTTAGATAGTTGTCATCTCTGTGAAAAATGGTTTGCTTGCAGAAAACATTACCTATTTACTTAGTTATCTTCGCATGTCTTTAACCTTTTGAAAGTAGCCAGGGAAAGAAAAAAAAATTAAATTAAACAATTTTAATTAAACAATTTATATTCAAGCGCAAGTTTGGTCATTTAGATAATATACGCAATCAAGTATTCAATGATATGAACTTATAATTAACTGCTTTCTTTTGCACGTATTTATTCCTGTGAGAGTTATTTTTATTCGTTATTTACGTTATGCTTATTTATTTTTCTAGTTTATATTATAGGATATTTTCTGCTATGTTTAAGAATGTAAATCAAATTTGTTAATTGCTTCAATAATTTGCGTTAATGACTTCCCGTTTCTTAAACTGATATAGAATAAGTTCTTCCGTCATTCATTCACGATCTCTGTTTCATTTGTCGCTCGCTCGCTCTCCATAATCTAACGAAATAGAATGTCACAGAAGCACTGCAGTTGTAGGCAGCTATAATTCTCTGTAACCAATGTTTGGTTAAAATCTGGCGGCAGTTCCCTTTGATAATTTTCACCTGAGCACCGCGCCCGCGGCTCCCTTCCGAATTTATGTTTGCTTAGATAGCATCTTCGCGGTAAGAATTTTGAATACAAAGATATACATTTTCTAGAATCTATATGGTTTTATTTAGTTATTTTTTGTTTTACATTTCAAAGTAAATTATATTATGTAAAAAGTTATCGCAATTGTAACAATGTGTCACAATGTAAAAAAAAATCGTGCAAATCTATTCTGATATAGTTTTATGTATTGTAATTGTGAGATTGTGCAACTGTGAGTTGGTTGTATTATATTATAAGTAAAAGACACGATAGCCGAGTGGCTGGGTGGTCGGAATTTCGAGTCAAGAGACCCGAGTTTGATTCCCAGGTGGCAGGCTCGTACCAATGGGTTTTTCAAAAACTTATGTACGAATTACATATTTGGCTTGGACATAAAGACGGTGACGGGCTCATCACCTGCCACGTTGTCCCGTAAATATCTTCGGTGGAAGGTGGGTCGAAGGGACTTAATTGTCTAGACTAGACCTCTGTCTACCCCTGTACTGGGAATTACGTGAAGATATTTTATATTTTTATATATAAGTAAATATAAAAGTAGTGGTCCTATTACAATGTTTTCAATATTATGAGATATGTGTAAGCATATTAAATACTTGGTTCCGTAAAATAAGAAAGTGTGCGCTGAAATCTAACAATTTCATAAAAAAGTAATAAATTCAAAAAGAGTGATTATCAAAATCAGTTAAGAGATGTCAAGTAATTCAAGACTCTTGGTTTAGTGTTTAACTTTGAATCTCTATTTATTATGTTATTAAATTTAGGAAGAATTATTCTAGGACATATTACGATAATTAATTAAATTATCGTAATATGTCTGTGTAACCTGTAATAACTAATTTTATTTTTATTTGTATTTATTACTACTAGTGCATATTTAAAGTAGATTTACGTGTTTCATTATATTTATTAAAATTTTTGCTACATGAAGCGTAACGAGCCACTTTTCTGCCTTGTGGCTAGCAAATTTACTATTCTACTACAACCAATAATACAATCACTGGTTAGATACAGCTGCACTGGTTACTTAACATCGAGTGAATTGTAAGTTCCCTTGTCAAATCAATTTTATGAAGAAGTGCGCAAAAGTTGTTTTAAATGGGGTTGTTTTCTGTGTCACTTCCAGCATGACGCTTTATTTCCTAGTAAAGATTGGAGGTTCAAAGTGTCGCTTACAATATTACGATGTTAACCGCTGAAGACGATTTACATAATTCATTCGGGGTGCGCGATCGGGGGCGGAACGTATGCCCTGATTTAATGTACACCAAACGTTAATTGGACCTTTTAGAGCTTTTACTCGCATTCATATCTAAACTTATATTAGATTTGTTGATTGAGTGAATCAACATTCGCTGATTTCTAAAGTTATTTTGTTTAGCTTATATATTTTTTTTAATCGGCGTAGTATCTCGAAATTACCGTTGAATCCTTTAATATCACTAATTTTCGGTATAGATTGTACATATACTATCATTGTCTAAGCCAACGATAAGCCACCTGGGCATCGAACTCGGGTCTCTTGACACGAAATTAAAATTATTATTAAGAATTTAAATTATAATTTTGTATATAGTAATTATTTAAATTATACCACGCAGCAACTCATTCTTTTTAGATTACAAGTAATACAGGAGGTTTTATGGCACCTTACTTTATTAATATTTTCAAGGTCAATAAATAGTCTCATTATTACTGCCGACTCATAGGTGACAATGCTTGAACGCAATCTCTGTAACATTCTACCTCTGGATAAAAAAGAGGGTAAATGGCACGGTAACAAATCATGCATAATTCATATGGGGTAGTACATCTTACGCACCTCCCCCGACGCCAGTGGGAATATAAAACTGAACGTAACATTTATAATAAGTGCCTTTGTTTTTATCATGGGGGAAATATGTGACGTCGTAACGTGATTTTCTTGGATCGATTCTCGTAAATTTTCACTCCTGACATGAAAATAACGTATTCATATTTATGAAAAAATCACAAGCGCTAGTCTTGCGGTGTATTGACAATACATAGATAGGGACAACATCGCATTTCTCTGATCCCGAAGTAAGCAACTTTTAAGCACTTGTGTTATGGAATCAGAAACAACGAAGTCAACAAAAATAGCTAGATCTGAGAAAATGTTGAAGTGTATTTCTACATTGATCCGATCGAAAATCGCATCCGGGACTTCAGAGCTAGTGACACTATGAAAACCTGTATGTACGCCACTCGTCCATGGAGGTCGTTAATTACCAATAAGCAATTAATAATAAATCAATTAATAATAAATAAATAAATATATACGTCACTGAAAAAGTGACATATATAAATAAAGGTAGTCACGATAGCCGAGTTCGATCCCCAAGTGGCAGGCTCGTACCAACGGGTTTTTCATAGACTTCAGTACGAATTATATTGATGGCTTAGACATAAAGATGGCGACGGGCTCGCCATCTGTCACGTTGTACCGAAAATATATTCGGTGGAAGGTGGGACGAAGGGACTTAATTGTCTAGACTGGACCTTTGTCTACCCCAGTATTGGGAATTGCGTGAAGACATTTATATTTATATGTAGTTTTAAATGTGCCACGCGGAAATTATGCAGCTATCAGCTACATAATTAGCTAGCAGATTGAAAGTTTCACATAGTACCTTCTAAATACAAAGTAACATATTTTATATATTTATTACACTACCTGATACCTCAACGTTTTCGCCGGGGAATGTAAACATCATAAAAACGTCCCTTCGATAAAACCCGCGGGCCACGACTGTGCAGCCCTGATAACCGTCATTCAGCGACAAATTTGTTTGAACCGATCTGTTCATTTATCTGGATGCTTTATGGTTGACTTCAACATGTTTCCGGACAGATTGCGTCTGTTGTAAAAGAAGTTGACGAGTCTTTGTAAAAGCTTTGATTTTCCATGTAATATATTTTTTTTCGATAGACTAATAATGACTTCACGATAGCCTCCGCTATCGTGAAGTCATTATTACATGTTTGGATGATAGGACACTCGTGTTTGGATGATAGGAATTCAAGGCAAGACAATGGTTTTTTTTTTAAAGTATGAAAGTGGTCGAAAGGACTTAAATGTCTACATATCTGTCTAACTCTGTATTGGCAATGACGTGAATTTGTTTTTTATAATGATGGTAAGTGATTGCAAGCAACTTCAAACTAAAAAATTCACAGATGCGTTGTTACTTCTTAAAAATAAGATGAATTACGATGGCCCGTAATTACAATAGTTCTCTAAACCTTTAAAACTTTTTTTCTGTATCTGTAAGGCAGTTCACCTTCAAAAAGAATCAAAATAACTGTCTTAGCTTAACTTGTTAATTATTAATTGAAACGATGTATTAATAAAAAAATTATAAATAAATATAAAAATCTTCACGCAATTCCCAATACAGGGGTAGACAGAGGTCAAGTCTAGACAATTAAGTCAATTTGACCCCCCTTCCACCGAAGATATTTTCGGGACAACGTGACAGGTGGTGAGCCCGTCGCCGTCTTTATGTCCAAGCCAACGATGAAATTCGTACATTAATTTTTTGAAAAACTCATTGGTACTGCCACCTGGGGATCGAACTCGGGTCTCTCGACTCGAAATTCCGACCACCCAACATCTCGGCTATCGTGTCTTTTAATATTCTAATTACTATTTTATATATTCTAATAAGCACCATGTACTAATACCTCAATACGAATAACTTCGTCATAATGTAAAATTGTTTTCTCTCATTATCATCATCGTTAAGAGCACCGGTTTTACCTAGTGCTAGCTAGCCAAGATCTTATGTTATCTTAGAAAGAATTTTCTTTACTTCCCTACTGCTAAATTAACATGTCCTAAATTAACTTCTGTGAAAGTTAAGAGGACAGGACTTAATTGTCTAGACCTCCGTCTATCCAGTAACACGAATATGCATAAATACTGTTGCAAAAATAGATTATGTATTGGCTTAGACTATTTAATTTGGTGTTTATTCCATTCTAGAATTTTTTCCTTAAACCTTTCTAGAATATTCCAGACGTAGGGTCTTCATACCTCAGTTATTAAGGTTCACCGATCGATACTCAATATGAACGAATTACACCCATAACCTGAGTTCCCCCGCGACCGCCGTGCAGATAGCAGTCTCATCCTACTTTATTACACGAATTTCTCAGCTTAGCACATAGGATGGCGCCCAACGTTTCATTACCCGGGTTTAATTTTATGCATGGATGCGTGCGCGTCGTCACGCCTGCAGTCGCGGCGACGTTGGCCCAATTTCGAGCTATTCGAATTTTCCGCGAGGCGATTCGCGAAAGAAAATTTCGAAGGGGAACAAAAGGTAAGTTGCTCCTGTTACTTTAGGATTGTGTTTTCATATTTTTTGATGAGCTCCTTGGCTGAGTGGTTACACCGGTTTTCGTGGTGGCGCCAGGTTCTGAGGTTTGATTCCCGTACGGGTCAATATAGAAAATCACTTATTCAACATTTTCACGTTCGAGTGGCTGTTAGTTATCTTTCACATGATTTTGATACTTTCAGATGATTACAACGCCATATGTCAATATCTATATACGATATCTATATAACAGTATCTAAGATATGACCTTGGTGGACCTACCGCACAGAATGGCGATTAAGCATTAATTTTAGTAGAGGAATTTAAAAAAATGTCGTGTAGATTTGTTTAACAACTCTAATAAACTAAAACGATTCCCAATTCTCTTCAATTCAATTTCCAATTAGTGTTTGTATCTTAATTGTTCTCAACCACGGCAAAGTGAATTAATAATTCAAAACCCCAGATTTCCATTCAAGCCGATCATTAATATTCCTGAAGAAACCGCGACATCCCAAGACAAGATAATTTTAATCCGCTTGACAGCTCCAAATGAGTTTCTCGTTGTGCTGTTTACGATGGCGCGAAAAAATCGCGTGTCTTTCGGCGGCCATTTTGTTTGTTGACAGCGAGATTTGTTTTACGCTTGGAATCTGCACAGTTTGCCCTATTACCATACCTTGCAGGTTGTTTGTCATTTCAAGGAATGTTAATACTGGCGCTGTCTTTTTATAATGGAATTTCCCTTTGTTATTATAATATAATTCGATTAATCATACTATTTTATTTACTAACTATATTTAGAAAACTACGACATCGTCACAATTAAACTATAGACTGTACAATCTTTTAAAAATATGTAATTAATTTCCAATTAGTGTTTGTATCTTAATTGTTCTCAACCACGGCAAAGTGAATTAATAATTCAAAACCCCAGATTTCCATTCAAGCCGATCATTAATATTCCTGAAGAAACCGCGACATCCCAAGACAAGATAATTTTAATCCGCTTGACAGCTCCAAATGAGTTTCTCGTTGTGCTGTTTACGATGGCGCGAAAAAATCGCGTGTCTTTCGGCGGCCATTTTGTTTGTTGACAGCGAGATTTGTTTTACGCTTGGAATCTGCACAGTTTGCCCTATTACCATACCTTGCAGGTTGTTTGTCATTTCAAGGAATGTTAATACTGGCGCTGTCTTTTTATAATGGAATTCCCCTTTGTTATTATAATATAATTCGATTAATCATACTATTTTATTTACTAACTATGTTTAGAAAACTACGACATCGTCACAATTAAACTATAGACTGTACAATCTTTTAAAAATATGTAATTAATTTTAATTTTAGCTGTGCTAAATATTTAAAAGCCTGTAGAAGTCTAGTGGTGGTCAAGGGTCCTCTTCCATAAGAAAGATTTGCCGTGCCTTTTTTTATTGGGAGTTGCCCTCGTGCCATAATCTACCAGGTATCCACTCTAGTACTGAACCATTTAGCTAGGCACGCAACTCTTATTCTGAACCACTCGACTTCGACCGGCGCTTGCAATTTATCCAAAATTGATACCAAACTGCAATGTTCAATGAAATTCTAATTCAAATCGGATATCAGACGACTGCAGAGTAGCAGATAAGCAAAATCAGTTTCATATGGTCAGAGTCGAGTTTCCGAATGGATGTCATACCCCGGAGACACGTCATTCAAGATTTAAGGATTTACCCGTCATTGTGGACCACAGCGGTGTATTTTAAATTCGAATATAACATAATGGACTCTATTCATGGGACATAAAGATTGTTTTACAATAACGGAAGCGGTCAAACGATATCACAAAGTGAATATTAAATTATTAAAAGCCTTTTAGAGAATTAACGTTGAAATGTTACATACATTTTTGATTATAAATACTAAGTAGATAATGTTGTCGTCGATTTCATTACATTACCTAATTAATTAAGGTCGACCCAGTAGCCTACTTGGTAATGACCCTGACTTCGAAGCTAAGAGTTGCGGGTTTGACTCCCGACAGGGGTAAACATTTTTGTGATGAATATGAATGTTTGCAACCCAGTCATGGATGTTTATGTTTTATTTGATTTAGTTTAATTTTACAACCTTCTAATAGATACAACTTTGTAAAAAAAAATATGAAGCGTATTTTTATTAGACATCTTTTCTTTGTAACAAACTTATAATATATTTTCACGGGACTTCTTCATAAAGTAGACTTGCCTTAATCACCGACATGTTAAAGCAAATATTTTACAATACTAATAATGTCATAACTTAAACATCGCTACTCCTCCGACAACGTGACAGGCGGTAAGCTTATCCCCGCTTTTGTAGTACTGTTCTTACATAGCTATATACTTAAAAAGAGACATATATATATATAAACACACTTTCATCACAAACGCCATGATAGCCGAGTGGTCGGAATTTCTAGTCAAGAGACCCGAATTCGATCCCCAGGTGGCAGGCTCGTAGCAAAGGTTTTTCAAAAACGACTTGTACGAATTATATCGCTAGCTTGGATATTATACGGCGACGGCTTCACCACCTGTCACGTTGTCGCCAAAATATCTTCAGTCAAAGATGGGTCGAAGGGGCTTAATTTTCTAGACTAGACCTCTGTCTACCCCTGTATTGGGAATTGGGTGAAGATATTATAATTTAAAAAAAATATATATCTTCACGCAATTCCCAATACAGGGGTAGACAGAGGCCGAGTCTAGACAATTAAGTCCCTTCGACCCACCTTTCACCGAAGATATTTTCGGGACAACGTGACAGGTGGTGAGCCTGTCGCCGCCTTTTATGTCCAAGCCAACGATATTCGTACATAAGTTTTTTGAAAAACCCATTGGTACGAGCCTACCAACTGGGGATCGAACTCGGGTCTATTGACTCGAAATTCCGACCACCCAACCACTCGGCTATCGTGACTTCTTATATTATAATTTTAAAATTTTGTATCACAAACGCCCTTAGCGACATTCGAACCCGCAATACTTAGCTTCAAGTTACAAGATCGTCTATCTACCGTTATTAATATTATATATACCTGTTCGACACGTTGAAGCAGCGTCATAAAGAACATTAAACCAGGTGTAACAAAGCACCCGCAACGTGGTTAACTTATCTAATTATTTACGTTACTGAAATAGTTCCGCGTAAGTTCCGCAGCGAGATGTGATTAGTTTAATACTGGAAGAGCGTCTCGCGAATTACTAAGCGAATAATTAGTTCGGAATTAATTACACCTGTCTGTCAACTTGAATTAGTGTGCTTGGATACGTGGAATTGTTTATAATGGTTTACACGTGTAATCTGCGTGCTTAACACGCGGAGGAATTATGTTTTCTATAAGTCTCAAGTTAGATTTTGATATTTAGGGCGCACGGCATACTATACAATGTAGTTTGAATCGCTTATTAAAGATATATGTTCCAATAACTAGGTGTATTCCTAGTTCTTTTGTGAATATAATGATAGCATTTTGAGGATATATAGATATCACATACATTGCTCCTCCCAAAAGTAAGCAGCTTAAGCACTTTTGTTATGGTATTGAAACAACGAAGTTACCACAAATCGTTTTTACAACAAACTGCGAAAAACCATTCTGTAATGTGGCGTAGACACCCGTTTTCATGGTGTCGCCAGCACAGAGGTGGTTAGGCCTGGATTCGATTTCCGTACGGGTTAATCTAGAAAACTACTTTTTCTACATTGTTTCGGGTACTTGTTGTATCTTCGTTGTTTATGATTCCATAACACAAGTGATATAACTACTTTGAGATCAAAGCAATGAAAGTGATGTTCTCCCTATCTGTGTATTTCTTATTTATTATTAAAAATGCTTCATTTAGAAACAAAAATCAATCATTAAAATAATTTTAGTAGCCAAAATTGCTCCGAAACCTTCGGATTTATAATATTAGTACGATAGGATTTGTCATATAGCCACATCTATCTGATTGGAGATAACCACGTAATCTCGCCCTCGCTTTAGATGCAGCTGCCCCAGAGTCAGTTCTATTTCAGTGAAATTTTTGTAGACTTCTTTAAACATCTTTAATGATAAAAGTCAAAAAGGATGGTAATATATTTTAATGCCATTAATTACTATTCCAAACTTGATAATTACTTACATCCAATTGACATTTCATGTATTCAAACCACGACTACACTAATTCGTTAGGAAACGTGTACGGTGTCGCCGGACTAACTATGGATAGAGGGATTCCATTTAACGATTAGAAGATTGTCTACGTGAACTCACAAATCTCGCTAATTTGAGTAATGAGCCTTCAAGTGAATAATAAATAGGACATGACTATGTTAAATATATACTTACGGACCGTAATATTTGCTTACGGAGAAATCTAAATGAGGAATACTACCACTTAACTGCACTAGTGAAGTTTCCTAGAAATTAATTTTTTTGCTTGTAATATGATAGCTACATAATTTCCGCGTGGTACATTTATATTTAAATATAAATATCTTCACGCAATTCCCAATACTGAGGTAGACAAAGGTCCAGTCTAGACAATCAAGTCCCTTCGACCCACCTTTCACCGAAGTTATTTTTGGGACAACGTGACAGGTGGTGAGCCCGTCGCAGTCTTAATGTCCAAGCCATCGATGTAATTCGTACATAAGTTTTTGAAAAACTCATTGGTACGAGCTTACCACCTGGGGATCAAACTCAGGTTTCTTGACTGGAAATTCCGACCACCCAACCACTCGGCTATCGTGACTTTAAATTACTTTAAAGAAAACTTGCAATATTAAAATCACTAACCCGTATTCCTATTAAACAGTTCGACTTGCAATACTTGTGTCAGCAGATATCGTCACGTCAACAGTCGAATGGCGCAACCCGAACTTTAGGTTTCGCACTCCGCACCCTGAACCATATAACACTTAACACTTTAACATAATGGTGTTGCTACTTGCAAGTCTACACTCTGGTGAGAGTCCTCTTTATAACGTTGTATCATAACCTGCGAAAATTATAACTCAAACTTAAAATAAATTTAATTTGTAAAGCGCACATCCGACTCGCCCTTGACAGGTTTTTATTACAATAATTTCAACCCTTCCCAGGAAAGAAGGAACAAAAGAAATGATCGGTAAACCCTGCTGAAATTATTCAATGGAGCGCATGATTCGACCTCTCGTATAAAATCCTCTAAGCGGGATCGTATTGTACAGTCAGCATCAAAACATGCATATTTAATATTTTTTAATGAAAATACCTGTGTTTATTAATCATTTGCATATTTTTGAGGCATAATTAGGAGCTGTTAAGGTCCATTAATCACCAAATAAAATTCTGAAAAACGCTTGTACTTAGCACCGTTATTCTGCAAGTCTATGATGCTACCTTGTTTAAGTTGGCTACAAAAGATTTATTTATAAACCACGAACTAAAATTGAATGATGCCCCCTATCAAAATATGTGACAATTTATTTATTTAAACGAAATGTTATATTCGGATTAATAAATTGCGTTTTATTTAAATATTTTCTGAAATTTTACGAAGAAAGAAAACTAAATAACAAGTGATTAAATCCGTATAATTTCCTTTCAAATTATTAAATTATTCACTCATGTATAGTTTTAATGCTGACTGTACATTAGCCATATATTCTGGACCGGCTGTATAACATATGCTGATTACCTATTGACGTCAGCGTTTATGATGTGAAGTTAAACCTAAATGACATCCTTGTTAATCTGTGGTTTGCGGTAAGCGCCATCAGTGTACATAACTCTTAAAATATTAATGAGAGATTGAAGGATTTGCCGACCAACTATACAAAAATGTTTCGAAATCATAAAGATAGACAGCTTATATACATATTTACGGATTGTAAAACGGAACTGTAGGCCACAGTCCTCTCCCGTAAGGAGGTGATGCCCTAGCCACGCTATACAATCGAATTAGCGATCTTAGCACTAGACCTAGCACTTTAGAAGCTGCTGCCCGACACTATATTTATCTTTACGCCATTTCCAATACAAGAGTAGACAGAAATCTACACAAATAAGTTCTTTCGACCGAAGATGTTTTTGGGACAAGGTGATCGGTGGCGAGCTGGTCCCATCACTGGTCCGCTCATTTTGGATTTTTGTGACGGTTATCTCTCCGCCTATCTCATCTATTTCTCCATTTTTGGTAGTAATTGCTATTCTCAAAGCTTTTCCCTCTGTCGCTTAGAAACACCGCGTGGTTCTCTTCAAACAACATTTGTCATTTGCCATTTATTGTTCTTGGAAGCAAAATTGTGCAACTTAATTTTGATCTCCGTGGACGAGTGGCGTACACACCGATTTTAATGGCAGTGCCATTTCTGGTCAATAAGGGTCATGTTCTTGTTATTCCACAACACAAATGCTTTAACTATTTGGATCAGACCAAAGTATGTGTTCTTGTCCGTATCAATATATTTAATTATTATTATTATTAAAAACAGTCACAATAGCCGATGGTTGGCTGGTCGGAATTCGAGTCAAGAGACCCGAGATCGATCCCTAGGCCACTGCAGGGTCGTGCCAATGGTTTTTTCAAAGACGAATTATATCGTTGCCTTGGACGTAATGACGGAGACGGGTTCACGTAGTCCCAAAAAATATCTTCGGTGAAAAGTAGATTGAAACAACTTAATTGTCTAGACAAGACCTCTGCGGCGTAGAGATATTTATTATTATTATACACCGCCGTATATCTTGGGAAGGATGTATGATTTTTTTATTCATTTATATATAGATAGTAAGTGTTTACGTTTTACAAAACAAACGCATTTAACTTTTTCTCGAGAATATAAGAATACAATCTTCAAGAAATTATATGAAAAGAATTTAAGAGTAACCGTCGCCATATCGTAGCTTATAAGAAAATGAAAACAAATAAAAATGCTCATAGAGATGCGAAACATTATTTGAAAGTTGAAAAATTATAATTAAAAAATATAAATAAATATCTTCACGCAATTCCCTATACAGGGGTAGACAGAGGTCTAGTCTAGACAATTCAGTCCCCTCGACCCACTTTCCACCGAAGATATTTTCGGGACAACGTGACAGGTGGTGAGCCCGTCGCCGTCTTTATGTCCATGTCCATGTGCCAACGATATAATTCGTACATAAGTTTTTGAAAAATCCATTGGTACGAGCCTGCCAACTGGGGTTCGAACTCGGGTCTCTTGACTCGAAATTCCGACCACCCTATCACTCGGCTATCGTGACTTAGAAAAATTTTATGTTCATATTTTTCTAATATACTTTTTTTATAGAAAAGGGAGGCAAACGAGAAGGTGGCTCACATGATGGTAAGTGATCACCGCCGCCCATGAACACCCGCTATACCAGAGGCGTAGCAGATGCGTTGCCGACCTTAGAATGTCCCCCCCCCCTAATATTGGGGGAGGGGGGCGAGTTGGGTCGAAGGGACTTAATTGTCTAGACTAGACCTCTGCCATCATCGATAGTATTACTATCGATGATGGCAGAATTCTGTGTAGAGATGACATGAATTATAAGAAAAAAAGAAAATCTATAAATGTTACCTTACTAAGTGATAAAACTAATCCATGGTCTGTTGAAAATATAAAATCAATCCAAGTTTTCGATCTGAATTAGTTTCAAAAATACCTGAATAGCAATAAGACAGTTGTTTGCATTTTACGAGTACTAACATTTGTTCTTAAGTGAATTCACTGAGCGATAAATTCAGCCAGCGTCATTTGCAAAAACATAAAGTGCGGATATGTAGTTACTGATTAGTTAAACTTTCGATTAGCCATCTAGTTCTTCAAACGGATAGAATAACCTTTAGAAATACGATACATAATTTGAAAAACCATCATGTGTACATCACGTATACACATTTCCAACTTCCGTGGGCAAACACCAAACGAGTTGTATCTAAACTCGCGAAATCTCCGCTTAACGAACCATCACAAATAACGGCTTTGAAGTGAATCCGCGCTCGTTTTCTATACAAAACCGTACAACGATTCAACAATACGATAAAACCCTTTTGTGGTACGGGTACATCACTAAATGGTTTCCTTAATATTGTTTGCATTTGTGCGCAACGAGCGACCGTGAATGGGAACGTAACTGTTTATTATTTCAGCACAGATAAAAAAGATAATTCGTAAGCTTATGTCAGATTAGGGTGAAGCATGTTTGCACGTAACGTGTTTATAATGGGACGGCTTAATGGCTGTGAAGAAATTCTTGACTTCATCGTCTATTAATCATTTAATATTAGACAAATTAACACAAAAAAATGGCAATGATTTTTACAAATTATACTATATTCAGCCTGACTTTGGCTATGGTCCATATTCAAATGTTAAAACATCTTCAAGGTAATTAATTTGTAAAAAAGAAACTGTTAATTACTTTTTCCTTTGTCATAAGGCTTCTTTTATAAAAATGTTCATCATTTGACAATTATTTTTTCTTAGTGAATTGCTAATTACCCAATTAGAAGGTTAAGTTTATGGTACACTACACTTTACAAATAAAATTGTTTTTGTAATTAACTATAACATCTTGTGAATTTCGTGCAGTGGAAGTAATAACAAATTCTTAAGGCTCCACAAATGCTTTTGTATTACGATAAAAAAGTAATTTTCATACTAAAAATAATTGAAACATATTAAAACATTAATGAATTATAAACATTTTATAAAATGCATTGATTTTTTACATCCGTGGAAGGTGGTTCGGAGTATCTTAATTGTCTAGACTAGACGTCTGTTTATCTCTGTATTAAGAAGAATTTTTTTTTTAAATTGACAAACAATTCATTTCAACATATTTCATTTGTTTCAGGTGAAGGTTATGCTTCGTGTCGGTGCATCTGGCGAGGGTCCTTTCACCAGCGGCACTCAAACCTTCTCGCTAGACAAACGTAAGAAGCAAGTGACTCTGTGCGAGACTGCCTCGGCTGCGGCATCAGCACCAGAGGACAGAAAAGTTGGCGTCGCGGCGCCGAAGATGTTCGCCTTTGACGCCATTTTCTCGCAAGATGATTCACAAGTAAGTTTTCATTCGATTAAATAATTTTCTTCTGTGTCATGGCTTCAGAGAATTTTCGTATCACTTTTTTAGTAAAACTAATGGAAAAAAGATAGGTAAATAAATTATATAACTACTCGATAAAGCCATTGTTACTGTCCCGAATTTATTCAACCAGGGGGGTTGAATAAATTCGGGACAGTAACAATGGCTTTTTTAATCTTTGTGCGATTTATATCGTGGGTTTGGGCATAAAGATAACGACACGCATCACCTGTCACGTTGTCCGAAAATATGCCTTCGGTGAAAGGTGTGTCGGACTTAATTGTCTATACCTCTGGCTACCCCCATATTGGGAACGGCGATAAGATATTTTTTTAAATAAATAATAAATAGATATGAACAGCGTCACATACATTGCTCTAATTCAAAAGTAATCAGCTGAAGCACTTCTGTTAAGGAAACGAAAACAACAAAGGCGGTGTGCCTGTGGTGTGGTTACACGCAGACTTTCGCCGGGTTGAAAGCAACAATAAATTTTGTTACTAAAAATCCTTTCTTTTATTTACATATTCCCAATAACTAGTATCAAGAGAAAAAGAGGAAAACACTTTAGCATGAAATCCATTAAAAAATATAATTTTACTAACAATGTCATCAAATATTCAGAGCATCGTGCCGCTTCGGTCGCGACGCGTCTTTCAAAGTCTTTCCCTAGGGCCGGCGACGGTGAATAAAGAAAATACTTATGTTAAAACGTATATTGCGTTCCGTTTTACTAAAACTTAGCTTGGTCTGCTTACTACGGACTTATGTCAGTGTTAAAAAAGTACCGGAATTATTTCTATTGTTCCCTTTTTCTATTTATGTTACAAACTTTATAAACAGAAAACTGGATATATACTCAGGTTTATGTATTTATTAAATTTTGTCAGCGACTTTGTCCGCGAGATCCTTTCAATTTTCCGTGGTAAAAACCTACAAGCAAGCAACAACTTTTACTAATTCCACGAATAAATTATTTTCCTTTAAATACCTGACCGATTTAGCCCTCATAAATTGTCACAGACTTGCAACCAATATTACAGTATATTTATTAATTAAATAATTACACAGTGTACAATGTAATTATTGACAGTGTAATATTTAACGTAAATTGATTTAACAATCAACCAAGTGCCATCGAAAGACCACGTGAGTAATCAATATACTTCGTTACTTCATTCAAAAACGTTTACATAAAATCATGCTTTGTATCTCTCATAGCAACCGCGAAATTTGAAAACCTTCTAGTCGAGTGTTGTTGCCAACTCTGTAGTCCCGAGTTCGGTTCCCGGAAGGGTCAATGTAAAAAACCACTTTTCCTACATTGTCTCACATTTAGGTGTTTATGATATCTTCGTTGTTTCTCCTTCCATTACAGACGTGCTTTAGTGACATAACTTTGTGATCAGACAAAGTATATGATGGTTTCTCTGTGTCCTACATATTATTCAGGTTGTAAACTATGTCCTGAATGTCAATAAAATCCGTTTTCGCATGATTCAGTTATAATAAAAATTTCTTCATTCCCAATACCGGGGAAGACAGTAGTTTAGACAACTTAATCCTTTTCATAGACATTTTACCGAAGCTTATTTATAATTACTATTATTATTACACGAACTTCATTAGCTATACAAACTTTTTAATCGTCATTATCGCAATAGTTTTTACTTCAATTTAACTTCAATATACTCCGCACGCTTCATAACTCCGGTCACCTGTAAGCACAGCCGTTATCAAATTCCCCGACGCTGAAATTTCAGGTGCAAAAATTTCTCAGGTCTTTTCGAGTTTTCGTGTTTAAATTGTTAAAACGCCGAGTATGCCTCGTTCGAAAATCGGTATCAGTACTATGCACTGCATATTTCGCAGTTTCGTTCCTACGTTGTAGAACGTTAAATTTTTCAGAGGCCTCACCTTATGTAACAATGTTCAGAGCGAAGCGAATATTGCCTCTAAATCGATATTATGAAATATACGATGAAATCGCATAACGTAAACCTATCGCGTTCGAGAATCTACTGTTAAAATTGTTTTGAATACAGCGAATGTTGAATGTTTCATCACTGTAATATCTAGCACGCGTTTAAATATAAGTAATTTATTCATACATCGAATGCTAATCGCGTCGATATGTTTGAAATCTTCGTTAAAGTAATTTCCGCGTTATGTTGTTTTTGTTTAGTTAGTGTTTCTCAACCTTGTCTATTTGTTTCGAATTTCCCTTTTTAGTTAAGAATCTATAACTGTAATTCAGATAAATCAAAGTTTTCCAGTTACCTAATAATATATCCCAATCACGTTCCTCGTTCAAGATGAAGAAAATTGTGTAATTTTATAAATCTCAAAGCAACGTTCTAATTGTCACTTTTCACGCATATGTATAATCGATGACAGACAGCTATTTCGGCATTTTTCAAAATAAATAAAAGAAGTTCGCACGACCGCATTTCATTCATTATTTTGTAATACTTACAGCTAGTATAAAATGATTGTAATTAAAATTATGCGTCGTTTTAGGTATTTTAAATTATTGTTTTTGGAAAATGTGGTTTTTCTACACTAACCCGTCCAGGAATCGAACCCGGGACCTCGAGATGGTCACACTTTAGCAAACGATGTTTACGCCACTCGTCCACGTAGGTCGTCGTATTGTTTTTGTTGTTTGTTGAAGTTATCAGAAGAGAATAGTATCAAATAAAATAAAAATACCCCTAAAGAAAATTTCCAGAAATTAATTACAGTGACATAAATACATAACCCGGACAAACTCATATAAATAGTTGGTGCCTGATAAGAAAACACTCGGCTAAGCAAAATGTTAAGCTTGTAGGCAGATGTAATAACAAAAATCTCGTACCACTGTTTAGCTTTTGCGTTTAAACCTCTGTTTGCTCGAATATGATAATCGAGTTCATTCTGACAAACAGAAATAAAAAGGCAAGTCTGCAGAGTGATTAGTTAGGATCTTTCAAACCAATGCGATCGATAGTGTGCCCAATACTCAAGTTGTCAGAATTCTAGACGACTTAGTAGTTTCGACTTACATTTGACACGAGCTTGTTTGGGACGGCGTGGCAAATGGTGAGCCCGTTGCCACTTGGTGTCAAGCAACACAACTATACAAGCAAACTATAGAAATCGTACGTAAATTACGAAAACCCATGAGACGAGCCTTCGACCTTATAAGCATACTCATGTATTCCGATCCCAATTCAGATCACCCAACACCTCGTCTTTTGTTTTTTTTTTTTGGTAGTAGGGTGGACAACGCACTCAAAGTCGACTTCACAACCGATAAGTGGTTTCTGCAGCCCGTATCATTTACACGCTATTTCAAAATAATATCACAGATGCGTTGTCACCTACGGAGGACATAGATCATAGCCTTTGATTACACTGGCTCTCTTAACACTTCTAACTTACAACAGTTGTTGAGTCTTTGACGACAGGATTAGGAAAGTTTATGACACTAACCCAGACGAATTCAGTTCGCCCAGTCTTGGACAGAGAATGAGTTTCTTTTAGGCAGAGAGCAGTGCACCTAGCTATTTCATTAGTTTGCTGACCAACTTGAAACTTTCTCATTCACGCGCTTTGATTGCGTACTTCAATCTTAAATATTGCGGTGTTCTCGACGAAAAGATAAAGGCTAGTTGCCGAACGCTGTCCATAGCAGTAGTCCATTGACTTCTATGTCGTGTGGTAATATAAAGAGTAATAGTTAATTAGTAAATACGTAAACTAGATTTTAGTGATTGCACGGAATAAAACGATGACATTAATGCTACCTTCATAAACACGTAATGGTCAATATGGCGTCATAATTATGTTCGTATCGCGAGCGCAAAACGTTCGGAAACATTCGAATACAAAACTAATTTGAATTAAGTACAAAGGTAATTACAATACCTACAAATTAAGCTTTGGTAAGTGGCTAACGCGCTCACAGGGCGCACGGATAAAGGGATTACACGATATTAATGGTACTGTTCAGTACAGACTGGGCGGTTTGTTTTATGCAAACTTGAATGAACACTGCATTGTTTTCTGATCTTAAAGCTAAAAGCACGAATAGAACATCCATAATTGCCGTGTGGTTGGTCGACAGGAATTCAAGTCCAGAGACCCCTGTTCAATCCCCATGTGGCAGGCACATACCAATGGCGTTTTTCTAAACTTATGTATGATTTTAATCGGTAGGTTGGACATAAAGACCTCACTACAGTCTAAGCTTCAGTCACGTTGTCCCAAAAAAAGTTTTCGGTGAAAGGTGTATCACAAGGACTTAATTGTCTAGACCTCTGACTACCCCAGTTTGGCATTGGCGTGAAGATTTCTTTTTAAATATGTAAGTGTTTTGTACAATTATAAAGACGATTCCGAGAGAATCTTGGTCAACCAGGCACTTAACAAATATGCGGACATTGTAAATCACATGCGCATTATACTTATTAGTATACCAGTCCAAGTTATCCAGCAATAATTCAGGGGGGAGTGGACACGAGCAGACGTAGGCTTAGGGGCTTACAACGCGCCGATGCATCTGCCAACTCACTGCACTGCCTATCCCAATGACTGCTAAATCTACCCCGACATTGTACGTTATTGTTTCGGTTCTACGTGGACTGTACTGTCGAAATTATTACGTGAATATCAAGGTTGAACGACACTTGATCACTTCACGCATTTTTCCAATACCTAGTTATACCTAATTATAAAAGAAATAAGGCAAATAATATATCATTCATTCATTCAAGATAGACATATAGTCTATTAAGTCCTTTTGGCTTTTTCATCGAAAGCCCTTTTTGAGACAACGAGACAGGTAGTGAATCTATGGCCCTCTTCATGTACAAGTTAACGTTTCATATTTAGAATAGCCTTGTTGATAATCTGAGTTAGTAGTGGGTAGTCGGGGTTAAGTACAATTCAGAGATGAATTCCATACCTACGTTGTACACTCATGCCAATGGGTTTTTTCAAAACTTATTTACTATTTATATTGCTGGTTTGGGGATAAAGACGGCGTCAGGCACACCATATACATGTTGTCCCAAATAGGCTTCAGTAGAAATTCGGTCAAAAGAACTTCTTTGTGTAAACCTCTGCCTACCCCTAGTATATAAAGATCTTTTAAACCCCGGATTTTATTAATTATCGAAACAAATTATGGCGCTATTCATTATACCTTTGTTGTAATGCCAAATTAATTCAATTAACTTCCTCGACCTCTCGTATTTGAGTATTTTCAATTAAGTAGCTGAGAAGGCTCATCAAAACGCTAATTCAAAATAATTTTAATATTTCCTCAAGTTATCTAGTTCATACTCAATGTAGGGTGACCAACAGTTTTTGAATAAATTGCGGATATTTTGTATATTATAAATTGTTAATTGCGTCACAGAATTTGACACATTTATTTAAGTAATCATAATGGAAGACTTAGCGATTGAGCCTTAATGATTAACTAAGATAAAGCCTTATAAGGTTAAGCCTTGATTTTGATCACAATGTTTACCGATTCGATCAGATGGTAAAAGTCTCGAAATAGAAGACAGTAATAACATTAAGATTTTACTCTGAATACCATTCCTCTAACTGAGTTTTCCACCAGATTAAAAAAAAACTGTGTCATTAATTGTCGCGTGGTAGCGACAATTATCATTATCTACATTTTGTCTCCCTGATAGTGTCTGTAAAATTAGTGGTTTGTCTACCTAACAGGTTTTGTTAATCACTTGTCACTCGATGCGTTAGGTACCAGACCGACATCGACAAAGAATCTGACAAGAAAAAGGTTGCACGTGGTCTCGCCTCCGAAGTTACAACTTTCTACAGAAAAGTACAATTCTCCTCACGGTATTACGACTTTTACGTTCCCATTGAAAGAATTCACTTTTGTTTAAAAGAATTCTGTAACACGATCATGTCCCAAAAATACTAACAAAATTATTGTTCCACAACAACTTAATCCACATAGCGTACCTTAACTCCGTTTAATTATCTGGGAATCCCCGGGAAAGAAAACACGACGGAGTCTAGCTGAGTCCGGCTTAACGCCGAGCGCGACGTAAGTGGCAGATTTCCTTAAATTATTCATCGCATTATGTTCGTTTCGCCCATTTTACATACGACCAGTCTGTCGTTTTATGACGTCGTTATGAAATTTGATGGTTCTGTCACAGTTCAGTAAGGCTGTATTCTTTCTATTGTGTTTTATTATAAGTTAAATGAATAAATAGATTGATTAAGAAAAAAAACCTTTTTTACCGTAAAATAGCGTAAAAGTTGATAAATATTTTATAAATATAGAATGTAAAACACTATCTAATAATTTTTTTTATCAGAATAAGATATAAAAATCTTTTTGCAATTCACAATACAGGGGCAGACAGAGTTCTAGTCTAGACAATTAAGTCCCTTTGACCCACCTTCCACCGAAGATATTTTCGGGATTTTTATCAGAATCCTTAGAACTTTTCCGAGAACTTTTTCTTTTTCTTAGTACTTTTCCGAACTTAATCTTTTTTTTGGTAAAAATTTACATACGATATGTATGTAAATTTTTACCAAAAAAAAGATTAAATCCTAATGATACACTAGTACAATGAACTACATTGAACACTTAAAAAAGGATAATGGAAAAAACTATTTAAATTATCACATTGTCATCAGTCCGTGACTGACGATTGTAAAAGTGTGAAAACCACATTCAAACATTCCGTTACATACACACATAATCACGTACATATATATCTACCTTATTAGAGAGTTAAAAATATAAATGCGTAAAGAACACATGTCTCTGTTTGTTACATAATCTCCACTTTTCACACCACACCGACAAGTTTCTATTTCACGGAATATTTTCATGGAAAAATGTGGTAGCTAGCGTTTCACCTGATTATCAACATCCGTGTAAACTCGGAACATCAGAGGGCCGTGTGGGCCAGAAGACCGGTGTCTTCTCTTTTGTTCCCTTTCTTATCCTAAATACTACCTGCTTACGTCACTTACCTTTTCATCTATTAATAATATTTGTTGTTGTTACAGACGGAAATCTGCTCGAGCGCGCTTACTGACGTCATACACGCCGTCATTAACGGAACTGACGGTTGCCTCTTCTGCTTCGGACACGCAGGACTAGGTAAACAAGAATATTTGTAAAGATATTTAGAAATATATTATATTTTGGATACAAGATAATTAAGTATGTAGACGACTTCGAACCTGGACGTCATTTTATATAGGTCATAATCCGCACACTAAACTAATAGGCTTTTGGTGTTTCTTGTTGAATTACAACAAGTAAAGTTTTTGAACAAGTCAAACGTGTCTTAAGATTTGTTTTGCGCTTGCTTTATTTTTACAGGGGTTTAGCTATACAAAACTATTTAAAAGTAAAAATCTACAATAACTCCTTTTTTAAATAAAATAATGTAATTAATGTTTATGTAATAATTCATCGATTTAACGATGTCGAGTCACGATAGCCGAGTGGTCGGGTGGTCGGAATTTCGAGTCAAGAGAAACGAGTTCGATCCCCAAGTGGCAGGCTCGTACCAATGGGCTTTTCAAAAACTTATGTGCGAATTATATCGTTGGCTTGGACATAAAGCCGGCGACGGGCACACCACCTGTCACGTTGTCCCGAAAATATCTTCGGTGGAAGGTGGGTCAAAGGGACTTAATTGTCTAGACTAGACTTCTGTCTACCCCTGTATTGGGAGTTGCGTGAAGATATTTTGCTTTTTTTATCGATTTAATTAATACCTCACATCGATGAAAAGAATTCCAAATTTTACCGTGTGTTAACGGTGTAATAATAAAAATACTGAATAATCCCTTTCTTCCCATGGGTGTCCCTTGTATATCGTTATGGCGACCGATAGATGGCGGGATAACCATCTCTAAAAATATCAGACCAAAATAATGAGACTGAAGATGGGCAGCAGCGTCTAAGGTGCGAGGTGTCTAATGCTACGATCGTCAATCCGCTTGCCAAGCGTGGCATCTATGGCAAATCCTCCCTATGGGAGAGGCCTAAGTCCTGCAGTAGACTTTAATAGGACGCTATGTATATGTATGTATGTATGTATCGATGAAAAACTACAAAAGTAATCTCATACATCGTAATACATATTGAGGTTTACGCTAACAAAAATTCAGTTAAAACGTAAGCTACTTCCATACTAATATTAAAGGTTGCATGCAATTTGAACAATAAACGCGAAAACAATAGAACACCTAACATATTATGACGTTAATCAAAACGTTTCGCATTCAGGCGCACGTTAAAATATTCAATCCATCTCCGAACCGTTCCACTATTTATCAGTGCACTAGTCGGCGAAACTTTTCCACCAAGCTCTCCCGGCGGGAGGGAATTTACATTCAAATGGGAAAGAGCCGAGCTGGCTCTTAATTGAAAGTTTGATAAACATCCGGAAGGTGCGAGGCGGTCTCATATATCGCATTTGCGGACTTAACTTTCTACAAATGCGCATTAAATCATTACAATGCGGGAGATACTTACTCGTATTCATTAAAATTAAACTTTTAGGGTGCAATGCGGTGAAATACTGAAACAGATTTTGATATGGTAAATGAGGTAATGCGAGAATAATTTTTGATAGGTACTTCCTGGTTTTTCTTTTAAACTTACCAGTACAATTGGATCTTCAGAATATATTCGGCCACTGTACTGTGATATAATAGTCACCTATCGAACAAGCTGCTGCCAAATTTAGGGGTTGCCGTAGGCTGCCTGAGCCTTGTATTGATATGATATTGCTCCCCATCACTAGTCATAGGAACTTAGCTACGGAAAGTTAAGAGGCAAATTTTGCCATAATTAGAATCGCCATCGTCTCTCTCTCTCTTTCAATACAATGTAACTACGGTAGGCTGTTAATGCTACTGTTGTTGCAGAAATTAGTGTAGCCTGCTAAAAACATATACAAATTTAATTATTTTCATACATACTTTTTACATGTCTTTTTCAGTTGCAACGTTTCTCTGTGATATAATGGTTATCAGCGAGCACGATTTGTTAACGAGTGTAGCGTTTTTAGTAACTAATGGTATCTTACATTTCATAAGGCTGCTATATCCAAGACTTTCCCTTTGTCATATCTTACGACAACCGAGAGAAAAATTAACCTTTCTTATTATAATAGTTTATAATAAGAAAGGTTAACTTTTCTCTCGGTATAAAACTAAACCATATTGGGACTAAGTGATCTATATCACCTAGAAACTTGTATTATGAAATAGTAATCAATAACGCCATCACAAAAGCTTTCAATATACCTTTACTACTAGAAGACAATAATATTATAACGGTAACATACGATCAAAATATTTCCGACGATAGAATAATTAAAAACACTAGTTAAAAATCTAAGAAGCCACTTCTCAACCCGCGTTGTAAGTCTTACCCTTACCTTGAGGATTACGGTTTTAAATGCAAATTGAATGAAAGCTCTGGCTAAATGAAACTTCCGAGGCGAAATTTTGCCGAAACCGGGCTTAGTGCAACATCCCGCTTATTTTGGGGATTGGAGAACCAACTGAGTGAATAATTCGAACCTCGGTATAATTATCTTAGCGCTTCCCACGTTGATGTAAGCTTAACAATTAAAATATGTTTGCCTTTGATAAGTGATCAAATACATATGCTTGTTAGCACGTATTCATCTGAGGCAGGTTTTTTTTTAGATTTTCATTACATTTAAATAAACATATGAAAGTTCCTGCTCTATTTGCCAAACTCTATTATTATATGTCATAATTATTCTATACAGATAAGACATTTCACTTTGTCCAGTATTTAGTCAAATACAATATTTTTCCAACAGGAAAGACGTACACAATGTTGGGGCGGCCAGACTCGGCAGGGACGCTGGGAGCGATACCCTGTGCTATTGCTTGGCTCTTCCGAGGAATAGCAGAACAGCGACACAAATGTGGCACTCGTTTTTCCGTGAGGGTTTCCGCTGTGGAGCTCTGTACTAATACGAACCAGATACGGGATCTACTAGCACCATATCAAAATGGTTTGTAACGTAAATTTTTTTACTTTTGTTTTCTACATTTATTTATTTATCTATAGTAGAGGCGACTAAGGGAAAGATCCCTGAAATATCCAAATGGTAACCGATAGATGGCGGTATAACCATCTCTAAAAATATCAGACCCAAATAAATAGACCGAAGATGGGCAGCAGCATCTAAGGTACTGCGATCGCTGGTCCGCAGACCAAGCGTGGTAATTATATCAAATCCTCCCCTTAGAAGAGTCCTATGTCCTGCAGTGGACTTTAACAGGCCGTTATGTATGTATGTATCCATATATAAATAGCTCAATAATACATTTTATTCACAGATACCGAGCAATCTCCGGGTGTATACCTTCGTGATGATCCACTGTTTGGTACGCATTTACAAAATCAGTCAGAATTGCGCGTGCACAGTGCGGAAAAGGCGGCATTTTATTTGGATGCAGCCTTAGCCACAAGAGGAGCTAAAGAAGAAGGAAAGGACAGCCATCTGCTGTACACTCTACATGTTTATCAATATAGTGTTGGAGGGAAAGGAGCAGGTACGTTCAACAAAAATTACCATGTATAAATAAAAGTTTAACAATAAGTTACTGTTTACGTTACTAAATTAACCAAAATTTTCACTGTTATTCCAACTTTCAACGAAAAATTAATTTTTCCAATATTTTTTGCATAATTTTTTGTTTGGTTTTCAGTTGCTGGTGGCCGAAGCCGCTTACATCTAATAGATTTAGGAAATTCGGAAAGAGGAAAAACCAACGGAGGAATACCGTTGTCAGGTTTAGGCAACATTTTGCTTGCAATTTTCAATGGCCAGCGACATTTACCATATCGAGATCACAATCTGACGCATGTTCTAAAGGAGTGCCTCGGTTCCTTGACTTGTCATACTGCAATGATTGTACATGTATCGCCAAATATACAAAATTATTCTGATACACTCACTACCCTCCAGTTGGCATCAAGGATACACAGACTACGAAGAAGAAAAATGAAATATTCTTCAAATAATAATGCAGGCTCCGGAGGAAGTTCCGGCGAGGATGCCGCGAAACCGAGCAGCAGTGAACCAGACCCCTCCAGTAGTGACTTATCAGCTGACACTGTTATTTATGTAGGACCAATGGACGATGCAACCGACGGAGAACATCCTCCAGTTTATATACCTCATATAAATTCGGGAGATTATAGATGTGTTATAAGCAAAGCTTTAAGAGGGTCAGCAACAGAACAAAAACACAAATCATCTCTATCAAAAGTAGTGGAAGAAAAAAGTCCCATTCATAAATTACATTCATCGCCAAAGTCGTCACCAATGAAAACCGCAATTCAACCAGGTAATCAAACACCCAAATCATCCCCAGTTCATTCAGCTTTAAAGAAGACACCCATCAAATCTTTTTCAGAGGAGGCAAAAAATCCTAGTGATGAACAATGGATTGACGGTCCTCGGATATCAAAATCGCGGTTAGTAGAAGCTAGACATATCATCAAAGAAACAAAAGTCAAGAAACATGAAACATGGATTGATGGACCCATGCAAGAAAGCAAAACTCCTTTACAGTTTGAATCTGTACCATCACAACCAAATCCTATACCTCTACAGGTTGGTATTCTAAATTCTCATGGAAACGAAAGCATTGGGTATGGATATATGGACAATCATAAGAAAAATATGATAAGAAAATGGGTAGAAAATCAAACTTCTCAAATACAAAAATCGAGACATAACTCACCTAATCACAAAATTCTTTCTGGTCACAGAGATCCAGGACTTAGATTAGCTGATGATACTGAAACCACACATAAAATGGAATTGATGAAAGATTCGTCCAGGCGCATTCATGTAGAAGAATCAACAATTAGAACGGGATTAAAGGCTGGATCTAAAGGAATGTCAATAGAAGAAGAAACTATTGGTCCTCCTTTTACTGATCACTCTTCAAGAAGATCCAGCAGTTCAAAATCGGCTGCTAAAAATGATCCAGATGATGATGACGATAGCGAAGAGATGGCTGAAATACCCCCTGCACTTCCTTTAATGCAGCCTAGTAGTCTTAGTAGCAGAGAAGTGTCTATGGAGAGCTTAGATTCTAAATACAAAGAAAGGCTTAGAATGGAGGATGAATTAATGGCTAATCGCAGTAGAGACTTCGATTCGCGTAATTTGAGCAAAGGTCCTGGTGACAATGATGATGAATTTTTGGAAATAATAGAAGTTGAAGAACCTTTAGAACCAGTCCCGATGCAAGACAGCTGTTTGCAAGTTACAGAAGAAGACATTGCATTTTGTATGGGTTATTCAGATAGTCACCTTCTTGAAATAGATCACGAGGAGAGCGATGACCATCCACTTAGGATTCTTAGTCAAGAAAATCTTACGGTGGCTTCAACTTTTACAGATACACTATCATTATATAGTGAAGTAGAACGACAAATTAGAAATGAATCATATCTTAGACAATTAGGATTCTATGCTGAAAATTTTAGCAATGATCAGGCATTAGCTGACTTAAACCCTCACGATAGTTTGCAGTCATCTCGATCTCGAGTTGATGATATATTAGGGTTAACAGAGTTGTATGGCTCACGAAGGATGTTAGATGAAAATGACGTTCCTAATACTAGAATTGCTCCACAATTTCAATCATTGTCTATGTGTAACGTTAGGGATACAGAGGAATATCATGGAGACGGGTCTGTATATAGTGAACCAGCTTATAGACCGGGTGAAAAAATATGTAATAGTTGTAAGCGTTCCATGTCAAGGCCAGGTAGTGCTGTAGATGATTGTGCATATCAAAATATACATGAACAGCATAATGACTATGGACCATTTGAGAGATACCGTGGCAATGACAGTACTGATGCCAGGATTGCTTCTTTAAGACATCCAGATGGAGCATCAGATCCAAATTTAAGAGAAGAAAAACGTGTTCCTGGGAACGGTGCGCCATCGAGTACATTAAGAGATTTAAAATCTAATTTACATCTTGAAGTTATACCTCCGGTTGTTACAACTGAACCACGAATAGAAAAGACTGAAAGAGATGACAAAGTGGTTGCCAGAGTAGTTGCTAGTTCGAAGCCTGATGGTTATGACAGCGGCCATGAATCGACGCCAAGAACTGGAAAGCATAGTCCCGCGGCAACATCGCGGCGTGCTGAATCAGGCTACGATTCAGTACCTAGAGATTCTGATGCTTCTTCCCTAGATTCCTATCCAACACGTAGAGCAGCTGTAGCTCGAGCACACGCAAAAAAACATACGACAGCAAAATACAAACAGCATAACGACCGTTCCTTTTGCTCGTGGCTAAGGAATCCATTTACTTGTAAATACGCTGACACAGACCCTGAAATAAGCGATTTTTAACATTCGAATGAAAAATGATTTTGAGAAGTACTAAATATTTTGTACTTAATGTTTCAAATTCTAAATAATTTGTATTGTTAAGCTACGTTACCGAATTTAATCTGGAGACTGCTTTTGTACTCTAGATGTACTCGTATTTATACAACAAAGGCTTGGCACTAATCCAATGAGGTTACAACTGTATTTTTCTAATCCTAGCGAAAGCTTCTTGTTCTGTGCTATAAGTCTTATACAGTAAAATGGACGACTTCTGACTTTTGTAAACACTGCACTGTGTCATTAATTACTTCCGACTGTTTGTTTGCCCATTTTGTACGTTTATAGGTCTTTTTATGTAATTTTTTTATAAACCATAAATGTAACAGAAGCAAGTCTTCCTCTGTCTTCCCAGTCAGTGACCTCAAACGAAGGCTATGCCATGTCATCAATGTTTACAGTGGCGTTAACCCCATTGTTATGACGTTGCTAAAATCTTTTGTTTCAACCACTTACTGGCAATGAACTTATATGAAATTTGACAGTATATCAAAAGCTAAATAAAAGCTTCTACGCAACATTATCCTGTAAAAACATATTTATTAGAAACATGTTGTTTGAAAATATATTGACTATCCCTAATTACAAGCATTTCTATATTCTTATCTTCATTCGAAAATATTAGTTTTAATATTTTTCTTTTTCTTTATGTTTATACACCAATTATTAAGAGCTATAACTGTTGGCAGAATCTGTATCAGATTTTACCTTTTTAGGTCATAATGTAATGTATATTGTTCTAAGTCCGGAAAAATATAAAAAAGTGGTTGTAACAACAGATGATATTTATAACTACAATAAACGTTTTTAGTGATAAGACTGTTATGTCATTGGCCATGTTCTTCATAGCTTTAATATTTTGAAATTGTAACTAATACGTTCAACATTTCAAAATCGGCGTGTCCGTTTGTACATAACTCGATTGCAATCACTATGGCTTTATCGAATGTTGGGAACTTAGTTATCGCTTAATATTGTCAATGTTTTGTTATTATACCATTATAATTATTATAAATATATATCCTAAATTCTACTATGCGTTCGTATTAGTTTAAAAATAAATTGTTCTATCATAAATCTAAATATTTTATTTTATTCCCAATTTTTTATAGTGGAAAGTGACAAACTAGAATTTGGCTTACCTGATGATAATGTTAAAGTATAAAGTCCACGTGAAGAAGGAGAAGCAGGATAGAAGTATGAAGTTGATAACTGTAACCTGGCGTTAGTTAATATTTGGTATCGGCGTTAGAATTTACCACACTTCCTCTCACTTTTCCCCTTGGGTTTGTACTGGGCGACTGAGGGTCTAATCTTAAAATGAAAAGGGCTGTCAACAAATGCTAGAATAACCATTTAGAAAATAATCATCATATATACTGTGATCCGTTAAACAACATGCTTAGCGTAATGAGGACGAAAGGAATAAACTAGGACGATAATAATCCCCGTTATACAGAAACGCTATGCCACGCACTGTACTCTTATATATCTATCATAATGAAATCTCTTACTTGCAGGGAGACTTATTAGAGAAAAATTAACCTTCATACTAACACTTGAAAACAAATAAAAATTAACAGAACTGCAAAAAAGTTATTTAATATTATTTTTTCCTCCTCAATAGGCCAGTTGTTCTGAATTCGAGTCAGTAGACAAGTGTACCATTCTCAGGGGAAAGCTTGTTTGGGAAAAGTTATCCGTAATGTAATAAAAAAATAATATATATTTTTATCCGTAATGTATTTACGATTTATTTTTGGATTTATTATTACGCATTATTTGGTTGGCTTGAACGCTAAGGCGGTGACAGACTAATCAACTGCCATGTTAGCTCGAAGCTCGTTTATCCTACTCCCACAAAAAAAAAGAAATGTTAAACATAACAACATCAAACTTTAGTTGTACTAGTCGATTTCCATGAGGAAGACTCCTATCAATGAGTTTTCTGAAAAATCGTATTGTTAGGATGGACACCTAACTGCGATAGGTTTACTGCCTACCACCTATACTATTCTTCCAAATAACTAATGAGATACGGGTATGAAGAAACTAGATTTTGAGATATTTGGCCAATTTTTGCGAGATTACTAAACAAAACTAAATGTAATACTAGGTGTTACATAAATTAAAAATATCATCACCTAAAAATAAACCTTTTTTTCGAACTTGAAAGTCCATTCACTGCACACAATATTTCATTTTCCAGTCAATTTAACATACGGTAGCGACTAACGCAAACATCGGCGTTTGTTGGTCTATTTAAAGTGCATTAAATGTTTTTAAACTACGTAACATTCTATATCTATTTAAACGAACCTTAATATCAAAAACTCATAATATTATTAAATGATGCTAATCTTATATCTGTATAAATATATACATTTGTATCTCGGAAACTACGGAATCAATGAATGATTTATAAGATATTGTTAAATTTACGTTAAGCCGATGCAGTATATAAAACGGCGCAAATTATCACAATACAGGCCACGAGATGTTAAGGTAGCGACACATTATTTGAGAGCCGCAATCGAATTTCTCTTTCTAATACAATTTGTTCCTTACAGTAAACACCTCATGCCGAAATCTCTTTAGAGCCCGATAATCATTATAGTCTAAGCAGCTGCCACTTTGGCAAATTATTGGGAGATTTCCAAGTAAAAAGTTGTCACCCTCAGAATGGAGGGTAAAACGCAGTATTTGATAGCATGATTTTCCCTGAGCGTACGGAGAATGTTAAATTACTGGCGAAATGAAAGATAATAGGCCGCCCTCTTAACTGGGGGAGAAGTTTCTCCTTCGGGTCGAGGGAAAAAACTTTCGTGTCCCAAAAGATTTGCAATTCTACCCTTAGGACGGTGGGAATTTCGTATTATCATTATTTATTCATGGTTTTTTACAATTTAAGTATTCTTCCCTTATGAGTCGGAAAGTAATCTATTTACAAAGGAATTTGAAAATACAATATATCAGATGTTTTACCCAGCAAAGTGAAACCAAATTGAATCAAAATTAATCTATCAAGTATATTTTTTTTTTATTTACTTATTTTATATTATGTTACATTTTATAATACTCTGATTTGTGTATCTAACTGCTAAACATAGGCCTCCACCTAAGATTTCCACATAGAACAGTCCCGAGCCACCTGCATCCATCGACTCTCCGCAGTATTGTGCAGGTCGTCACTTCATCTTATCATCAGGTCACGGCGCTTGCCTTAACGAGGTTGTCAGTCTATAACCATTCTTCCACAACGGTTGGTTAGTTCTACGAGCTATGTTTCCAGCCCATTTACACTTCAATGTGCTGATCCTTATGGTTATGGCGGTTACCCTGGTTCTGCTGCGGATATCATCTATATTTTAGCTGACATTTTTATTATGTAAAGAATTTATGTATATAAATATATATACATATTTCATAATTTGGTATATGGTATCTGGACGCATTGGATTAGTTATACGGGTAATATTTGAACCCACGACCTAAACCGCACCATGGGTAATATCAGGTGTTGTAGGTATAGGTCCGGATAGATGTAACTAACGCTCAGAAATAAAAAATTTCGGAAATTTCTTGCCACGTTTTATTGCGAATGCTTGGATATAGATTTAGTTTTATTGATTATTAGATCCCACCGTTCAATTACTTTACTGAAATGAGAATGTTTTTTATGTAATTACTGTCGCGACATTTACCTATTTGGTTTCACGGATCTCTCGCGTTCAGTTCAGAAAGGAACGGTTTATTGTTACCATCGACACTAAGATGGCGTCAGGATCAGTCGCAAAAGTATTTCAATAAGAATGAATTTCAAGACTCAAGACTCGAGTTCGAGCCCCAGCCCTGAGGTGAATTAAAATATTCTAGACCTCTGACTGCCCCGATACAATATCACAGACATTTCTCTGATCCCAAAGCAAGTAGCTAAAACACATCTGTTATGGAATCGAAAACAGCGAAGTTACCACAAACATATAAACCCGACACAATGTAGAAAAAGTATTTTCTACCATACCATACCGTATGTTGACCCGACCGGGAATCTAGCCCGTGACCTCAGAGATTACGATACCCTGAAAAGTGGTGTTTTCCACTCGTCCTCGGGGGTACTCAAATATACAAAATATAATACTACGAATCATACGCAATTCCCAATACAGGGGTAGACAGAGGTCTAATCCAGACAATTAAGTCCCTTCGACCCACATTCCACCATAAATATTTTCAGGAAAACGTGACAGGTGGTGAGCCCGTCGCCGTCTTTACGTCCAAGCTAACGATATAATTCGTACATAAGTTTTTGAAAAAACCCATTGGTACGAGCCTGCCACCTGGGGATCGAACTCGGGTCTCTCGACTCGAAATTCCGACCACCCAACCGCTCGACTATCGTGAAACAAATTTATTCTACCCAGGTGCCAATGAAATAAATGCCTTTCTGTACGTTGTAAAAAGATAATCACGAGTAGGTAATCATTATACGTCGAACGTTGCTCACACACGTTAGATTAAGTCGAAAACGCACAAACCAACCATAAATCCACCAAAGGTATAACTCCCCCCAAACGTTCTCACTAATGATCGCAAATATTTAATAATGCCGACACTGTCACGATACGTAATACGAACGCAATAAGAACAAAACGCCAGATATAACAGGATATAGAGAATACACGTCGACCGGGACGCGGAACCTGGGACGTGATGCGAAGACAAAGTAACCGACATATCTAAACTTTCTCCTGTCTTCAGCGAGCAAGCGAAAATCGCTTTTAAAACAAAACAGTTTAAGGGCATTATTTCGTTATTGGGTCTCGTTTATGATGCTATATCAGAAAGAATTGGACGTGATACGCAAAGAAATATGTTAGGAAATAATAACAACGCGTGTCTGTAAAGACTTTTTTTTTTCAAAATGACAAGGATAAGCCGAATAAATCGGAGAAAAATGTGAGCACTGTATCAGCAGTGTGCGACTTCGGATATTTATGTTCTTACTAACTTTAAACAATAACTTAAGAGGATTTATTTTTCTCATTTGTTATTGTTTATTATATTGTTTAAATTAAATAGAAAATGTTTTTAAGAGAAAAAATTAAAAAAAAAATATCTTCACGCAATTCCCAATACAGGGGTAGGCAGAGGTCTAGTCTAGACATTTAAGTCCCTTCGACCCACCTTCCATCGAAGATATTTTCGCGTCAACATGAACACGTCGCCGTCTTTATGTCCAAGCCAACGATATAATTTGTACATAGGTTAAATTTCAACTGACACGGACGGGATTAGTTAGCTTTAATTATATTAATTTTTAAATTCGTCTTTGCAATGTAAATGTAAAATGCAAATTACATAACCGAGTGGTTGGGTGATCGGAATTCGATTCAAGAGAGCCGAAGTCGATACCCAGGTCGTAAGTTCGGACCAATATGTTTTTTCAAAAACTTATGTACGATTTAAATCGTTGCTTACGATATAAAGACGACGACAAGCTCACCACCGGTCACGTTGACCCAAAAAATGTCTTCGGTGGAAGTTCGGTCAAAAGGTTATAATTGTCTAGATCTCTGAGTACTCCAGTGTTGGCAATAGCTTCTTTAAACTTTAATAAATAGTACATAAATAGATCCCAAGGTGTACTAATCGTTTACCTTAACCACTTGGATTGAGAAACAACAGATACCCAGACCCGAGATCATATCGAAAAAGCGGTTTACACATTACACATTACACATTGATACGTCCGGGACTCGAACCCGGAACAAATTACCTGGCGACACCTAGGAAACCGGTGTGATCGTCAATCGACCACGAAGGTCGTCATTATGTTTGCCAATAAGGCGTTATATGAAGAATTAATTAACAATATTATAATGTTAATAATATCATTAATAATTAATCTATTAACAATAGACTAATATTGCATATACAGCTAATACATTACTACACTATATCGTATAATCATTGCCTAATAAAAATATATTAATTAATAATAATACGAAATCAAATAAAAGAATTCATTAATTAATTTATAATATATTTTATGGAAATATATATCAACAAAAATCTAATTGCTCTTTCAGGGTGTGTAAATATTTTTTTAGAACTTCAAGTGGGTACTTTATATTCTTTTATTTATTTGGTTGTTTTTTTTTATATATATATTCTTGAAATGATTATCAGGACTGCATAAACTAGTAGTTTAATTTTTCTAAAGATTTATCAATATGGTCCCATTTACGGCAACTGGAACTCTTATTTAAGCGTCTGAAATCATTACCGATCAACGTGGACGAGTGGTGTTGCTGATTCCATAACGAAAGTGCTTAAGCAACTTACTTTTGCATCAACGCAATGTATCTGTTGTTGTCCCTGTCTACATATGTAAGTATTTATTTATTATGTCAAACATTTAAATACACTCTTTAAGCTATAAAGGAGCTACATACGAAGAGAAACGGCAATGCGAGCCAAGTTTAGTTCCTCTAAAAACGCCATCCGGGAACATTACCGACGCCGGGTTACGTGGAGCGAATAAATTGGTCCCGCGAGCGGAATACATTTTTGTTGTTATGTATAAGTTATATGTCTCAGTCTCGGTCTTACTTTGTCAATCTTAATTCTAAACAAAGCCTGGCCACCTTTCACCCGATGCAGGTCAATATATTTCCATTCTCCTTACGAGACGAAAATTGAGTTAACCCCTTACCTATAAACAGCAGCTAAAATAATGTAAGAAATCTCTGACGGTGTCCTGAGTGTGAATGCCTCTTTTTATACGTATTCTCTTTTTATGTATAATAGGTTGGGGAAAGTCTTTCACATTATTTCATGTCTGGTTTTAGTATCATTAAAAGTTTAAATAAAAAAAATTGATGTGTGCGATTCACACTCGATAGAAGTGAAACTTCAGCAAATCAACAAAAGAAGGAGATGAATACATATATTTTAAACTTAAATTATAACAAGTGTAGAATAATTACAAAGTTTATTAATAAAATAGTATGTATATTTCTGTCTCATTCTTTTACTGCGTCATCGTACCCGTAGTTAAGACGTAGCTGAAGAACAGGGAATTGATCACAAAACAGTTTTGGCGCATTTAAAAAAAACTGGATACCACTCAGCAATAATTAAGAGAGATTGGCTGGAAGGTATTAATGCATCCGCTGTATAGTCCTGATCTTGCGCCTTCAGATTTCCACCTGTTTCGGTCTCTTCAGAGTTCCTTATGTAGTGTCAGGTTATCATCACGAAAGGACTGCCAAAACCACTTGTCGCGGTATTTTAATCAGAAGCCCCAAAATTTTTATAATAATGGGATCATGTTCCTACCTACAAATTGGCTAAAAGTTATCGAACAGAATGGTACCTACATACTTCAGTTAAATGTAAATAAACTACTTTAAAAATGTTGTGAATATTCTTTAAAAAAATACGAAGAAACCTTTTTCCCATTTATACGATATGTTGTTAAGCTACACCTCTCCGAATCTTAGCAAGTCGGTGGTATTAAAATACATAGGTATACATATAACTACGGATATAAATAACTATACACATACACATAAATATCCATGACTAGAGTACAAACATTCATATTCATCACACAGTCTAGCCAGATTTTAACCCGCAACCTTATGAAAGGAAATTCAACTAAACTGTCAGACCTTCCGGTGTTGTTAAATACCGATGATTACCGATTTCATCCACAAACTAAGACTAACTAGAATATTCTATATAAATTTCACTGAAGCACTTAAGCATCTTCCATAAGAAGGATTATCATCTGTCGTTAGTCAGTATCTTCTTCAAGGCCTGTGGTAAACTTGGTAACCACAGATTAATCAACCAAAATAGCGATTTAGAACTTACAACTTCAAGTTTACGGGACTAAACTGATAGTAAATATTTCATGATATCTCTTACATCTAGATAATATAAGTTTTGGCGTTAAACCCACCAATTTTACGATGTAATAACAAACAACTAACAATATTCAATTAAACTAAATATGTCTCTACAATGTAGGTAATCAGTTAAACAGTAAATTCATCGTAACTTCCAATTGAAACTGACTGTTATTATTATTACAAACGCAATTATGTAATACATTAGTCATTTATTTATTATACTCGTAAGAGATGTCATTATTGCTTTATTGTTTACTAGGTCAGACTTTACGATAATATTTAGATTATATCGGTTCATTGATTCTTTACGTACGTATATATACTCCCTTACTTTTCGAAGATGTAGTAAGAGGCGACAAAGGCAAACAGGCTTGAAAATCGTTATGGCAACCGATAGATGGCGGGATAACCATCTCTAAAAGTATGAGGTCGAAGATGGGCAGCAGCGTCTGAGGTGCAAGTAGTCAGCAGCGTCTGAGGTGCAAGATTATGGCAAATCCCTCCTATGGGAAAGGCCTAAGTCCTGCAGTGGACTTTGATGTATGCATCTACCGTTTTCGGCCACGGGAACTATGGATCTATGACTGTTGCGAGCGTCGTTCATATGCTAGCAGTTTTACATACATCCTAGCTGACACGTGCAATTTCGTCTGCGGCACATTTTTGAAATAATAAACAGAACATATGTTATGAGTACGTTTCAATTTTTTCACCTTAACCGCACCAAACTAGTTGATTTGATAATCACTTCTGGGATAGTTAGTAGTTTTGAAGATCTATATATAATATACGATTAATCAGTATATATATATATATATATATATATATATATATATATATATATATATATATATATATATATATATATATATATATATATATATATATATACTGATTAATCGTATATTATATATAGATCTTCAAAAGAAGTATGTAAAGCAATGGGCACTTTGAATTATTACGTCCACTTTACACCGAAGACATTTTTTGGAACAACGTGACAGGTGGTAGACGGGCTACATCGCCAATTTCTTTGTGTATTCGAATACCTCTAGTAGCAAGCATCTGTGTAACCAATTCCAATTATGCGTTTTATCCCTTAGTCACATATTATATTATATATTTACGCCGTCACCACACGGCCAAGACACTTAATAAGGATAGAAATCGGACAATGGCACCAATAAACACAGATCAGTCAAGCAAGCGCGACGATGTTGAATATAAAAAATCCTTCGCATCGTAATCCTTCGCGACCTTAATGCGCAAACTCTCATATTTCTCAAGGCATTAAATCTTGCATCGTGTCGTCGCAAATCGAATTTGTCTCCTCAGGCCGAGTCGAATCAATCTACATTACCCGGGTGATGATACCTGACAGTTTCAAGTTAAAAGCGATTCAACTAAACTTTGCTGGACATAGAATGATGTTATCTTTAATTATCTCGGTGATTGACGATATTCTAATCGGTAGTGACCCTACCTTCGGCAATGAGGGTAGCGGGTTCAAATCCTGCAAGCAGCTAACCATTGCTTGAGCTTGGAGTTTTTTTTTTCGGACAACGATACAATACACCTACATAGATAAATATTTATATATACATAAAATAGAAACATTTATGACTTGAGTACAAACACACATATTCATCACTCAATCGTCTCCTCGTAGCAGGATTCGAAACCACAACCCTAAGCTTCGAAAAAGGCTTCGCTACCAACTATCGGGCCAAATATGGGGCCGTCAAAAAAGTGTTAAATGTTCAAAAATACCGCTACGGTATGCAAAGTCTTCAGCCATCGTACTCAACTGAGGCAAGACTTTTATTTTTATCAAATTACTATTTTTGAATAATATTTTGATTGTTTACATTCCCATAGGTTAACCACTCATCTTCAAGTGGACTGTTCTGACCTATTTCAGTCATCGTACGCAACTAAAACCATAGTATAATAGACATAGAGTAAGCTAAAAACAAAATAACGCACTAAAATGTCTACAATTTATAAATAATATTGCTATAATAATAACGCTGCTTGCTTTATATTGTACCACACAACAATACGTATCGCAGGATTCGACGATTTCTCAGGATTTGAACAAATGCTCAAGTCTACCTTACGCACTTCAGCACAACTTGTCTAGTGGTCGGGGTTTTACAAACCGTAAATATTATAATCACTTTAAAAACAGTACTTGGATGAGATGTGCGTGTATGAAGAAAAGGAAGATTTTGAAAGAAGCGAAAGCGGTATGGATCGTGTTACTTCTGTCGTGACAGGCGATCTGTTCTCTGTGGTTATCCCGTCAGGGACTATGCGTGAAAATATTTATTTATTCATAATTTTTTTTCGTAAAAAATATCTTTGGTGGAAGGTGAGTCGAAGGGACTTAATTGTTTAGACTAGGTCATCCGTTGATGAACGTTGTAACGACAATGCAATTAGTATTATTAATTTAATAAATATGTAGGTCGTCTAAGAATTTAACAAAATATTTTAGAAATATATGGGAATGCGAATCCCTTCTGTCGGGTATTACATCGATGCATTTAAAGGTGGTAATTTTATTTAACCGATTTAACCGAAAGGAGGAGGCTCCCAATTCGATTGTATGTTTTTATACATTTTGAATATTGCACCCACTTCTTTTGCTTGTGTCTAAAAGTCATCAGAAATGGATATTCATCTGATGATAGATGCCATTGGCGTCATTAACGGACTTTTTCACAGATACTGCCCGGTACATTGATTTTGGATAAATATACGAATTGGGCATTTAATATTCCATGTCATTCCACTAACCGATTCGAAGTATTACGCATTTGTACCCATTATAATTATCTTTAGGACCACCGGCTTTATCTACTGCTAGATACTGGCCTCTTTAAGTTTTTTTCCCTCAAAGCATTATCGTGTTCCCTACTCCTATTTACGTGTTTCTACACTAAAAATGGAAATAAAGTATTTTTTTAATTAACGGCATAAAAAAAGAACACAAAATTATTACAAAAACGGACGGACATGTACTGGCTCTGTAGTAAACGCATTTTACAGTCATACAGTATCACAGAGAGCGCCTACAATAAATTGAATAGCAAAGTCTTAATTTGGTATTTTACTGTGTAACCAGCAGAAGGCAGTTTATTTATCTGTATGATTTAATTCAATTGATCCATAACTGATGCTGATTGTGGTGTACAAATTATTGAATTGTCTTAAATTAAATTAAGATAAGGATGGAAGTGGAGGATGTCGTAAGAGGCGACAAAGAGAAAAAGCCTCGGACATCGTTATGGCAACCGATAGATGCCGGGAAAACCGTCTCTATAAACATCAGAGCAAAATAATCAGACCAAAGATGGGCAGTAGCGTCTGTGGTGTGATGGGTCTGATAATGCGATCGCGATCCGCTTGCCAACCGTGGCGATTATGGCCAATCCTCCCTATGGGAGAGGCCTATGTCCTGCAGTGGACCTTAACAGGCCGATATGTATGTATGTATGTAAAATTATTGCGTATTTCAGAAAAATTTCTTTACACATTTTTATCCTAAGTACAATTAACTGGTCACGATTTTTTTATTAAATAAATTATTAATTAGATTAAAGTACGTAATTAATTCATCATTCCTAAGAAAGGCCACGTTTTCACATCTTTTTCAAATTGTGCGATCACAGTTTATCTTTGCAACTGAAAAAATAAAAATTTCTTCACGCAATTCCCAATACAGGGGTAGACAGAGGTCGAGTCTAGACAATTAAGTCCCTTCGACCCACCTTCCACCGAGGATATTTTCTTTTTGCAACTGGAATAAAGAAATACTGCTTAGTAAGAAGAAATGAAAAAGATTGTTACAAAAGCAGTATGAAACATAATAAACTTGTTATTGAAAAAATTACTTCGCAACCCTCCGCATGAAAATATAAAAAGGTATATGTTACCTGGTCCGAAGAGAAGAAGAGCACCACCCTCCCTCCCACAGATGCGTGCACTAATTCCACAGATGTGTGCACTAATTCCACTGTATGCACCACCACCACTACACTCAAACCAGGTTACATATACCACCACCGAAAACGCGACACGTGTTTCGCCTCAAAACAAGGCATCCTCAAGCGAGTAGACTCTACGATGAGCGACCGCAAAGTGAGTTTTTTTCAATAACAACTTTACAATGAATTTCCGTAAAGTAACGCCTGAGTCAATTAACATAATAAACTGTAAGGTTCTTTTTTCGTCTCATTTAACAACAATTAAAACTTTAAACTCACAAAGTCAATTCAAAAAAAAAATATTCTGTCTACAATATTTATACTCTGTGCCGTCGTAAAATACATTGAGCGTAAACCTATAATGCAGTCATTGTTCGCACTAACCCCGCAAACTGAATGGTAATCTGAAGTAACTTCGTAATCGCATCGTAATGGTCTCCCTAATCTGTATAAATTACAAGATGGCTATAAAATCGGCCGCTAATTCTGACAAAGTTGTCGCGCGACTACTATTCGTTCGTATAATAAATACAAAGAGAAGCTTAAAGGTGAAACGTCGATACAATACAATTAAATGGGTTTTGAGCCTTAGACACCATCGCTGCGATTAGTGATCACAATTTAGAAATTTAAAATAAATCCGACATGTATTATTTTAAATAAAGTCTCGATAGCCGAGTGGTTAGATGACGGAAATACGAGTCAAGAGACCAGATTTCGATCCCGGTGGTAGGCTACGATTTAATGATTTATGGACGTAAAGAAGGCAAAAATTTCTTTGGTGAAAGGTGGTTCAAAAGGACTTAACGGCCTAAACCTCTGCATATTCCAGTATTGAGAATGGGTGAAGATATTTTGATTGCGTAATTCTTACGAGATGCTATGTTATGTACATAAAATGGTATATAACTTGCTATCTATTAGTAGTGTATATATCCTTGTAGCACAGTCTAAAGTGCGAAGTGCCTGTTACTACAATAATCTTCCTCACAGCGACACGAAATATGCTACTACTCGTATATCCTATAGTTCAATTTTAGAGGCCGTTATATATAATTATTATATGTATATACGCATCATATCTCACAGCCCGATAGAACAGATTGCCAAGTGAAGCAATCCAAACAGATTTCTCACGCTTCTCTCAAATTAATCGTTTTCTTTGTACACCCATGTCTAGGTATCGAAGTAGTCTTAAAACTCCCTCTTTAAGCACTCACATGATCTTTGAAAGTCACGACCTACCTCGACCCTGTTTATTGTTAACTTACGTGCTACATGTATTCTTCATAATTCGGTCTTCACTTATTCTTTCCAAAAAAAAAAAGACACGTTAACACTACTTCAGCTACTCACCTAATAATGAAGTTACATTATATTGCCAAATCTCGGCTGATTTACAACATATTTTATTACAGATTGTTGTGAATGCGACGCCCACGTAAAACTTTATAGTCTATCTTCCCGAATTTTTATTGAAGACAATAAGGGGCGCCTAATAAAACGCGAACGATGAATTTGAATCAGGGTAACGAAGTCTCAGCGGGTAAAAAATCGTAAAATTTCATCGTAAAGCACCCTTTATCATTTTCGCTCTAATAATAATAAAAGTTTAGGCCTTTTTTGTAACATCGCCCTTGCAACTGAAACTCTGCTCTAGGATTATAAATTTTGTGGGAGTCTTTTGTATGGTATGAGTTGGGTCTCCTTTGGTTTAAAATGACACTGGCTATAGACAGATGGCGGGATAACTGTCTCAAAAGATGGCAAATCGAAAATCAGCAGAATGGAGGCGGGTAGCGACGTCGAAGGTGAGGTTTCTGGTGGCTGCGATTGCCAATTCGCGTGATTGGCGTGACAGTTATGCCAACTTCTCCGTCTTAAGGGAGAGGCTTATATCCTGGAGGCAGTTGGCCTTTACAGGCCGTTATATGCACGACACCCACAGGAAGAAAATAGGTCATTCTGCCGTAACTACACGAAAAAAAAATCGAATCTATGCTAATTTTCGACTTTCCTCTATACTGTCTTATACGATATGTACAAGAGAAAAAGTTTGCTAAGCTATTCTGTAAGTACTGATTACTTAACCGTTAAACTAATAAAATATATATCAGATAAAACCTAGCACACCTCCGTGGACGAATGGCGTTCACACTGGTTTTCATGGTGTGACCAGCTCTGGGGTCCCAGGTTCGATTTCAATGTAGACAACGCTTTCTCTACGTTTTATCGTATCTGGGTACTTGTGATACCATAACCCATGTGCTTAAGCAACTTACTCTAGGATCAGAGCTATGTATGCGATTGTGTTGCTACGTATGTATTTATTTATTTATTCCGATAAACATCATTGAAAATAAAAAAATTACTTCACATATAATAAAGTGCTAATAATAAAATATAACGAATAAAGCCGGCCGTTATTCTCCCGCAAGGCAGGCATACGTCGGGCTATATTTTAAGCGGGGCCAATCGATACGTTTCGACTTCGGAGACACGTTTAATGGACCGAAATGTCCCGCTTCGACTCCATGCTAAATATATAAGTAGTTGCGAATTCACTAGTTTCTGTCTAAAGGCGCATTTTATCATATTCTATTCAGCTTCTTCGTCTGGCAAAGATATTTATGGATAGGAATAAATAAAAGAAGATATTATGAATAATATAGGTAATACACTATAAACTGCTATGGTTTGGAATGTCTTTTTGTACTTCCCCTTTTTTAACGTGGGTGTTGTAAAAGGCGACTCAAGAAAATCTCTTAAAATGTCAATAGCTGCCGGCAGATGACTGGGTAATTATTTAGAAAAATATCAGACAAGAATTTAGCAGATTATTAAAACATTTTAGATACTTTTTTTTATTTTTGTGCATGGTGAGCATGGCTGTAATTATTATTAGATTTCACTCATTATTTTGATTTAATTTTCATATTTTTTTTATTAGGATTTATTGTTATAATTATAATTATTACAATTATTTTATCAAAGTTTACTGTACTAGTTCTCTGCTAACGCTTCAGCAATTACTTACTTTACTTACCTTATAATTCCCTGAAACTATGGCACAAGGAATGAGGTTTTTAAAACATAAATTTTTCTATGGGTTCGAATACATTCTCCCTTACTGGGGTCTAGATAAGTCCTTACGACGTAATTTCCACCGAAGCTTGGTACACACGACAGATGGTGAGCTTATCCCCTATTTGCAATGCCTATTTAAGAAGACGTCGTCTGTCGGAAAACCTACTTAAAAAAAAACTTTTACAATGAAATTCACAAGTAAGAAACATAATTGGGTTTATAACCATACGATACGTACGAGACAACAATGTATGAAATAAGAAAGAAAGAAAGAGAAAGAAAGATGTTTATTTATCGCTACAACCAAAATTAAATTATGACATAAAAAATTAAAACTAAAACAAAAGAAATGGTATGTATATTGTATATATAAGTTACGTATACGTAAAATACTGTAACGTATGTCGTTTTGTTTAAAATTCCAGCTTACGGTTTTGTAGTGAGAATATGCAGAAGCTATAAAATTTATTGTCACCAATGCGACATCTGGTGCCACCCTCCTTGAACTGTGGGCCAAGTGAACAAACGTTAACTGTTTTGTATTATTTAAAAATCAGATACGCGGTTTCATTTTAATTAATTAATTTAATTTAGATTAATAGATATTTTTTCTTCGTCTTCTTCTTTACAGTCTATTAAAAGTTCACTGCTGAACATAGAACATTTGAGGACGCCCAGAAGATTTCCCCAAAGAAAGAACGATCCCGAGCCACCTGCATCCATCGTCTCCCAGCAATATATTTCTTTTACATGCGCTAAATATAATTTAACTTTTTTTTGGGAAAAAATCCCTTATTATAAAAAAGTTATTAGATTATTTAAAAAACACATACAATAAACACACACAAAATAAACAGTTTCCAATCTCTATATAAGTGAGGTTCTCTTTATCCTCGAACCATTTCTCATAAAATAATAATTTATGTTACCTTAACGTACACATTCACGATACAGTGTTTCACTCATACTTGATGGTATATATATAACATTTATAAATCGCCTCTCTTTTATTGCTTAAACCAACAAAGAATAGACAATCACAAACGCTCAGTGTACCCACTAGATATAAAGAAGAATAAAAACCCCTCCCGGATGCTTTGTAACTGCCTACGTAACTTCGGTGATTTAAAAAAAACATGACACCTTGCGAAAAGTTTTCAATAGTCTTGTACGTTGACAGTTGTAGTTCTTTTTTTGAAACTGCCAAAATAAATACATATATTGTATATACCTTACAGAAACTTGCAGTATACATAAGAATAATTTTGAATTTGCTTTGAGATTTCATTTTATTGACTTGGATTATCGATTATCGTTTTATCAGGCTGTAATCCTGTCACGTTGTCTTGGCTTTAGGATCTACATACAAATCGTATCAAAATTTCGGAAAAAAAACCTCATCGGTGCGAGCCCAACACAGCTTGCAAAATCCAACCACTTACCTGAAATAACATTCAACTAACAACTAACAAATGTATAATATTAACTTATGACGACGACCTCCGAAGACGAGTGGCACACACACCGATCGTCGTGTCATCGGCTGTAAGGTCCCGGGTTCGATTCCCGGTCGGTCAATGTAGAAAACACTTTTTTATATTTTCTGACATCTAGGTGTTCGCAGTGCCCTTGTAGTTTCAATTCCTTAACACATGCTTTGGCATACTTTAGGGTCAGATCAATGTATTTCATGTTGTACCTATGTATGTATGTATGTTTATCTTTATTTATTATTGTTTATTTCCGCCACTCATATTCCTACACGGGGTATAACTGAGGTCGAGACAATTTAGTCCTCTCGATCTATTTTAGAGCTTATTTGGGGACAACGATAATTGTTGTAAATAGGTTGTCACATAAGTTGTAAGCCTACTACCGTCTTAGTATCCCAAACAACGCAACTATATATACATAACGGCCTCGAGTAAAAATATATTCATCACACATGTTTACTCTCAGCGGGAACCCGCAGCCTTTAGCTTTGGAGACAGGATCACCACCAACTAAGCCGTCGGGTGGCCATATCCGAGTATATGTATTGCAAACACCAATTTACAAGCATAATGTGAAAGATGCTATCTTTACCTTTTACTATCTGGTTATACTTATTCGGATGCTTACCTTATCGTACTTTGCCGATCTGAAAGGAAGGGAGATAGAATTGAGGCTGCCTACAGGTTAACTTCATAAAGCCTACTTACAACGTAACTATACGAAATTTGCACTTTGCACTTCATAGTAAGTATAGTAAATTTTATATATATATATATATATATATATATATATATATATATATATATATATATATATATATATATATATATATATATATATATATATATATATATATATATATATATATATATATATATATATATATATATATATATATATATATATATATATATATATATATATATATATATATATATATATATATATATATATATATAAAAGCAACGTAATTCTTTCAGCAAACGAAGAAATTAATAAATATGACCGACGCAATGCTGGAGTTTTCTTCTTACGAACGATTACAAAATATATAGATTTAGTAAGTAAGGGTAAATAAAAGATTTTTTATAACTGAAAGCATGTATGATACTAATTTCAATTTATTTATATTAATTACATTATTTATATATTTTTTATGTTAATTAGACTAGAATTTAATATATAAATTTAAATAAATAATAATAAATATAAATATCTTCACGCAATTCCCAATACAGGGGTAGACAGAGGCCTAGTCTAGACATTTAAGTCTCTTCGACCCACCTTCCACCGAATATATTTTAATTTGAATTATTTATATTAATTACATAATTTATATTCATTCAAACACATGATATATTTATAGACACATAAAAAAAGTGTTACCAAGCACCGGGAGAAATCTGTGCTCGAGTCTACGTATGATAAGTTGCGCACAAACATAACGCATAATGTAAGGTAGAAAGTTTGATTTTACTCCCCATAAAATTTCATACCTCGGGCTTATATATGGAAATAGAGTTCCTAAGGAGTAAACTTGAAAAATGAATATATAACTAATTTTAAAAAATTACCAGCCAACCCAAAAAAAAGGGGTAACTTGTCAGGAGTGACGATCGTTATAGCTGGTGAGCCTGTCGCCGTCTTTATGTCCAAGCCAACGATATTAATCGTACATATGTTTTCGAAAAAATCTGTTCTCTCTGGCTACCCCGTCAGGGATTGTGCGTGAAGATAAATAAATAAATAATAAATATAATATATATATATATATATATATATATATATATATATATATATATATATATATATATATATATATATATATATATATATATATATATATATATATATATATATATATATATATATATATATATATATATATATATATATATATATATATATATTTATTTATTTATCTTCACGCACAATTCCCTGACGGGTAGCTAGAGAGAACAGATCGCCAAGTGTCACGATCCCTACATACTTTTCGCTTCTTTCAGATTCATCATCTTCTTCATACATGCACGTCTAGGTATCCGAGTACTCTTGACCCTCCTCTCTTCGAGCAATTTGCTCACATGGTCTTTGAAAGTTACTCTCGGTCTACCTCGACACCTTTAATATTAACTTTCGCGCTATATATTTTCTTCACCATTCGGTCTTCACTCATTCGCTCAACGTGCCCAAACCAAATTTTAATTTTGTAATAGTCGCTATAAGCCGAGCGATTCGGTTCTCGGAATTCGAGTCAAGAGACTGAGTTCGATCACCTATGGCAGGCTCTACTTATGAGTTTTTCGAAAACATATGTACGATTAATATCGTTGGCTTGACATAAAGACGGCGACAGGCTCACCAGCTATAACGATCGTCACTCCTGACAAGTTACCCTTTTTGGGTTGGCTGGTAATTTTTAAAATTAGTTATATATTCATTTTTCAAGTTTACTTCTTAGGAATCTATTTTCATATATAAGCCCGAGGTATGAAATTTTATGGGGAGTAAAATCAAACTTTCTACCTTTCATTATGCGTTTTGTTCGTGCGCAACTTATCTTGCGCAGACTCGAGCGCAGATTTCTCCCGGTGCTTGGTAACACTTTTTTATGTGTCTATAAATATATTAAGTGTTTGAATGAATATAAATTATGTAATTAATATAAATAATTCAAATTAAAATATATTCGGTGGAAGGTGGGTCGAAGAGACTTAAATGTCTAGACTAGGCCTCTGTCTACCCCTGTATTGGGAATTGCGTGAAGATAAATAATAAATAATAAATATAATATATATATATATATATATATATATATATATATATATATATATATATATATATATATATATATATATATATATATATATATATATATATATATATATATATATATATATATATATATATATATATGTATATATATATATATATATATATATATATATTATATTTATTATTATTATTTATCTTCACGCACAATCCCTGACGGTAGCCAGAGAGAACAGATCGCCAAGTGTCACGATCCCTACATACTTCTTTCGCTTCTTTCAGATTCATCATCTTCTTCATACATGCACGTCTAGGTATCCGAGTACTCTTGACCCTCCTCTCTTCGAGCAATTTGCTCACATGGTCTTTGAAAGTTACTCTCGGTCTACCTCGACACCTTTTAATATTAACTTTCGCGCTATATATTTTCTTCACCATTCGGTCTTCACTCATTCGCTCAACGTGCCCAAACCAAATTTTAATTTTGTAATAGTCGCTATAAGCCGAGCGATTCGGTTCTCGGAATTCGAGTCAAGAGACTCGAGTTCGATCACCTATGGCAGGCTCTACTTATGAGTTTTTCGAAAACATATGTACGATTAATATCGTTGGCTTGGACATAAAGACGGCGACAGGCTCACCAGCTATAACGATCGTCACTCCTGACAAGTTACCCCTTTTTTTTGGGTTGGCTGGTAATTTTTTAAAATTAGTTATATATTCATTTTTCAAGTTTACTCCTTAGGAACTCTATTTCCATATATAAGCCCGAGGTATGAAATTTTATGGGGAGTAAAATCAAACTTTCTACCTTACATTATGCGTTATGTTTGTGCGCAACTTATCATACGTAGACTCGAGCACAGATTTCTCCCGGTGCTTGGTAACACTTTTTTATGTGTCTATAAATATATCATGTGTTTGAATGAATATAAATTATGTAATTAAAATAAATAATTCAAATTAAAATATCTTCGGTGGAAGGTGGGTCGAAGGGACTTAAATGTCTAGACTAGGCCTCTGTCTACCCCTGTATAGGGAATTGCGTGAAGATATTTATATTTATTATTATTTATTTAAATTAATATTATTAAGTTCTAGTCTAATTAACATAAAAAATATATAAATAATATAATTAATATAAATAAATTGAAATAAGTATCATGCTTTCAGTTATAAAAAATCTTTCATTTACCCTTACTTACTAAATCTGTATATTTTGTAATCGTTCGTAAGAAGAAAACTCCAGCATTGCGTCGGTCATATTTATTAATTTCTTCGTTTGCTGAAAGAATTACGTTGCTTTTTTTTAGAATTTGGAATTAATTTCTTCGTTTTGTAATAGATGAGCGAGTAAAGAAAACGTCTCTTCAATCCCAAAATGCTGCAATTATGAATAATGTTGGAAATATGCATTATCACAAGTTATACTATAAAAAAAATCCGCTGCTGTTGGCGCCCGATAACGTGGCTCCCGATGAGATTTTGCATATTAATTGAAACGAAGCAAAACTGCTGCGACAAATCCAACAGCTCCGACAGGGTTTTGAATCCTACATTAATTAAAACAGTTGTAAAAAGAAACTGTAAAACTTTACGCGCGATATTGCAAATTTTTATTTCGCACTTAAATGTAACCGAAATTAAGCTTAAAAATCTGCCAGTTATCGTTTTGGCTATGGACAGAATCATAAAAACAATAACCCCTGAGAAACGTTGACTTACACACACTTATCTTAAGGCGATGGTTTCCTAGCGACCATCCTACGCCAAATATGTCGTAAACGCAAAAGGGTAAACTAGTGTGGGTGTTATAGAGAAATGAGTAAGGGTGTTTTGTCTATAGGTGGTAGCAATGTGGTTAATAGGTGGTGGTACAATCTGCTTGGTAAACGTATTGTTTGTAAAGCCAAAATCTAGAGACGGATAGGAGCAGCGTTCAGATCCAAAACCTTTCAAATATTGATAGAATGACTTTTTATATTAAGATATTATTTTAATTATTAAAAAATAAAAAAGGTAATAGACAGTAACACAATTTCGGTCCATCGCGATTCAAACCCCTCCCCCGGTAGTTAAAAATTAAACCTAATTAACTTTTTAACTCGGCGCGCCCCGGCGGGTGTAATTAAAACAAAACAAAAGTCAACTTTATGCCGCCCTAAGGAGTTAGATATACGATTTTTCCCTTTTTACATTTAAATGCAAAGGCCTGTTTTGACATAAAAACGGCCATTTCTCAAAACAACCGAATAAATTTAGACCCGCGTACGGAAAAATACAATTTGAGTATAAAACAAAATTTATTTAAAAGATATTTTGGAAGGTTAAACGGTTTATATATTCAGGGTATTTGAAGAATACGTACTTAGCGTTTTGCATACTTTGTTCAATTTTGTACTCTTTTGTATACTTAAAGCATGTTAAACTTATAACTCCCATTTTATTGTTCTGGAGTTTTAAAATCAATATCTATATTGACATTCCACAGGTAAGATTAGTACTATGTATTCTGTATCCATCGTATACTACATAGTACGAATAAATTTAGACAATACCTGCATGTATTCGATGATGAAGGTACGTACTAAATTACATATAAATTTGCACAAATCTTGTGGTACATGTGTACCAAATTTTAGAGTAAGAAACAATGAGGTACGTTAGTACATAGTAATGCAGTGCTAATAATCAAGATAATAATTTTTGATAACATTTGTAGTGTTATTCCGAATTATTGAAATTAATTAATTTGCGTTACTCAAAGGGCAAGGCGTTGTGAAAAGTGCACGCCTTGCAATACATAACGCAGTGTTGGTACCGACTTAGTTATATGGCAGCGAAACCTGGGTATGCCAGAAGAAGCACAAAAGCAGGTTGAATGCAGTGGAGATGCGATCTCATCGTAAAATGTGCGGCCTTACCATGGCCGACCGAAAGCGAAACGAAGAGATTCGCAATATGGCAGGTTTGAAAGATGACCTTGTCTCTAAAATGGATAAGGGCGTGCTTTGATGGTTTGGGCACGTTGAGCGAATGAGTGAAGACCGAATGGTGAAGAAAATATATAGCGCGAAAGTTAATATTAAAAGGTGTCGAGGTAGACCGAGACTAACTTTCGAAGACCATGTAAGCAAATTGCTCGAAGAGGGGAGGGTCAAGAGTACTCGGATACCTAGACGTGCATGTATGAAGAAGATGATGAATTTGAAAGAAGCGAAATAAGTATGTAGGGATCGTGACACTTGGCGATCTGTTCTCTCTGGCTACCCCGTCAGGGATTGTGCGTGAAAATAAATAAAATTGAAATTATAATAATCTTAATCAATTATTATTATAATATGCTTTACATACAGCGAAACGGTCTGCTTTTCATAAAATCAAATGTTTTTTTACTCGTTTCCAGGCATTTTTAAATCAAATATAGTATTTTTTATACTTAAAATATTTTGAAACGTACATAATAAAATAAAATATTTTGTACTCAGGGTATTTTATTCCACTGAAGCATCTTATTTGTGCAGATTTTGGTCGCCTCCGTTCACCCCACACCATGAAACAATGTCACGTAAAAAAGCACTTATCTATGGCGGCTATAGACATCGATTACATTCCCAAACAATACCATCTGTTGCCAAGCGGAATCTATCGCAACGCACTTATATCTGGAGCCCGGTGATCCTTCTGGGCTCCTTTAAAATACTCACGTACGTGACATGCTCGCAAGATGGTGGCGCAGATGGGCGCGGATATTTATTTTAAAACTGTAACTCAGGTTGCGTGACAATATAGGCTTTGAGTCACTTGAACTTCACATAAAAAGGTACAATTTGGCAATGTTTGATATGAAATCCCAATACATAGTTTGACGGTCCAAGAGACTAAATAGTAGCAGAGTAATTGGAGCCCTCAGAGCGGTCATGACATGCCTAACTTTGAGCGATAATGGTCAGCCTGAGGTGGCCGCTCTAAAGGGAGGCTCTAAGGTTCAGCCCACTTCGGATGCGTCTTGCCCAACCAATAGATGAAGTCTGTAGATGAAGTCTTCCTGAGCACCCGCCGTCCAGAGCCCCATAGCCTCCGAGGACTCGATGGGATGTTTCAGCCCACTTCGGATGTGCGTTGGTTGAGCTGTACATGAAGTCTACCTGAGCACCCGCCGTTCAGAGCCCCATAGCCTCCCAGTGGGTGAACTCTTGGGCGTTCTTCACTCACGTGGGTTTGGAGGCCAAGGAGGTAAACGCGTCTGTGTTCCGGCACTTCTAGCCTTGTGGAAAAAGGAGAGGAGCCATAAGCTGCCACCATGCGGCGAAGGCGGAACACTGTGGGGTTTTACCGAACCTCACCTCTTGTCCGCGGGGGGCAACACCTTGCTTATTAATACTCGCTTAAGGAAACTCTTCTCAACTCTTCTAGTACTATGTAATCACATCTCGCGGTGGAACTTAAGTGGAACTATTTTTGTAGCGTAAATAATGAATCAAGTACACATAGTGCACATATTGTGAACGCTTTATTACAAATGGTTTGACGTTCTTTAAGAAGCTCTTTCTACACAACATGTACGAAGATATATACGTCCCGATAGCCCAGTTAGTAGTGACCCTGCCTTCGAAAATAAGGGTTAGCATAAATAAGGGCTTATTTGATACATGAATATGAATGTTTGTAATCGAGTAATAGATGTTTATAAGTAGCAGTGTTTATATGTACCCTATCAGCCGCCGAAATTTGACCGCAATTAATATTAAAGCAACATTTTATACTATTTACCTACAATCTCTGCTATGTTGGACTGTTTGACAACAGATATTATATTTAATACCCGTCCGGGAACCCAAACCTCCGAAACTGACATTCGTTCACGGAGGACTATTATATGTTATTATATGACTATGATGTTATTATATTTTATTACATGTTTGACATTGGAAGTTTGCAATGTTTGTTTATATGTAATGTTTTATTTTATTACCTCCATCTCGTCTGACTCGTCCACAATGACGTACACACCGGTTTTCATGGTGTGGCCAACTCTGAGGTCCCGGGTTCGATTTACGAAATTTTCTACATTTTCTCGGGTCTGGATGTTTGTGGTGCCTTTGTTGTGTCCAACAAGTTGTTTAAAAACTTAGTTAGGGATCAGAACAATGTACACGATGTTGTCCCCTATCTATAAAAGCAATTAAAAGAATTTTAAAAAATATAAAAAAATGCAGACTTCGTAGACTGTCCTTGTGTGGTATCTTTATCTTAGTTTTAATTGATCTTTTAGTTTGCCCCGTGTAGTAGTGTACATTTTTATTTAATATATTCGACGCAATTCCCAATACACCCCTGTAGTAGACAGAGGTCAAGTCTAGACAATTAAGTCCCTTTAACCCACCTTCCACCGAAGATATTTTCGGGAAAACGTGACAGGTGGTGAGCCCGTCGCCGTCTTTATGTCCAAGCCAACGATGAAATTCGTACATAAGTTTTTGAAAAGCTCATTGGTACTGCCACCTGGGGATCGAACTCTGGTCTCTCGACTCGAAATTCCGACCACCCAACAACTCGGCTATCGTGACTTTTTAATATATTCAACGAAAAAATAATAAAACATTTTCCATTTTCAAAACTTTAAAGAAAAGACACAAATATAACTTTAGAATACATAAATAAAGACACGCTCGGCACGACAGCGTCAAAATCGATATACGCAAATCAGTGATAACAGGCTCTCAGTAAACTTTTACCGTTTATTTCGCCGACCCCCCTCGTCCTCCCTCCCTTATCGCCTCCGATCTACAGATCCAATTTCCTAAAATAGGGATCGATCCGACAAATCATCTGGCCAACTCTATTATCCTCCACTCGGGGCAATCGTTTGGTGACTTGCTTACTCCAAAGCCGTGGCTTAGCGCACAAGTGGTCGAGGGACCTCAATAACTCACTAAAACGAATACAAGAATAAACACGGGTATTCTCGTGTTTGTTTTATGAACAGATTGTAATATTATTAACTAAAATTTTGTCTTGAATGTAAATCATTAATTGATTTAATAATTCAAATGTATGTAACAATGACAAACGATCTCGGACGTCGGGGTAGACAGAGGTCTAGACAATTAAGTCGTTTCGATACACCTTTCACCGAAGATATTTTTGGGACAACGTGACAGCTGGTGAGCCTGTCGCCGTCTTAATGGCCAATGCCAACGATATAATTAGTATATAAGTTTTTAAAAAACCCATTAGTAGGAGCCTGCGAAATTAGAAGTTCCGACCACCCAACCACTCGGCTCGACTCTAAATGTTATAGTAATATTTTATAATATTGGCTATATTCTTTAAATATTATAGGAGTTTGGAACATCTTTTTTTATTCATATAAAAGGCAACTTCTTTATTACTATCAGCCTAAGATGGAGCACAGATTGTGCTGAAAATCAGTGTTACGGCTACTCGTGACGTATGCTGAGCGTAGACCTCTTTGTTTCGTCACTTTTTAATTTTGTACATCTTTTATGTACATTTTATTAATTATCTGATGTCGCGCAACAAACATTATCTCCTCCTATTCACATACCTCTATGGATACCTTTATAAATGGTGTCGCCAGCTCTGACGTTCCGGGTTCGATTTCCGGACGGGTCAATCTAGAAAACCACTTTTTTCACTGGTCTGGATATTTGTGGTACTTTCATTGTTTCAAATTCCTTAATAACACAAGTGCTGTAGCTACTTGCTTTGGGATCAGAGTAATGAATGTAATGTATGTATTTATTTATTCCTTTTTTATATCTACAATAAAAAATATGAAGCAACGAGTGAGAGTCGTAACTCTTTATCTAAAAAGGCCAGTTTAACGGGCGACAGTATCGCCCGACGTGCAATGAGAGGGACACGCTTGCGGCTATACGGACTCCACTCCGATAACATGCAGATTTTTAAAAGCTAGAAAAACCTTTTTTTTAAATTCATATTTGGACGAGGGGCGTATACACTGGGTTTCATGGTGTCACCAGCTCAGAGTTCTAACACTGAGAAACTAATATAATTTTTAAAATGTCAAAATTATAATATTAAACTTATATTTTTTCATGCAATTTTATTGATTTTTAAAGCATATTTATGCTAAACTTTAATCTGATTAAATTAAAGAGAAAAAAGTTTTTAAAATTTCAAACATATTTGTTTCCTCTATTTGATTCTATATATTTAATATAATATAACATTTGTTTCTATTTGGTTTTCTAACACATATGCCTAAATATTCCTTGCGCTCAAACTGAGTATAAAATTATTACAGCAAAAAATATTACAAAGCGAGACTTCATACCTGTAAATTATTCCTAGGGGTTACCTTCTGGTGACTTTATATCTTTTTTTAACTATTTGAAATCTTCCCATATCAAATAAGAGAAGCTCCCGCACGTGTACGCTGGTAACCATAGTTTTGTGTTGTATTGGGTGTTGCAACAATGTAAATAAAATCGTGAAAAGTATAATGAGAAACATTGTAAGTTGAAGAGAGTTCTCTTCCATTTTCGGGGCTTGTGACTTTTTCCCTTTCTTCCTCCTCTCAAGTCTTTCCTTCGTTACCTATAGGATCCACTAACAAGCAGTGGCCTAGTAATCATCACATTAACTCCTCTTTTCAACTTGAGTGTCTTCGCTCTCGCGAATGTCTACACAAGAAGCTGTAAAATCCTACAGTATCTCTCGTCAACTTAGTATGTGAGTATGTATGTATGTAAATGTTGTTTCAAATCAATTTGTTACGAATAATAAAAAAGTGATTGAAATATAGGATTACTAGGATCATTTTGCGAAAGAAAAGTGTGGAAATAGATAATTTGGGAGATCAGAACTTGACTTCAAACAAACTGCATGGTCACCCGAGCCGCAAGGGGCTCGCAGCGAATGGTCCCTAGGACCCCTCCTATCGGGAAATGACACATTATATTCCCTTTAAAAGTTCTGTGGCGTCTGCCTTTATCATAATTTCGATTATTCTTTTTCTTAAACGCTATTTGTTTTATTGTATTATCTTTTCATGGTTTCAATGGCATTACCAAGTCACAATTTCCTAAGTGGTTAGTAAGTGACTACTGAAAACAATTATACCTGTTAATTACTTCAAATTTAAAAGGTTACCGATACATGGTCACTTCCAGGAGAATATGTTCGGCCTCTTAGCGCGTACTTTTACTTGCTATCTATGCACTTCTTCTGACCTTTTTCTTTTATCACGTCACTTGATAGAATTCTGACGTTACTAAATCAGAATTAAACACTTCGAAGCGGAAGGGAATAGCGTTGTACTGATACTGATAGCTCCTGGCTCCTAGCAGAGAGGAATTACCTTTAAGTCCTATTTTTGTTGATTTTTGTCTTATCTCAGGTTTAAAGAAATACCCAAACTAAATAGCTCTACGAAGTGTGTGAAATACTTTAAACGTAAATTTCTAGAGTTAACATAGGGTATGAGAAACTAAAGTAATTCTTACCTCGTCTAGTGACATGCTGCAAGTTAACAAACTAGATTAGTAAAGTTGAGGAAATAAGCAGTTACTCTTCTTAGATCTGCATCTCACGTCTCTACCAAAGTACAGATGATTTTTTTTCTAGTTTCTTCAGATTGTACAGTCACGATATCCGAGTTGTTGGGTGGTCGGAATTTCGAGTCGCGAGACCCGAGTTCGATCCCCAGGTGTCAGTACCAACGAGTTTTTAAAAACTTATGTACGAATTTCATCATTGGCTTGGACATAAAGGCGGCGACGGGCTCACCACCTATCACGTTGTCCCGAAAATATCTTCGGTGGAAGGTGGGTCAAAGGGACTTAATTGTCTAGACTTGACCTCTGTCTACCCCTGTGTTGGGAATTGCGTGAAGATATTTTTTTTTATTTCAGATTGTACCAAATAATAAACTTAGCTGAAAATTCAATTTACTTTCGTAACGTATTGATAGAAACCACTCCTGTAAAGAACAAATGCTATAATCGCCTAATTGGGAAGCATATTAATGAGCTCTATGGACGAATAGAGTACACACTGGTTTTCATGGTGTAATCAGCTCTATGGTCCTAGGTTCGATTTCCTGACGGGTCGACGTTGAGAACCACTTCTTCTAAATTGTCTCGGGTCTCGGTGTTTGTAGTACTTTCGTTGTTTCAGATTACTTAACAAAAGTGCTTTAGCTACTTACATTGGGATTAGAGCAATGTTTGTGATGCTTTCCATATGTACAGATGTATGTACCTATGTATTATGTATGTATGTATGTATTCGTGACCGTAATACCTTACACGTACCCGCCCAAGATCAAATTGAAAACTTTTTATTCAATTTAGGCTCGATAAAAGTTCTAATGAACGTCAAAAGTTTTTAGAAACTATGGATATTTGATATGTTTTCAGTTTCCCCAGTAAAAGTTTTAGGGCGACGTTTACAGCTAGACAATTTCGAAAAGGACTGGTTTTAAAGGAGTTCCGTGAGATAGACCAGCTGCTACCCCGGCAGCGCCGAAAACACAGATTTTATATACATTAACCTTTCCCCATTGTGTATAGATACATTTTTATTTATTTTACGAAGGTTCCCGCCCTTCGAGGGTGAAGTGGAATTGGAATTTATATATTTCTTCGTAACAAGATTTGTTCCAAATGTTCTCAACTTTAAATGCTCTTGAGTATCAGTTTAGAGAAATTAGATGTGGGTAGTATCGTCGAATACAATACCACTCCCTTTCTGTGGGTATATTTCTGTGGTAAGAGAGACAGTCACGATACATAAATGGTTGGATGATCGGTAATCCAATCGAGAGAACAGAGTTCCATCCCCAGGTGGTAGGCTGGAACCAAAGAGTTTTTTCAAAACTTATATACGATGTTTTTATTATTTTTTTAACGAAAACATATATTTTTCTCAGTCGAAGGGTTAAAAAAGGGACAACGTGACAGGTGTTGAGTTCGTCGCCTTCTTATATCCAAGCAAATGACATAATTCGTACATAAGTTTTTAAAAAATCCCATTGGTACGAGTCTGCCTCCTGGAGATCGAACTCGGGTCTCTTGACTCGAAATTCCGGCCACCCAACCATTCGGGATATCGTGACTCGACTAAGTAGTAAAGTAAATTGTGAACTCAGAGTTATGTATTTTTATTTATTTCTATATTCACGATTTATTCGTAAAGTCCCGAAATTCATCAACATCGGTTCATAGCTAGCGTGAAAATATCAAACAAACCAACTCACGCTTAACTACATAATCAACTCTGCATACCCTATATATCACTAGATAGAGAAATTACCATAATCGCCACGTTAAGTGAGCGTATTGGCGATCGCAGTACCAGACACCTTACACGTGAGACACTGCTGCCCCGTCTGAGACCGGTCTACCAAATTTTGATTTGGTATTTTTCTATATATTTATCCTGAAAACTGTCGGTAGCCAATGGACTTTTTAAGAGTTTTAAAGAGAAACCGGCGACGGGCTCACCACCTGTCCCGAACGTTGTCCCAAAAATATCTTCGGTGGAAGGTGGGTCAAAGGGACTTAATTGTCTAGACTAGACCTCGATCTCCCTCTGTATTGGAAATTGCGTGAAGTTATTTATTTATTTTATTTTGTTATTTAAGGCTTTTCCCTTAGAAACGGGCCATATATCCTGCCGTGAGGTTACAGCATTTATACGCAAAACTCATTCCAAAGTATCAAACAGCATATGCGATGTTAATATTTCAGATTCATACAAATTAGTTATGATTTCTTACACATATGTATGTTAACATTTGAATGTTAACGAGTGTTTGAGAACAAACTAACATTTTCCTAACTAATATCGGGTGTATCTCCCTTTATCTTCACATCTTTAGACAGTATTTCGTGAACGTAACTGTCTAAAATGCCTAAATAATGGACATTTAAGGCGCGTAATGTTCAAGCGAACTCGATTCGGGGGTGATTGGATGACACGTGACACAAGTGCCAATAGAATTGTGGCTTTATCTATGTCGCAGGAGTTTTAAATAATCAGAGAAATATTGAAAAAATCTAGATATAATTTTAACCTTTGATACAAATTAAAACCGTATAAACAAAAATCCTCTCTATAAACCGACTTAAAAATCTGAAGATTAAGCCGATTTCTTATGTATGTTACAAGTTATATCTGCTGATTGTATGGCGATTTCAGTATGTCTTTTTTTTTGTATCCTAAATTGGATGATAAAACTTTTTAATTGGATTTCTTCAATGTCATTAATTTACTCTAATTATTCCTTTAAAATAAAAAAAAACTTTAATTTATATATCTCTACGGGTTACTTATTTACTTCTGCATAACGTCTTAATTTGCCTTAAACATCATGCATACATCAGCAAATAAATTAACAGATTTTTGACGATCCTATTGCCGAATCTTTTAAGCTTTTTTATTCTAATTACTCGCAAACTTATTTATTTTATCTTAATTATATTTCTATATAGTCTTTTTAAGTTTTGTGTATCTAGTCTATTATAAAATCTATCCCTTCCTCCAATCTTATGGTATAAGCATTTCATTAGATTTTGTTAGTTATAAACGATTGTTTACTTGCAAAATAAATAAATCTTCATCTCACAGATATTTGTATTTGACGAAAGATTTCTTTCAAATAATATCTCCGAAGAATCTTCTGTAACATAAAATTTAAACAGGTAATTTTTAAATTTGACGTTTAAACTAGGAACTGTGGCATTTGACGAATTTTTCACATTGCATGCATCATAGTATACGATATGTCTCAGTTCACATTACCACGTCTATCGACATCTAAGTGCATAATGTGGTTGCGCAGAATCTTAACGGCAGGCTCGCCTTCACATTTTGGGGCTCCGAGCATCATCCAACTTCAATACCTTTGTAAAATAGAGCGTGTTTCGGATTTCAAAGCAACCTTACCCGAAACGGGCAGTAATGCGATACAGTCGATGACGTACTGTTTTCAATCAATGAACCTATATGTACAAGTATCTTTTCAATAAAGCCTGTCTATTAACAGGTTTAAGAAATGTATTAAAGAAAAACTTTATAAGAAGGATTATTATAATATAAATGAATGTATTAATGACAGTAACCCCTGGGAATGAGCTATTAGGAGCTATCGCTCCCAAGCTATGTCTAGAAAATATCATATCACATTGTATACTAAATTGTATTGTAAAAAAAATTACCAAAAAGGAGGATACCTACGGAGTTAGTCCGTTAGAGGAACCTCGTTACGAAACGGTGGTAGATTCAACATGACTATCGATAATCGAATGTACATTCTTATGTCGATGAATAAATGATTTGATTTGAAAAAAATATCTAATTAAATAGATTTTCAAATTATTCTTTGTAACTTTTCAGATTTTTACATAAGATATAAGCCGCCTTGAAGCTGTAAAGGGAGATAGTATAGGTCCCATACCTAGGGAATAGTTAAATTTATAAAATTTCTGTAAAAATTTCTTCACACCACGCTCAATACTGTGGTAGACAGAGATCTAGACAATAAGGACATTTCGACCCACTTTTTACCGAAGACATTTTTTGGGCCAACGTTACAGCTTGAGAGCCTGTCGCCGTCTTTATGTCAAAGCCAACGATATATCGTAGATGAGTTTTGAAAAACCCATTGTTACGAGCCTACCTCCTGGGAATCGAACTCCGATCCCTTGATTCGAATTCCGATCACCCAAAATTTCTGGCTTCGTGACTTATCTATAAATTAATATTTTAAAACCAATAATTTTAAATCGTATATTTATGTAAGTATTTACGCCTGTCCTTTATAGGGTATAACGCTGTATGGTAGGCTTAAACTATGGCAGTAAAATGTGGGTCGGAAAAATTTAATTTTATAGGCTTCTTTCTACCCGAGTATCATGAAATGCTTTATGAGTAAATGGGGTAAATAAAATTCCATCGCTGCCATACATCTTGGCGAGCCATACCACTTAAGGTAATTGTGCTGGATGGTGTTAATATTTCAAGGTAATAGTTTTTAGACTTCCTTTATGATACCTTTACCAGAAAAGATGTAATGAATTTTCTAAAAGCATTACCTTAGTCTATAAAACTACAAAACACTAAAATCGATACATAATATGTAAATGTTTTGTTAATATACTGTATAAAGAGTAATATTAACTCTTTATACATGCAAAGGAAACCGTTACGAACTGTAAAAATGAATATATAGTCTGAAATTTTAAACGAATATTGTATAATATGAGGTCATCTATGTAAAAATCTTATACTATGTCTAGAAATTATATAATGCTAGGAACATAGGTGGTCAATTAGTTTCGGTTAAAAATAAATGCTTATGCCTGTAGTTATATATCTATTTGTAAGTACTGACTAATCAAATAAAAGTGTAAGATAAATTAAATTATTAAGTATGGCAATAATATGCTTTACAGGGTGCAATATGGCTAATGTTTTTTCCCTTCTCCTATTAAATATTATATTTTTTTACAATTAAAAAGGTCGCGATAGCCGAGTGGTTGGATGGTCGGAATTTCGAGTCAAGAGGCACGAGTTCGATTCCCAGGTCGCAGGCTTGTACAAATGGTGAACAAAACTTAAAAACAAAACAAACATAACGTAAAAATGGTGAACTTGTACAAAAACTTATGTACGAATTATATCGTAGGCTTGAACATAAAGATGCCGACGGGCTCACCACCTGTCACGATGTCCCAAAAATATCTTCGGTGGAAGGTGGGTCAAAGGGACTTAATTGTCTAGACTAGACCTCTGTCTACCCCTGTATTGGGAATTGCGTGAAGATATTCATTTATTTATTATTTACAATTAAAATATTCTCAGTGTTCTTCAGTGTATTTTGTTCCACTGTGTGCTTCTTATTTTAGTAAATTTTATTCACCTTCTTCAACATTAGTTTGTATATGCACAACTAAGACAGCAAGAACTAAGAGCAAAACACATTAACTTCCGTACTACACGCCACGAAAAGCTTGCCGCCATCTTATTTACATAATAAAACAAAAAGGGGAGTGGGCTCGGAAATCTCTAAGTCAGCCGAACACTTAAATGTGTCCCCGACGTCTTGAACTTGGACTAAAACTATTTTAAAAATCACTTTAGAAGTCATTGACATTCAATGCTCTGGGAAACTTGAAGTATCAGCAAATCATAAGGGAAACGAGCTTTTTATTTATGATCCAGACTTTATTTTATGTTCATGCATTTTCCCAGAACACGGGTTGGCAGAGATCTAGACAATTAAGATTATTCGACCCAACTTTCACCGAAGCTTATTTGGAAAAACAGGTGGTAAGCCTATCACTATTCACCATCATCAAGACTTTGAGACGAAAAGATAAATGTTTCTTGTGTTACTCCAATGCAGATAAAATTAATGAGAGTCTCAACCTTTTTTTATTAAGATGGCAGATCAATTAGTCCACTGGCTCATACTGGCTCAACCTCTCTAACAAGGAACTTAGCAGTCGGAACCAATGCTAAGTGTTGTTTCAACAACCACTTTTGTTAATTTATGTGGTGAGCACGTTCCTTAATTAGAGGCTAATGAAACACCACTGACGCAGGCTTTGCGAGAGGAGTTTTTTTTTTAATTATTCTACTTTACTTAACATAACATACATTACTCTGATCCCAAAGCAAATAGCTAAAACACTTGTGTTATGGAATCAGAAACATCGAAGGTTCCATAAACAACACGGTTGGCAAGCAGACCGACAATAGGAGGGTAAGACCTTGTCCTTAAATGCTGCTGTCGGTCTGTTCAGCCATAGCCAATTACAAGAATTTTTCCTGAATCGCCTCTTACGATACTTTTGAGGAGAAAAGAGATGGCACACTTTAAGGATGATATCACATGGGTATACCTGATGAAATCACATTGAGATGTATTAGGTAAGTATATACTAAATTTCTAGATACTGGAATAGACGGAAGTCTAGACAGTTAAACCTTTTCAACCCACATTTCCCGGAGCTTATTTAGGACAAAGTTGGAGGTGGTAAGCCCATCGCCATTTTAGAGTCCAATCCAACGGTACAATATACTTACATCCATATTCAAATAGATAAATATAAACATCCACACATACATATAAACATCCATGACTTGAGTACAAATATTCATATTTTTCACATAAATGTTAACCTTTAGCGGAATTGGAACCTGCAACCCTTAGCATCAAAGGATCACTACCAACTATGTTGTCAAATCGACAATTGACAATCGTAGCTTGAATTGAGTTAATTACTGGAACACAGGAATATTGATAGTGTTATTTAGCTTTTCTATTACTTTAAAGAATGTTTTCTTTAAACTTTAACCTTTAGTTAAAACACTTAACCATTGTTGAGTTGTAAGGTGATATTGATAGTTTGGAAATAGATAAGGTGTCTGATACTGCCACGGCTACTCCATTTACAGATAGCGAGGGTTCAATATGCCATTAATAGAAAAAAATATCTTCATGCATTCCCAATACAGGGGCATAATACACAGAGGTGGTGAGCCCGTCGCCGTCTTCATGGTGCATACATTTTTAAAAAAATTCCTTTGGTACGAGCCTTGGGGATCGAACTCGTCTTTTGATTCGTATTCCGATCGCCCAACCACGCAGCTATCTTACCCACTTATAGAAAAGCCTTCCCCAGCGCCAGATTATGTGTAAAAAGAGAACAATATTTGTAATGTGATGACAGATATTGTATTGATAGATAAGTACACATAAATATTAAGAAAAAGATCTTTATACACAATTATACAAAACAGTTTGACCTCTCAAAGATAACATACGCATATTGACCGAAATCCCTTGTTGGGAACGAGTCAGCTCATGCATTTTGATAGTAGCGACTTCCCTCGTACACCCTACTCAAACTACATTTTATCTTTATCAGCGGATTTCATGTGGAAACTTATGCTTTTTTCCGCAGAAAAAACTAAGGAGACTGCCTGTTTACTTTACACGAAACTATAGCCTGAAATTTACTATGAAGAATTAGCAGGGTGACATTTGAATGATCTGTATCCTAAGGCTAGTAAAGTACACTTAGTGTACAATCAATTGGACTGTAAGCGTGTTTGTTATCAAAATTCCTGTAATGTAATTAACTCCAATTCATTTTGCACGCATCATAAGCAAAGCGTTGAGGTGGGTATTACTGCCAGTTTACGCACACCGAGTGATTCTCCAACCCAAAATGTCACTTTTTTATTCTATATTGCTTTTATAAATGAATATAAATAGACAAATGTTGAGAAAAACACTATTTTTGACACTCATGATATTGTTATTGAAAAAATTTACTTCGCAGCCCTCCGCATGCAAATATAAAAAGTTATATGTTACCTCTGCTCTTGCTCTTGCATATAACTTTCTCTCTCTGCTCTTCTTCTCTTCGGACCTGGTAACATATAACTTTTTATATTTGCATGCGGAGGGTTGCGAAGTAATTTTTTCAATAACAACTTTACAATGAATTTCCGCAAAGTAACGCCTGAGTCTATTAACTCATGATATTATTAAATCTCTTTTTATTATTTAAACTAATTAAAAAATTGTTTAAAAAGTTATGTCTTGGACGTCCATGTGTCTGTATGTGCGGATCCCGTATCTTGTGGTCACGATAACGAGCGAAATACTTCAATTATCGAGTTGGTTTTTATAAGATTCAGTATTTTGAGGAATAGAAACCTATTACTTTTCATGGTATAATTCGATGTAGTTTAATTATTATTTAATAAATTAAATGAGCCTCTAAAATTTCGAAATTTTTGAATGCAAAATGATGTTAAATGTACTTGTAGCTTCCTTATGTTACACTATAGTTGTTACTCAGATTTCCTTAACTCTTTTTTTTATAGAAAAGGGAGGCAAACAAGCAGGTGGCTCACGTGATGGAAAGTGATTACCGCCGCCCATGAACACCCGCAATACCAGAATTGGGTGTGTGGGCCTCCGGTTACCTGCACTCACCAGACGAAACGCAGAAGTTAGACTTCTAATTCACGCCGGTATTCTGTGAGGTCGTGGTACTTCACCGGTCGAGCCGGCCCCTTCATACAACAACAAAAGCTGATGCGTGGCTCTACCACTGGTAAGGTAACTCTATTCATTATGATTAAAATTTTTACTTTAAATCAGTACTCTAATCAACAGTAGTAACACCTTGAAATATATGTGTATCACAAATTTATATCATATATACTTTTACAAATTTACAAATAATCTCAATTTTATTGTAATGAATGAGATTATGAGGCGTGCACTTTTGGATTTTCCAACTATTTGAACCTACTTACCATTGGTAAATTTCTGAATTAGATATTTATTAATTATCTTTAAACCCATTTGCCATCACTTTTTTTTACAACGTCTGAGTAAAATTAAGCACTCGGAAAGATTGTCGGGTAATTTTATCCCATAAATGCAACGAGAAAATATTACCCGAAAGAAGCTCAAGCCGAAGCTTGAAACAAACTCTATTCGAATATACCTACTCGCGTCAATTCCGAATCCAAACATCTCTTTATCCGTCCACGAAACCCGCGACGGACGGCGACCGACACTCTCCTGAATAAATTCTTTCGACTCCATTAAAACGTCACTCAAACTCGACTCGGAGCAAAAGTGGCCGTTTTGAGATCGCTCTGCATTCTATATTCACTCAGGCCAACACTGTGTTTACACGGATCGCGTAAATATTTGATTATGTACTTCTTTGAGCTCCGATTCAAAATAATATTTTTTTTTATTTATTTACGAACACAAAAATCAAAGAATTATTGAATTGAAATATTTGTAATAGATTAATAGTTTTTCCTATACTGAAATGTCTTACAGTAGTCCCGTAGAGGTTAAATGCATCTAAATTGGCTCAGGGTGTGCAGTACTGACAATATTATACACATATATAAACAAATACGTATAAATAAAATACATATGTATATTTTCTTTACTTTAATTAATTTTTATGTTATTTTCTGAACATAAATACAGGCTTATGTTACAAAAGACATGAAACTAATTTACTCGTTTTTTTATATTTGTGGTGTATCCATACTATGCCCTGATGTACCTCATGTAAGCAAGTCTATTTATCATAAGTATACTATATAAGAAAACTAATAAGAAAACTATCACACTCTACGTATGTAAGGTACGTCTAAATACGTATGAAAGGTATCACATCACCTAAATGTATTAGAAGAATTAGACTATATTATATATTATGAAGGCCTCCGTGGACGAGTAGCGTAAACACCGGTTTCAAAGGTCCCAGGTTCGATTCCCGGACGGGACAATGTAGAAAAACTACTTATTCTGCATTTCCTTGGGTCTAGGTGTTTGTAGTGCATTAGATATTTCCGATTCAATATCACAAGTGCTATATATTGTCGTGTGTTTCAAGGTTGTTCTCTGTATAATAGTACAATATCTACAATATCTCAATAGGCTTACCAGGTGTAAGCGATCTATTTCATCTTCTCTATCCTCTTCTTTACAGCCTATAAAACGTGCATTGTTGAACATAATCCATAAACCTCCTCTGCAAAATTACCACAAAGAACAGTGCCACAAATTACAAACATAGGATAGTTCTATGTAGGTCACATTTAATACTACGTATATACTTGATAATTACTAAATGCAATATTTATCTTCATCTTCAGCTTTTTACAAACCTCATCTTATCGGTAAACTTCGTCTCGGCTTGATTAAATAGTTTGAACATAGGAAACAAGTTTCAGTGACTACCGTAATTTTACGGCGGTGTTTTGCTTCGGTTATGTAATCGATCTAGGCTTCTTTCATCGGATATTTTCAAAGCGAAAGTTTAAATGAAAATGTCCGAACCGCCATGTTTTCACGAAGCTAATTTAGCGAGAACTTTATTGGTATAGAATTATAATCGTAGTAAAAGCGTAATAAATAGATATTCTTGCATAATACCTGGCGGGGTAGCCAGAGAGAGCAGAACGCCTAATTTCGTGATTAGCGTCATACTTAGCTCTTTTGTTTCTTTAAAATTCATCGTTTCTTCAGACACCCCGGGATCCGAGTATTCCTGACTCTCTCTTCGAGTAACCTGCTCATATAGTCTTCGAAAGTTAGTCTCAGCCTACCTTGACCATTGGGTTGTTTTATTGGATTTATTGGACCCAAATAGATAATTTAGACTTTTACTCACATTTCACCGGGTTTTATTTGGAACATCGTCACAGGTGGTGATCATGTCATCGCCTTAGTGTCCAAGCCGACGATACGTACATAATTTCATATATAAATATTTATATGAACATATAAATGTTTGTCCCTAACGGGATCAAATCCTCAACTCTTGTCCAATCGCTATCGGATCGTCAGTAATAAAATAGTATTCTATAAAACCTTTCAACGCCTTTATGACGTAACGTACAAAGTTGAATCATGTAACTTCAAATCACGGGAGCGTGAGGGAATGCCTGAATAACTCGTAACATTTTGTGAAGGGCACATGAGTACGCAAATGGCGCTTCAAAAATCCTCGATCAAAAAATCGGACACACAGATAGACGAATAAATTAGATTAGTTAGCGACACCGGCACGCCCACGGTCGTGTAGATATGTAGGAGTATGTTTAGTATATTTTCAGTTCATCTATTTATAACCATCGTTGAATATGTCGTCTATAAATTCTCAGATCAATTTGTACTCTTTGGAGGAATGGTAACGAATATATTTTTACCAAAATATGAACATATTTCATCTTTCTTTTATTTATCGCCGAGGAAGACTAAAATAATGTTGAAATGGCGAGTTATCTGTATTCTGTAAAGAATGGTTAGAACTGGGGGAAGATAGAGTTGTGTAGAAGGATATGGGAGAGATCCTTGTACAGCAGTAAGACAGTGCATGTTAATGAAGTAAAAAAATATAAACTTACGTGGTTTACTAGTATTTTTAGGTAGAATTACAAAATAAACATTAATTTTAAAGTGGATACTCCCACGATTATAGTCTCTTGTTGAAACTTCAAGATTTAATTTAATAGTTCATTTAAATTGAAGTCTCAAAGCCAAGTTGTCTGGTGATCGCAATACGAATCATGAGACTTGAGTCGATCCCAGGAGGTAGGCTCGTACCAATGAATTATTTCAAAATGTATGTACAATTTATATCCTTGACATAAACACTAAGACGGGGATAGACTCACCACCTGTCACGTTATTCCAAATAATCGTCCGTTAAAGACGGGTCGAAATGAATCTAAAACTTGCGTCCGATTTGTAAAGTTCATTGACATGAATGCATTAACGTCCTCTGAATTAGCTGTCAAGCCTTTGATTACCACGTTTTACTAAGAGGAATATACACGGCAGGGCTAAAATTACGGCTATGGCCGATTAGAGGCTGTTCTGCAGTGAAAAAGTCACCCAATTTGCCAAAAATTTTACACCGCCCGCAGAATACTGGGTGGACTTTTGGTCGTACAAGCAAACGTTCGATAAAGTTGGACATTCAGCCAGCAATCTGCTTGAGTCGCGTTTGTTAACAAGGAGTGTGCAGCGATATATATGTAAATAAATAATTAATAAATATCTTCACGCTCCCAATACAGAGGTAGACAGAGGTCTAGTCTAGACAATTAAGTTCCTTCGACCCACCTTCCACCGAAAATATTTTCGGGACAACGTGACAGGTGGTGAGTCCGTCGCCGTCTTTATGTCCAAGCCAACGAAATAATTCGTACATAAGTTTTTTTTTTAAACCATTGGTACGAGTCTGACACCAGGGGACCGAACTCAGGTCTTTTGACTCGAAATTCCGACCACCCAACAAATCGGCTATCGTGACTTTATATGTAGATTACACAAATTAAAAATTCGTTTCTTAAGGGCGTGCTGAACTATCTGAATAATTAATATTGCACGACATTCAACAAAAAGTATCCTTTTTGTTCAATGTCGTGCAATATACTTTTGCGGCTAGGCTAAGACTCACTTTGGAATAGCACATGAACTTAATGCATGTAAACGGAAAAGTCAAGAATCAGACACACCAAGGTGCGTAATAAGAGGATACTATAAAATTGACAGAAGCGCGAGAGATATGTTGTTATATGATAAGAGATATCGCTTATCATGTGCTAAAAATAGATACGATAGCCGAGTGGTTGGGTGGTCGGAATTTCGGGTCAAGAGACCCGAGTTCGATCCCCAGGTGGCAGGCTCGTACCAATGGGTTTTTCAAAAAACCTATGTACGAATTATCTCACCACCTTTCACGTTGTCCCGAAAATATCTTCGGTGGAAGGTGGATTGAAGAGACTTAATTGTCTAGACTAGATCTCTGTCTACCCCTGTAATGGGAATTGCGTGAAGATATATTTTTATGTGCTTAAATCGTCACACTTGAAAATCTGTTCGCGTCGGCTACCCCGGAGGTTTTGAGTATTCCCAGAGAGTATTTAACAGTAGTGTATGTAATTGTATGTGTGATTAAAAAAAACGCAGTCTCATTTAGAATAGAACTTCATTATCTGTGTGTGTGTGTGTTCGTACGTGTGCGTGTGTATAAAATTTTTCTATGACCTGATTGAAAAACTAAACCAATGAAAAACCTTATTCATAAACCATACATAGACATAGACGTGCATGTATGAAGAAGATGATGAATCTGAAAGAAGCGAAAGAAGTATGTAGGGATCGTGACACTTGGCGATATGTTCTCTCTGGCTACCCCGTCAGGGATTGTGCGTGAAGATAAATAAATATAATAAATAAACAAATATACATAGACATAACACGCCCGTCGAAATTGAAGCCGAATGTAAAGACAATGCTTTCACAGACAAAAGTGGGAACGGTATAAAAACTTTCCTAAATATAGTCCGGCGTTTGTTGAGAGAGTAATTGACCGACGGACTGACTCCGCATGCATTATTCACCGTAAATCGATCGCGGCGCGTAGATGTAACGTAATAAGCCCACTGTTACTGCAGTGTAAAATATCATTGAAGAAATTACAACGCCATTTCCTTCTGTGAGTGCCTTGAGTGGCCGAAAATCATTAAAACTAGCTAAAGCTACCGAAAAAAATAAGCAGATATATGGCCGACAGCAATTGTTATCAGACTGATTATCAGATCGCCATTATTGTAATTCCCTATTTATAAAGAGGCCTATTCCTGATACTTAGTACTAAATTTTAAGATAAATCTTCTATGGATACTGCAAATTGCAAACTTTCTTTCTATATACAGACAATACACAGAAGCAGATTAGATAAAAAACATTAACATTTAAGTTGTAAATATATAAAAATATCTTCACGCCATTCCGGGGTAGACAGAGGTCTAGTCTAGACAATTAAGTCCCTTCGACTCACCTTCCACCGAAGACATTTTCGGGACAACGTGACAGGTGATGAGCCCGTCGCCGTCTTTTGTTTTACATTTAAGTTGTCATAGGAAAAAAAGAAAAAAATTATACATAGGAGCTAAGTACCTGTGTTATTAAATCAGAAAAAACTATTGTCTTTGTAACACCCGCAAAAATATAGAAAAGTCGTGTTCACCATAGCCTTTGTAAACCGGTGTTTACTACTGGGCCACGAAGGTAGTCCATTACCTATGAGATTTTGTCGCTAATAGATATGAAATTTTTGACATGTTTATATTATTTTAACTGATTTTTTAACTTACTTACTTACTTATCTTTGCGCACAACCCCTGACGGGGTAGCCAGAAAGAACAGATCGCCAAGTGTCACAATCCTTACCTCTTTCGCTTCTTTCAGATTAATTATCTTCTGCATACATGCATGTCTAGGTATCCGAGTACTCTTGACTCTCCCCTCTTCGAGCAATTTGCTCATATGGTCTTCGAAAGTTAGTCTCGGTCTACCTTGACACCTTTTAATATTAACTTTATATATTCTCTTCACCATTCGATCCTCATTCATTCGCCTAACGTGCCCAAACCATCGAAGCACGCCCTTATAAATTTTAGTGATAATCAAACCTGTTTTTTTTTTCAACCTGTTAAATTTTTTTAAATCAAACCTGATTTTTTTAAATTTTGTTTATGCATATTTCCAATAACTTTTTACAGACTAATTTAAATTTGACAAGCTATCAGGAAGGTTTCTACAATAAAAAGATACATAAAATCACAATTCCGATCACCCAACCAATAACAACTCGGCCCGACATATTGTTGTATACATCATAGATAAAACTATGATATACATACAAAATAGATAACATTTTAACGACTATCCTGGATCAATACAGATCAGTCTCGTTTAAATTTAGATTCCCAAAATGGCAGCAACGAATTAAAATAGAGAACGGCTGATTCGAATATTCCAGAATTTATACTTGTTCATGGGGTCATCGTACTCGTTAAATTTTTAACCTTTCTAGGCGTAAAAAGCGATGATATTTGTAAGGACTGCATGAGTTTATACTACAATAATTGCAATCTGAATATCAATTATTTTTAAGTCATAGTCACGACTATCGAGTGATTTGTTGATCGGAATTCGCATAAGTAAACTCGAGTTTGAACCCCAGGAGGAAGTCTTGTACTAATGCGGTTTTTTCGAAACTTGTGTACTGTGTACAGGTTCACCTCGTCTTGCGTTAACCTAAAAGAGCTCTGGAAGTACTACAGGAGATAAAACTCTTAGGGAGGGTTTGCCCTAATCGCCACGCTTCTCAAGCGAATTGAGAATCACAATACCAGACACCTCTCGCCTAGGAAGCTGCCTCGATCGCTCTGCAAAATTGTGGTAGGGTAGTTTTCGAAATGGTTTCCCCGTCATCAATAGATAGTCAATGACTTTTCTGAGGCTTTTCACGACATACTGGGAAATGGAGCGAAACGACTAATTTGAGATAAATACATCATGACTAAAGCACATCTGACTATACTATATACTATAGGAAAAGTGTAATTAAAAATGTTAGTAAATCATCAAATGGTTGCTACATTTATTAATATTTCAACAGTTTTTATTAATATTATCAAAAGATTAAATTTTTAGAAAAATATTCAGTAGTATTGGGACAGCTAGTAAGTCCGTCCTTGAAAAGATAATATATTAAAATTTTAATACAAAGCTGTGCCTTTTTTTAAATAAACTTTTAAAGTTGAGAAGCTTATAATTAAATAATTTCGTAGTAAAAATATATTTTACAGGTCAATTGTAATAAATTTTCTGTATTTGTTAATTATAATGCCATCATAGGAAGCTGTATCGGAGACCATGTAAAAAAAAGAAAATAACATGTAAGAAAATAATCTACTAAAGATAGATTGTACAGAGACAAAGAGAGAGAGAGCGAATAAATGAGTCGATTTACGAGAACGAATTCATCAATACGAATACATCATCGAGTTAGAAATGAAGACAAAACAGCAGAAGATTGTAATCATATTGATGATAACACAAACAATCCAATGAAGTCGTATAAATTTTGGACCCGAAACCAAGTAAAACCTTTGATCCTTGGGTCTATATTGACATTTGACTGCCATTTGCCTTTGGAAAGGACCTGAGGAACCGCGGCATCACGGTAAATCCGGTATGCAAATTTCATGTTTGGTGCAAATTATATTCTGCTTTTAAATTCACTGTAAGTGCTTTACTTAGTTTACTTAGTTAACATAGATAGCCTGTAAAAGTCTACTATAGCATATAGACCTATCCCGCAATAAAAATTTTGCCATGATCGCTACATTTGGCAAATGGATTGGCGATCGTACTTACTTAAGTTAACTAACTTATGTTTATTCACCACACGGCATGTAAATATATGCTCTATCTCTGTCTGTCTTTAAAAAAAACTTTAAAGGATCGATATCTCGCTCAGTAAACCATAATTTGATTTCGGATTAGCCGTTGTAAGTATTAACATCTACCTCAGGATTTATAGTGTTAAAATTATATTTTGTATTTCATATATTTAATAATTGTACATTTATTTTAATGTTAATATAAAAATTGTTAAATATATGTATTTTAAAGTAATTGTATTATTGCATATTACTGCCATTAAAAACGCCTCACGATTTATTATATAAATTTTTTCAATTTATATTCAGTATGGTGATTTCAGTGTGTGATGACGCACATATAAAATAATAGTCAATAGCCTAGTATACCTCTGCAAGTTTATCAATTGTACCATAGCTACAACGTCGCAACAGCGAGGCTCTATCCTCGCACTTTACGACCGCAGACCAACCACTGAGTACCGCAGCTTGTCATAAACGCAACCCGATATCCGGCTCTATTTATAATTACTCTGTACTGTCGTTCGGAGGCTGTTTCTATGAATATCAAATATATCGTCATATACACTTGATTAGGTCGCTTTAATTAGTTGAAATTGTAAGGGTGTACTTCGCTTACAAGTTTCAAATTATATCTTGTACTTGTAGCGTAATGTTGCAAGCGACTACGACATTAAAATTTGAAAATACAACAATACAAAAAATATTTAGTTTGTAACGCATTTTTAATGTTTATATAATAAATATACAGCTTACGAATGTCTGTGGCCGCAACATGAGAAAAGTAGTCAACGGATTACCTTAAAGTAATGGCAGGTCATTTCTGTTTTACTTATAAAGTTTGAAAATACTTTATATATCGACTTTTTTTAAAGCCACGGGAAGAGTTTTCGCAAAAATAGAGCATAAAGGCATGTCATTTTTTTTTAAGATTGCCATGGTTATCTTTATTGATATTTTCTACAAATTGACAATCCAAAATAAAAAATTGACAAATGATATTTTCTATTGCTATATTTTAGTAATTATACTAAATTACTAAATTTCATACAATTTTGCCAAAATAAAAAGTACATGTGGATCAAATTATAGTAGTAGTATTATTTTTGCAATAATGATTTTTTTTTTCTATACGTGGAGGAAAATGTTTTATACACGAACGTTTCTAGACTGGGAGGTCACCGAAACGAACAAGTAAAAATAAATATAAAAAATTTTAACAGTGGTAGAGCCACGCATCAGCTTTTGTTGTTGCATGAATGGGCCGGCTCGACGGGGTAAGTACCACGATCTCACAGAATACCGGCGTGAAGTAGAAGTCTAACAAACTTCTGCGTTTCGTCTGGTGAGTGCAGGTAACCGGAATCGTGACTTTAGAAGGAAAATTATATCGACTAAAAACCATCGACGGGATGCTGTTGGCCTGGAGACCTTTACAGCTCCATCTTTGGAGACTTGCGAGGACAGAGGCTCGCAAGTTAGACTCGCAAGTTAGGTTGCGACGATGGCTGCAGCTGCGAGGCGCTGTGTCCCCTATGACGAAAGAGAAACTCGCGACATAGGGGAGGGGCCATGCGATCCGAGGGGCCCAGCTGCTTAGAGGAAAATATCTCGGGTCTCCTTATAATAATTGTATGAAAAATAAAAAATTCTGAAACAGTTATATTTTTACTTTTAAAATAATTAATGTATAGTAGTCACGATAGCCAATTGGTTTGACGATCGGAGGTCAAAAGACCTAATCCCCTAGAGGTTATCTCATACCAATGAGTTTTTTCAAAAACTAATGGACGATTTATATCGTTGGCGTGGAAAGACGGCAACAGGCTTATCACCTGTGACGTTGTCCCAAAATAAGCTCTGATAAAACTTGGTTTTAAAGGACTAAATTGTCTAGACCGCTGGCTACCACTGGTATACGTAAAGAAATAAATATATTAATGAGGATGAAATAATATGACGTTGTCAAGACACAAATCATTTCAAAAGCTTTTAATTATTATATTAATCAAAGTTTGAAAACTTCCTATTCTAAGCAACAGCTGTCTTCCTTCGCAGCCTATAAATTGAAATTAATTGGAATTTGAAAAACAGTAAAGGCATCGCTGGAATTTTTTATATTTTTTATTTTCATTTATTAATTTGACTTCGTATACATGACATTGTATAGAGACGGACTTGACTTTGGACTATGACTGAGGCATTCTCTACCAGTCAACCTATATTTGGTGTATTAGTATAATTTTTACTGAGTAGGTAATAATAATAATAAAATTTATTTTCTTTAACATTTGGATGCATGTTAATAAAGAATTGGATTTCCCTTTTTAAGCAAAATTATGCTTTTAATAGAAGAGTACCTATATTAAAGTAAAAATTTAAATTATAACTATATTAAATAATAACAGTTCTTACAAATAAAAATAAAATAAATAATTATCTTCATACAATTCCCAATACAGGGGTAGACAGAGGCCTAGTCTAGACAAAAAAGTTTTTTAATTTTTTTAATTAATATTAATTTCTTAAATAAATATTAAATAAAAAAATTAAATAGTACTTTTATGCCTACATAGATGTCGGGATTAACCTCTCGGAAACTACCAACCGAAAATAAATCCGACGGTTGACAGCTAACAGCGGTTAAGGTCAGGATCTGCGATTGCCAATCCGCTTGCCAAACTTGGTAATTATGGCAGATTTGCCTTACGAAGGAGGTATGTGTCCTGTAGTGGATTTTTAATAACAGTTCTTACAAATAAAAATAAAATAAATAATTATCTTCATACAATTCCCAATACAGGGGTAGACAGAGGTCTAGTCTAGACAAAAAAGTCTTTTAATTTTTTTACTTAATGTTAATTTCTTAAATAAATATTAAATAAAAAAATTAAATAGTACTTTTATGCCTACATAGATGTCGGGATTAACCTCTCGGAAACTACCAACCGAAAATTAATCCGACGGTTGACAGCTAACAGCGGTTAAGGTCTGGATCTGCGATTGCCAATCCGCTTGCCAAACTTGGTAATTATAGCAGATTTGCCTTACGAAGGAGGTATGTGTCCTGTAGTGGATTTTTAAAAACCGTTATGTAAATAGGTATGTAAAAATGGTTTTGAATATCTTCACATGTCATAATACTGGAGTAATTAGAGGTTCTGCCAATTTCGTCCTTTTGACAAATATTTCACCGGATAATGCGATAATGCGAATACTGATTTGGAGCCTAACGCCGTCTTAGTGTTCATTCAATACCACGATACAAATCTTACTTAAATGTCGAAAATTTCATGGTACGTACGATTCTCTATACTTGTAATGGGGATCGAATTCTAGTCTCCTGATACGAATTCCGCGAATTCCGATCACCCAATCACTCTGTGGAAATAAGCGTCCAAGTACAATATACTTACACACATACTCGTATATATGTTTGCATCAAGTTCAAGCCTTCTTATTTATCAGAAGACCGTTTCATTACCAATATGCTAATATAATAGGTTTGATTGTTTTTGAGTTACGAAAAATAAATATTATCAGATTCTGTTAATCAAAAAGAAAGAGAAACTTTATATTGCGAAAAATGTTTATCGTAAAATATTAATACAGAAAGTAATAGCACAATACCTGCCTCTTTTAGTGGCAGCGCCGACATTTATGAAAGGGCGCGACTGAGAGATTGTCGGCCGACGGAATTCTTTTCACGACGAAAACCTCATTACGCGTTTAACGACAGAATTATATGAGATTATTAGACATTATCAGCGCGATGAAATTTACGACACAGCGCCGTGGCGTAATACGTAGTGGCGAAATTAAAATTTAATAACCAAAAAACACCACCGCGGCCCTCTTTCAGAAATGAAGAAAGTCAAGACTCGTATTATTTCAAGCCGAAGGCATTACAGTCGGAGGAGGCCGGGTATATTGCCCTGGGCAATTTACGAGCGCCGTCCCGGGTCTTATCTTCAATATTAAAGATTTCATTAAATCATGCGTCGCCCGCAATAAAACAGTTTGATACCGCATTTATGCCGCTACCGACTCGGGTGACCAGCTTAATGATGTATACATATGTACTGTGCGGGAGTTATGTTTGTATTTCGACTACTGTTTGTGTGCTAAGCAAGGAGAACAGGCGTTAGGCTTATTTATATGTAATTGAAATTAAAATGGTTCTTTGTGTTCACAGATAGATATTTGGTTTATAATTTTTTGGTCAAAATTATACGGTAAAGGTATTTTTACAAATATATTAGTATAATTTATTAATTGCGTTAATTTGATAAAAATATCTATCTTACATAATTTTCGAATTATAATTTTGTAGTTAAATCTGTTAACATTTAAAAAAAATTTAAAATGTCTCTTTATTTGAATATAGTTTGGTATATAATAAATAACATAGAAAATTAAATTGTATACTAGCAAATTTTATCCTAGTCTGCATTCCGGCGCCCGAATTAAAGATCCCAAATCCATTTTTATCTTGATTATAATGCATTCGTCTAGTGCACTCTTGCCCGTCTTACATGACCAGCCGCCCACATACAGGTATCAGTAAAGTAAAGCACAAAATTACATATACACAGATACAACAAATACATAATAAATAAATAAATATCTTCACGCAATTCCCAATACAGGAGTAGACAGAGTTAAAATTACACCGAACCACCTGACACCGAAGATATTTTCGAGACAACGTGTCAGGTGGTGAGCCCGTCGCCGTCTTTATGTCCATGCCAACGATATAATTTGTACGTAAGTTTTTGAAAAACCCATGGTACGAGCCTGTCACCTGGGGATCGAACTTGGGTCTCTCGACTCGAAATTTCGACCAACCAACCACTGGGCTATCGTGACTTTTTAACGAAAACACAACGATATTCAACATAAATATACAAAAATTATAAAAATGGCTCACATTGTCCCAAAAATATCTTCGCTGGAAGTGGGTCGAAACAACTTAATTGTCTAGACCTCTGTCTACCCCAGCATTGGGAATGGCGTGGAAAAAAAGATGCTAAATTAGATCCCCAGTGTACTATCAATAACTAAGACCCATGTCAGGTCATATAAAATAGTAGTAATTCAGCATAATGTCGCGGCATTAATTGCAACATTGAATTTCAATAAGTACCTAATCAATAGTAAACACTAATAAATGATTTTAGTTTTTATGGCCTATATCGCTTACTGCAGGGCATGTCCAAGTAGATGCTACTCTCAAAGGAGTTGCCTCTTACGTCACCCTCGGAAAATAAAAAGATTAGTAAATATTTACCCCGAAACCATACTGCAGAAATGCTCACTGCTAGGCTAATGCTACTCTACTAATAATAATGCTCACTGCTAATCTATTTAAGATAAACGATACTATTGGTTGTTAGAAAGTTGTAGATGCAGAACAAATTCACCTAGCTGCTCCAGTCAGGTCGGCGAACTAATGTGTTCACCTGAATCAAGTAGTGAATTTAACACTTACATTGTTTACACTGACACCAGAACGAAACTATGAACTTAGATTATTATGAATAAGTATGTGAAAAATATTCTGAAAATATGAACCAGGCTTGCTTGTTCGGCAGTGGAAATATCAAATTACGATGTCTGTCAAAAATAGTCCATTGGTTCAATTCTAATAATTTGCATTTAAATAGCAATAAGACGAAATGTATCGAATTTTTAGTAACCTAATGTTAAAAATTTGGGTGATGCTAATGTACTAATAAATGAGGAGTAGTTGAGCTTTGTGGATACGACTGTTTTTTTTTTGGATTAACTCTTGATGAAGCTTCAATGGGTCCCCCATATATCCCAACTTGCGAGTAGGTTAAGCTCTGCAGCATATGCTGTAAGTAAAATAAGGTTCTTAACTGATGTACAAACGGCTAGACTTGTTTATCTTAGTTACTTCCATAGCATTATGTATTCTGCTATGGGGTCATGCAGGTGACATAGAACTGTCTACGCTACAAATAACTTTAAACCAGGCACAACAGAAATAAAATGTATGCGAATATTGCGCGACATTAATTCGTATAAAGTTTAATTGGTGTTATGTCAATTTTGAACATATTTGATAGCTCCAATTTTAATTTAGCTAATAATTTTATCCCGATCATTGTCTTATAAACGTAACTCGAACAGAACCGTGTACAAGAGCATATGTCGCTTACGCTTGTGCCTTAAAGAAATCCATCAAATAAATTACGACAGGAGTTATACGAGTGAAATCCGTGATTCAACATGTTAATGTCACTCCTCCCCTATCACCCCGTCATAAAGTTCAAAGTCATTCAAATTTAGACCATTCCGAATGTAATCTTAATTTAGTCGCTTGAAACGGTCAGCTCTTAATGACGACCTCTCGCTTTGATATATGGGCTTGGGTCAAGGGTCATAAATATGAGATGGCCATGAGTAAAGTGAGACTTTATGCCATTAACGCATAACCGTGTTATGGCTCCTTTCTCTGTTTGAGAACTTTTTATGACAAAACTTTGCCATAAGTTTTAAACTTTCCTTTTTTTGGTAATGTGTTCCTAAATAGTTTCAACTTTTCGGGTCGGATTTTTTCCTCTTGTAAATATTTTATTTACTTCAAATTCCGTAATTGAATTGCCCCTCATAAATAACTTTAGTTCATAGACTTCTCTGCCTAGTAGCATGGTTTATTAGTCGCATTACCGTTTTCTGCCACCTATCAATCGATCAATAATTTAGCCAAATAGCATTGTAACAACTATTATACTCCATTTTGAAAGTTTATTATGATAGACAATAAGGCAGAAATTCTTAGTAGCTGAATTAATTAAATAATAAAGCATTAAACCTTGGTAACAGAAAAAAAGAAGCGTGTTCATTAAAGATCTTTACGTAATTCTCGATACAGGGGAAGGCAGAGTCCTATACAAGAACGTCCCTTCAACCCTCTTTTCTCTGATGTTTATTTGAGACAACGTGACAGGTTGGTGAGCCTATCGCTATGATCATCAACATTAATCATAGATTATGATTGAGATAAAAAAAGACTAGTTTTCTGTTACAATATGTTTTTTCATAAGTTTTTTCAACTTGATAATATTTAAATATGCACGCAATGTTGGCATGATGCAAATAGCGTTGTTTTAATTAATTCCAGGATCGGTAAGTATAAATTTAAATAACACTGCATAAAAATTAAAAAGGTATTACAAAATTTTTTGACGATTTATTTTCAAAAAAATCTTGCTTTTGCGTAGTTTCTGTCGTTAACAGGAACCAATATTAAACAAAAGGGTTTGTGTATAAATTGTACCTTCATAGTTGAATATGATTCATGGTACTATACGAATAAACAACCATGGATTTCAAAATCTATATACCTTTTAAGCAATCTCACATTAAATTTTGTACCAGAGTGTACCTAATTCTGCTATAACATTTTGAAATCTAATAACTAAGTCGAAGTCACGATAGCCGAGTGGTTGGGTGGTCGGAATTTCGAGTCAAGGACCCGAGTTCGATCCTCTAGTGGCCGTGCCAATGGGTTTTTCTAAAAAACCTATGTACAAATTATCGTTGGCTTGAACATTAAAACGGCGACGGGCTGACCACCTGTCACGTTGTCCCAAAAATATCTTCGGTGAGAGATGGGTCGAAGGGACTTAAATGTCTAGACTAGACCTCTGTCTACCCCTGTACTGGGAATTGCGTGAAAATAATTTATTTTATTTTTTTTTATTTAATAACTAAGTCGTTGAGATTGAGGCATTACCTTAAAATGGAAAAACAAAACTAGAGAAAATAAAATAAATGAACATAAATATTTAGAGCGCCCTCACATTAAATTCATTATTAATTCGTACTTAATATAATTCCCTCAGCCCGAAGAGGTATTTCCTTCATAATGGTATTCGGGACGCACGATGTAATAATTACTAATAAACCTTCGGGGTAAAGCACAGGTGCAGTACTAGGATTTGCATTAATTTACAGCGAGATATTCATATACGAATAACAATAATTCGAGTCAGTGGATGGTGGCCCTTAAATTTTTTTATATTTTTTTCCATTTCTCAGTACTGAAGTAGTCAGAGGTATAAAAAATAAAGTTCCTTCAACCCACTTTTCACTGTAAGTTATTTGCGAGAATGTGACAGGGTTTGTCTGCCTTCAATACAATATACTTAGATAAATAAATATTTTTATAAACATCCATAATGGTCAAATAAATATTTGTCCCAAGCGGGATTTGAATCCACAACATTTAGCTTCGAAGGCAGGTGCCCTCTTTTAACTTTGGGTTTAACATTTATTAAATAAAAGTGTGCAATTCGTAATTACATACCAGAACATTTCTATCTACAAGAATTTTAAGTGACAACTAACCTCACACCTTGTAAGTTCTCTCTAACTTATATACATTTCTGTCTATTTTTATATATAGAAAAAGGCTTTACTGAGTCATTAAATTGTCTTCTATATTTCTGCTTACCATTTAATTTCTACTGGTCTTTCCACTACCCTTGTCTCGACAACGATATGAGATAGAGATTTATAGTTTCTCATTATTATTTTCAACCCATGTGTTTATTTAAAAGACAGATGGCGGGACAATCGTCTCGAAAACAAGTGATATAATACAACAGTCCGATAACGCGTAACAGCGTCTAAAGTGCGAGGTATCTAGTACTGGTCTGGTACTGGTCTGTAGCTGTCAAACAGTTTGTACAAAACAGTTTTTGTGACAAGCACACTCTTACGGGAGAGGCCGGTCTTCTGTAGTGGACTTTCACAGGCCTGGGTGAAAACTAAATCATGTGAAGATTTAAATGAAATACTAGATATCTAAGCTAAATATTATACATTGTTTTGACCCCAAAGCAAGTAGCTTAAGTACTTGTGTTATAGAATCAGAGACTACTAAGGTACTACATACACCCTCCCATATCCTTATGTACATAACAACATATAGAGCTAAGCTAATTCGAGGTAAAAATACAGATTACTCATAGCTTTCTTAGATATAATGTAGAATACAGTAAAGTTAGTTATTTTAGTTAGCTCTGCTTTTTTTAAAGACAATAAAACGAAACTAAAATTGAATACGGAACAATCATAACAACTATTTCAACTTACCTTTTCAATTTGCGTATGAAGGAGGCTGCGGGCGATTGCAAATTAACCCATGCTCGCGACTCAAGCCTTGAGCATCTATCACTGTCTCCCACAAAGCGGTATACAGTGAAAGAAAGAGATAGAACCACCCCTCGACGAAGGCCTAAAATGGAAGGATTCAAGAGTAATTGGAAATACCTCGGCATTGACTCCAACGACTGAGGTTTCGTCCTCAAATTGTGATGCCTGCTTATATTCCGCCTTTGGGCCTTTTGTATAAATTTAATCAGATTCAGTTTCCTGCATTTTGTACGTCTAATTGGAATTTATATTGGACCGTGCGCGCTTTGGCTGTTTATAAAATCGCCATTTATATATCGCTTTTGAATATAACCTTGAAAGAAGGTCATTAAGGGTACAAGGAGATCTTTTTTATTTCAGTTATCTCATACGATAATACATACTAATAAATATATTACGTACTATAATGACGAATTAAATACTACATGTTACAAACCTTCATCCAACTTATACCTTTGATTAATTCATACAACTCGACAACAAACACAGGCATATCAAAGGAACGTAAGAGGCCAGAAGAAACCAGAAGCCTCTTTCATAAGCAACATCGGATCTAATAGTTAGGAGGGCTCTTATCCTTACATTAAATCGCACGCCAGGAGAGCCCTCAGTAACCCTTCACGTCGTCTGCAAGATAACTGCGTCTTGAAATATTCCCGGAGATCCTTTCGGCATATGTTATTTAGAGTATCCAATTTTAAGCATCCTTGACATATATATCACTTTCTCTTTGATACTTACTTAACGGCCTGTATATTTCTAAAGTATGAGTTCGATCCCAGGTGGCAGGCTCGTAGCAATGGGTTTTTCAAAAACTTATGTACGAATTATATCGTTGGCTTGGACATAAAGATGGCGATGGGCTCACCACCTGTCACGTTGTCCCGAAAATATCTTAGGTGGGTCTCTGTCTACCCCTGTATTGGGAATTGCGTGAATATATTTATTTATTTATTTCTAAAATATGACACCGGCCACTTCTATATGGACTATTTGCCATAATTGTAATGCTTGGCAAGCGGATTGGCGATCAAAGTACCTGAGACCTCTCAACTTAGACGGTTATCTCCAACACTTTTGTGTCTGGTATTTGTGAGGGTTATTATCCCGCCATCTGTCGGTACTTGTTGACATTTAGAAGGCTTTTTCTTCCCATCATATGATCAGAAAATATCTGTATATGTAATTGAACTCACATGGAGTTCCTAAGAATGTTTATCCTAAAGAACCGAACCCTTATCATTTAAGATACAATTGCTACATGGGAGTGATCGTGAAACGAATGCGTAAGCTGCTAAGGCGGCTGCAACATGATGTAGTTAATTGAAAAGGTTGTAGAGAGATGCCGTTAAGTTTCATTGTCGGTCAGTTTTATGGCCGCTGGGGGACCTTCTTGGGCGTAAGTCGTGAGGATAATGATAACGGTTACGGTGCTTCTTCCCCTCTCGGCCGGCCATTGTTTTATTGCTTCTAACTTACAGACAAAACGGTCGATTGCCAAGCGCTTTCAAAATATTAAAGAATTGATAGTTCAAACTTCACTTATTATATATTTACGTATACAGGCTTACGGCTTACAGGCTAATAAAAGTCTGTCTCTCTCGTAGTAGCTCGTAAACTCTTTACTACAATTTTGTGCTTTAGTCGCCACCTATTCTATCCACCGAAAGAAAAAGGGTAGTAAATTCTTTCGCCGGGGCACTGGACCTTACTTCTATTCACGCACAATCCCTAACGGGGTTGCCAGGATGTTCAGATCAACAAGTGTCGCGATACTTACATATCTCTTTCGCATCTGTAAGATTAATTATCTTCTTCATGTATGTACGTCTAGTCTCGGCCTACATCGACAACTTTTAATATTAACCTACGCGCTATATATTTACTTCGCCATTCGGTCTTCACTCATTCGCACCTTATGGCAACATTAATTGATTCTTAGACAAACATGCATCTCTTGTAATGAAATTTATTTTTACAACCTTCTACCATTCTTTTTATAATAAGTTTAAGAGAAGAAATGAGAGAAGTCAATAGAAACATTTAAAAAATTGAGCATCTTCAAAAAGAAAAAGTCACGATAACCGAGGTTGGGTGGTCGGAATTTCGAGTCAATAGACCCGAGTTCGATCCCCAGTTGGTAGGCTCGTACCAATGGGTTTTTCAAAAATTTATGTACGAATATCGTTGGCTTGGACATAAAGACGGCGACGGGCTCACCACCTGTCACGTTGTTCCGAAAATATCTTCGGTGGAAGGTGGGTCGAAGGGACTTAATTGTCTAGACTCGACCTCTGTCTACCCCTGTATTGGGAAGTGCGTGAAGATATTTTATTTTATTTCATTTCATCTTCAAAAAGAACACTAAATAACTTTTTAGATAAACTTGTTAATAAATATTAGAAAATCTATGCTTGGAATCTTATTATCAAAGGATCCTGTCGCACAATAGGACCCCACTGGAAATACCCCTTTAAAAAAAATTAAATCGGTTCACATATAAGTAAATAATGAGGTAACAAACATTAAAAAAATCTCTCCTATAGTCGGTTAAAATTTGTTTTCGCACTTGCTAGCTCTTGACACAAAAACTTATATCCAACAACAGATTCAGTTTAGTATGGATAAACAAATTCACGGTATTTCCAATACTCGGCAGACTGTGGTCTAGACAATTAAGTCCTTTCGACCCACCTTCCACCGAAGATATTTTTGGGCCAACGAAACAGGGGTTGAGCGTGTGGGCGTCTTTATGTCCAAGCCAATGATATAAATCGTACATCGAAGTCGGTTCTCTTGGCTAGAATGCCGATTGAATGTGATTTTAGTATAGTTGATTTGGTTTAAGTAACTCTAAGACTAAACGGATATTTTGCACTTGACCAGAAATTATTATGATTCGTATTTAATTGATAGCCGATCTTGCCCCTCAAGGAAACTCAGCAGAGTCTTCCTCCCCCATATATGTTAGGTACAGAGGATTGTCGGTAAGTCATATATACATGTGGTGCTTTCGTTGTTTCTGGTTCCATAACACAAATGCTTTATAATTTATACTTGCTATTGGTGTCACTTGGTGAAATTGCATTGCATTAAAATTAATTGTTGAACACTTGTACACAATGCACTTTATTTAATTATTTATTAATTAACCGACCGGTTTCGCCTTACTGCATCATCAGGGTATTGACACAGAGTTTATTATACTGCATACATATGTAACTCGGAATCGTGTAGAAGTGTTCAACAATGAATTTTAACAAATGCTTTAGCTACTTACTTTTGGATCAGAGCAAAGTATGTTGTACCTATCTTTGGATATACGCTTATTATTATAATCAATCCAATCAGTCCAATTATGGTATGAATTACTACCGATTTTAGAAGCAAAAGACCAAATAAACCAAAGAAGACTTTGGTCATTACGAAATATAAAAAAAGGAAACAAAATTCGTTTTCCACAACAAACCATATTTACTCTCAGTCCCGAACCTGACGAAATTGATGGAATTCAGTCCTAAACAAACAGGCTGACTACAAAGCCCCGCATTCACTGAAACTCGAAACAATGATCTTTTATAGCGGCATGTAGTTGTATAAAATCCTTTATGTACGAAGGTTGCCTTTTTGGGGTTGTTTACGTGATTTTTATTTAACAAAATTATTTGTTTCACATTTTTAAACCCATGTTTTTTTTATATAAAAATGCGGATTTTTTCGAAATTTATGCACGATTTTATTGTTTGTATGGTTGTACTCAAGTAATTGATGTCTTTAAATGGTTGTGTAAATAATAATGTAAATAAATAAATAAATATCTTCACGCAATTCCCAATACAGGGGTAGACAGAGGTCAAGTCTAGACAATTAAGTCCCTTTGACCCACCTTCCACCGAAGATATTTTTGGGCCAACGAAACAGGGGTTGAGCGTGTGGGCGTCTTTATGTCCAAGCCAATGATATAAATCGTACATCGAAGTCGGTTCTCTTGGCTAGAATGCCGATTGAATGTGATTTTAGTATAGGTGATTTGGTTTAAGTAACTCTAAGACTAAACGGATATTTTGCACTTGACCAGAAATTATTATGATTCGTATTTAATTGATAGCCGATCTTGCCCCTCAAGGAAACTCAGCAGAGTCTTCCTCCCCCATATATGTTAGGTACAGAGGATTGTCGGTAAGTCATATATACATGTGGTGCTTTCGTTGTTTCTGGTTCCATAACACAAATGCTTTATAATTTATACTTGCAATTGGTGTCACTTGGTGAAATTGCATTGCATTAAAATAAATTGTTGAACACTTGTACACAATGCACTTTATTTAATTATTTATTACTGCATCATCAGGGTATTGACACAGAGTTTATTATACTGCATACATATGTAACTCGGAATCGTGTAGAAGTGTTCAACAATGAATTTTAACAAATGCTTTAGCTACTTACTTTTGGATCAGAGCAAAGTATGTTGTACCTATCTTTGGATATACGCTTATTATTATAATCAATCCAATCAGTCCAATTATGGTATGAATTACTACCGATTTTAGAAGCAAAAGACCAAATAAACCAAAGAAGACTTTGGTCATTACGAAATATAAAAAAGGAAACAAAATTCGTTTTCCACAACAAACCATATTTACTCTCAGTCCCGAACCTGACGAAATTGATGGAATTCAGTCCTAAACAAACAGGCTGACTACAAAGCCCCGCATTCACTGAAACTCGAAACAATGATCTTTTATACCGGCATGTAGTTGTATAAAATCCTTTATGTACGAAGGTTGCCTTTTTGGGGTTGTTTACGTGATTTTTATTTAACAAAATTATTTGTTTCACATTTTAAACCCATGTTTTTTATATAAAATGCGGATTTTTCGAAATTTATGCACGATTTTATTGTTTGTATGGTTGTACTCAAGTAATTGATGTCTTTAAATGGTTGTGTAAATAATAATGTATGTTAATATATTTAACCGTTGGCTTGGGAACTGAAACGACGTCCGGCTCACCGCCTGTCACGTTTTCCTACAAAAGCTCCGGTTAAATATAGATGGATAGGGCTAAATTGTCTTGACCTTTGACTACAACTAATTCTTATCCTCAAAATGCGTGAAGGTAGTTAATATACCATGAAATACCATGAATAACTGTAAACAAATTCAATCTTTGACTAAAATCGAGAGTATTTAAAACGGAACATAACTCTGCTATAAATGATATTATCAAAAATGTTTGAGTGTATTCATCATCAGAATGGCCTGTAAAGCCCGCGGCAGGAAATTGTCTTCTACGTACGGGATAGCTTGCCATAAGCGCCACGCTTTGCAATAAAATTGGAGATCGCAGTACGATATACCTTGCAACTTATGAGCTACTGCTCGTCTCCAACCTTCTCAATTCTGCTCTTGTATTTTTCGAGAGGGTTATCCCGCCAACTGTCAATAGTCTTTCAAGGCTCTTAATAGATTTTCAAGCCTCTTCCCTCAGTCACCCCTTACGACATCCACGAGAATCCCTCCCGATTGGCATTATTCTTACATCAATACCACTTGGGATGTAGCAGTTACCCAGTTAAATACGAGGATTTTAGGGCTGAACGTGATAGAGCTATGTGAATAGGCCAGCTGAACCAGGACTGAGCTAGATAACTCTCATCAAGATGATGCTCGTCATGTGCATATATATTCTCTCTGAAAGCCCGCACCCCAAATCGACGGGGATAGGAGTATGGGTATCCTTCCTTTTCATTATTACCTTCTTTTTTCCTTTTGTTATTTACTATGTGCTACTGATCTCCATTCATTACGCACACGGCTCTGCATACACTGCTCTAATCTCAAAGTCAATAGATAAAGCAATTGTGTTTTGGAATCGGATACAACAAAGCCACATACACCCAGACCCGAGACATAGTAAAAAATGTGATTTTCCACATTGACTCGTCCATGAATCGAACCCGAGACCTCATAGCAGGCGACACCATGAAAACGTCCACGTGTACGCTACTAGTTCACGAAGGTCGTCAAATTTTATACTCAATCTTAAAATAAATAAAAAAGCTTTTCGAAATTCAAAAAAAATATTGAAACTAACACACGGTCACGACAGCCGAGTGGTTGGGTGATCGGATTTCAAGCCATGAGACCCGAGTTCGATCCCGGGTGGCCGGTTTGTACCAATGGGTTTTTACAAAAACTTATGTACGTTTATACCGTTGACTTGGACATGAAGACAGTGACGGACTCAACACCTGTCACGTTGTCACGAAAAATGTCTTCGGTGGAAGGTTGGTCGAAGGGACATAATTGACTAGACTAGACCTCTGTCTACCCCTGTATTGGGAATGGCGTGGAGATAATGTTTTTAAACTGACACTAGAACGTGCCGAAATAAAACGTAACAGTTGCTCAATCCAGCAACATCCCGACTATTTCTTTCAATTTAACGATCTACAGAAGTTACGAAAGATCTGTGGAAACGCGACCCGCTCGCTTTATGCCAGTGAAGCAGCCATTTGCGGTGTCGTCATATCAACGACACTCAAGCTAACAGCAGTAAACTGTTTTACGAGCGCTGAGCGACGCATGCATCAGATATCGCAGCATTAAGAGCTCGTCCATGTGACGCGGATCCCTTAATTGGCAGAGATTATATCAGCTGCTGTATGAGGGTTTTTCGCTGACATTCGCTATGTATCTGTTTACATTATCTTTGTACCTTTGATGTTTTGTATGTTTGGTTGTCCTGGCGTTTCATTACTGTTTAAATAAATAAAAAAATATCTTCACGCAATTCCCAATACAGGGGTAGACAGAGGTCTAGTCTAGACAATTAAGCCCCATTGACCCACCTTCCTCCGAAGATATTTTCGGGACAACGTGACAGGTGGTGAGCCCGTTGCCGCCTTTATGTCCAAGCCAACGATATAATTCGTACATAAGTTTTTGAAAAACTCATTGGTCTGCTACCTGGGGATCGAACTCGGGTCTCTAGACTCGAAATTCCGACCACCCAAACACTCGGCAAACACTCGGCTATCGTACTGGCTTACCATAAAAAATAAATAAATAAAGATCGGGACAAAATCACATACATTCCTCAGATCCCATAGTAAGCAACATAAGCAGTAGTATTATGGAATAAGAAACAACAAAAGTACCACAAACACGCAGACTGGAAAAAATTTAGGAAACGTGACCTCTTCATTGATCTGAGCGGGAATCGAACTCGAAACCTCAGAGGTGGCGACACCATAAAAACCGTTATGTACGCTTCGTGTGTACGTGTGTACTATCCACTATCGTAAGCCCATCGTCGTTTAGTGTCCAAGCCAACGATACAATATACTTACATACATTAATATTTATGGAATTATTATTCATGTTAATCACACAGATGTTTACCCCTAACGAGATTCGAACCTGCAACCTTTACCTAAGAAAGCAGAATCACAACCAACTAGGCTTGGGTCATAATAGTAATTTTAAGTGTTTAAATATATTTTTTACATAAAACGATTGCAAACAAGCATTCGGTTCACTTGATGATATTTGTAATTAAGTCTACTCATTTCTCGAAGAAGATTGAAGTTAAGTTGATTAAGTCGTATCTATTGGCAAAGCAACTTTAATTTTCAAAGAATATTTTAAAAACTAATTTATATAACTTTTTCTAAATTCATAAATTATAAACTAGAAAAAAAAATCGGATGAATTTTAATAGGAACGTCGTAGCTGCTATGATAACAGTTTGTAACTTTGACCTTGTGTTTTGAGATCTCGTAACTATCAGCTACTCATAGAATAGGTGTAAACGACCGACCTAAGGTCATTTCCATATTCTGTAGTTTCGCGATAAACCAATATTTTCACCATTTATAACGTCGTAATTTAAGTTCCTGCCATGTTTCGCTGCCAAACATTAATATATGAATGTGTGAAAAATATATCACTTCCTGAATTCCTGTGTATCATCAGATGTTCCCAAGGTAAAATCCTTGAAAAAAAATTGTTCTGAAAGAAAAGACCACTGCGGACCTCATCGCCACTCACCTGCGAAGTCCTATCTTTTTTATCTTGACAGAGGTTGAGACAGTAAAGTCTATCGAACCTCTGGTCACCGAAGCTAATTTAGGACAACGTGACAGGTGTTACACACCTATATGACAAGGTCGCTCCCTCGAAAGAAGAATCTCGAAAAACACCAGATAAAAATAGAAATGGATTATAGCAACTCCTCTTTATAGAAAAGGTCTATGTGTGAACTTTTAAAGGCTGAAAAGTAAGTTACAGTTGATTGTACACTAAGCAAGAGTTCCAGATGGTAGAAATCCACAACAGTATATAGTAGCATCTCGCAACGCATTTGCTGAAAATCATCATCACATTTTACTATTAATTATTTGAATATACAGCCATAATATGGCAGTTCGCAATTAACAAACCAAAGGTGGTAGCTGAGCTAATTTCCCTAAAAGATATCATATAAAAATTCTAAAATTGCCTCAAGGATTGCCTAACATTTATCTGAAATTTAGGACATCAAGTGACCCACTTATCTATTCTTACCTACATCAGTATTATTGCAACGAGTAGCTGGGGCCCACTGAACTAAGACCATGGCACTTTCACAATAATGACATTATAAAATAAATGCATGATTTTAATCTCCGCCGCCGGCGGCTCGTCGTAAACTGTTTACGACCGGCCACTTGGCTTATGGTACAAAAAGGAAGCGACAGCCAAAAATTTTTTTTTATAGAAAAGGGAGGCAAACGAGCCACGTGAGGTGGCTCACGTGATGGTAAGTGATTACCACCGCCCATGAACACCCGCAATACCAGAGGCATAGCAGATGCGTTGCCGGCCTTAGAGTGCCTCCCCAGAATTGGGGGAGGGGGGAGCATGGGCCTCCGGTTACCTGCACTCACCAGACGAAACGCCGAAGTTTGTTAAACTTCTACTTCACGCAAGTATTCTGTGAGGTCGTGGTACTTCCTCGGTCGAGCCGGCCCTTTCATGCAACAACAAAAGCTGATGCGTGGCTCTACCACTATTTAAAATTAGTTATAAAGTCATACATACATACATAATGGCCTGTAGTTATATATATGAAGTTCACTGTAGGACACTGTGCTTTCCCGTAAGGGAAGGCAAGCGGCTGTCACGCTACCAAACGCCAAAAGTTTGTTAAAGACATGTCTGTTTCCAGGGAAAATAAAACATTAAATTTAAAAATTATTTCACCTTAAATGTGCTAGCAAACTGAAGGCAAAACCGCCTTAAATAGATTAATGAACAAAATTATAGAAAAAGTGACGAAAGCCGAGTGGTCGGAATTTCGAGACAAGAGACCCGAGGTCGATCGCCAGGTGGCAGGCTCGTACCACTGGGTTATTTAAAAACTTATGTAAAAACTATATCTATAAGACGGCAACGGGCTCACCACCTGTCACGATGTCCCGAAAATATCTTCGGTGTAAGGTGGTTCGGTGTAATTGTCTAGACTAGACCTCTGTCTACCCCTTATTCGGAATTGTGTAAATATATTTTTAAAATAATGTTTAAAAATATTTATTTTTTCAATCCTTTCTGTTCAGCAATTAAAAAACATATAATTAGAACATCACGACACGTGTTGTCTGTCACAATTTTAGCCTTCAAAGCGAACGATACAAATCGCGAGAAAAACCACATTTATAAGTGAGGAGTTTTGTATCCACATAGATATACTCGTAATTGCTCGTTCACCATGGTTCCACGCGTGTGCTTGCAATGTTCAGCAGAGATTCCTCTCCTCTTTAACATCTATCTATCTCCTTTAACTTGACCGCTTGTAACTTTGCGACAGCTACTATGGAACGCTTCGGAGTCGGCGTTTTGTTGGCCAACCCTTTGCTAATGCGATTCGTGTTTTACGACTTACGTGATGCGGTGGAGACGCGGCGTTGATTACAGCCCATACCGAGCCCAGTAACTCACGGCCCGCGCTATTAACATCTTACAAACGAAAAGAGTCGAGCGCCACGGACGTTAAACAGCTACCATAATATTACGAGAGAAATTTCAACTCTATAGCTAAAATTTAATTGTGACTGGCGATAGGAACGTCACTCTGCATTCTACAGCGTCCTAGATGTGTATATTAAAATTAAAATAAAACAAATAGATATATACGTAGGTCCCTATGAATATATATATATATCTATCATATAGCAACTCTCTTAACAGTTTACTTAAAGACATAATTACGCTCGAGTTCCGCAGTGAGTTTATATGTACATACATAAATAGGATAACGATAGCCGAGAGGAGAGGCCGAGAGAGAGGAGGAATGGCGTGAAAATAAAGATGGGTGTCTAAAAATGGTACAATATAATTAAATACTTATATATTCGTATTCATATTCATATATAAACACCTTGACTCGAGTGCAAACATCCGTATTCATCGCACAAATATTTGCCTCTGAGGGTATTCGAACCCGCAACCCTTAGCTTTGAAGGCAGAGTCACTAACAACCAAAATCAGGTTGTCCTAAATAAGATCGGTGAAAAGTGGGTCGAAAGGACTCCATTGTATGGACCTCTGCTTACCCCGTAAGACAAAGTACGTGAAGTTAAAAAATAATAATATATACACACAGGAACACATATATATTATGTGAAATACTCTATGGTTCAACTTCGGTCGGCAAAATGAACAAATATTAGGCCTTTATAGGTATAATCTATACATAATTTCCATATAGAAATATCGGTACTTCGAGTGCATGTAATTATTCTGGTTGTATAGTATTTTTATGAATACTCGTTTGAAGTCTTGATAGACTTGTCTTGACCAAAGACTATGTTACTTCGGAGAAAAATTATTTCTTTGAGATTTCAAAGACTATTCTAGTTTCAATTTCTAAGTCCATTGTACTCTGTCAAAATGTCCCTTTACCGAAACTACATGTTACTAGAAAGATTGTTATTCTAGGACAGACTAGAACTTGCCATATAAAAAGATGGTCGAAATTCGTCACTATAACTGAAGCACCAAGTGCGCCACAACTGATTTCGAGTGTAGTGGTGAGTATAAAGAGAAACTGGAAAATACAAATAAAAATTAAAGTGGTGGTGGTAGTACCAATGAGTTTTTCAAAAACTTATGTACGAATTTCATCGTTGGCTTGGACATAAAGGCGGCGACGGGCTCACCACCTGTCACGTTGTCCCGAAAATATCTTCGGTGGAAGGTGGGTCAAAGGGACTTAATTGTCTAGACTTAACCAGGGGTAGCTGTATTGGGAATTGCGTGAAGATATTTTTATTTATTTTATACAATTTTGTATTGTAAACTTGTACCGGTATAACAGTAAAAAATATTTTCTCTTATATAAATTCATATTCCACATTGCACGTTACAGCGTAACGCTAAAATCGTGTGCGTATAAAGTTACACAAATTGGCTTATTCAAGTTTTAAATCGGAGAAAGCTTTACTGCCTTCCCGTAATTTATTTCCATAATTAAGTTCATAGTACTTCCTGAAATAATTTCGGCAAATCTATAAATTATGTTATCACGCACGTTCTTGCAACTTTGAATTTACAACTCGTACGGTTTAATTGCTAAAAAAATAAGGAAGTTATAAAACTTTGTTTGGATCGGAAACGGAAAATTAATAAGGCTTGGAATTTTAATGTTGCATTACAAAGAACAAAAAATACACGAAATCACCAAGTGTATACAACTTTTCGAAGGCAGAGCGTTTGAATGATTAAGTGTATCATCATTATAGGTTGATTGAGATATCATCATCATGATAATAATTTTTCCCCGATTTTATTTGTCCCGAAAATATCTTCCGTGGAAGGTGGGTCGAAGGGACTTAATTGTCTAGACTCTACCTCTGTCTACCCATGTATTGGGAATTGCATGAAGATTTTTATTTATTTATTTCTAAGATACATTGACAGTGACAGCATTACATACGTTGCTTTTATCCGACAGTAAAAAACTTAAGCACTTGTGTTATGGAATCAGATAAAACGAATCATCTTTATGTCCAAGTCAACGACATATTTCGTACATAAGTTTCTTTAAACCCATTGGTACTAGGTCCTGCCACCTGGGGATCGAACTCGGGTCTCTTGACTCGAAATTCCGACCACCCAACCACTGGGCTATCGTGACTTAATATTATTTATTTATTTATTATTGTTAAGTAGTAGTAAGGGTTTTAAAATCGACTACACAATAATAGATCTTCTAAGCGACTTCTATGCGATGATGGGGACAGCTTGACCGGAGCAGGATCACGGTTTTGCAGTATACCGGCGAGAACTAGAAGCATCTTTGTCATTGAGTTTCGTCCGTTGAGTGTGGTAACCAGAGAACCTGACCGCTATCCTCCTCCTTTCTCTTTCTTCATTCCCTTTTTCAATTGCTTTTTAAAGACAGGCAACGCAACGCATACCTTTGGCGTAGTAGTAGTAGTAGTATATCCTTTATTGTACACCACACGTTTACAAGGAATAAATGCATCACAGCGAAAACTTAATACATACGTATTCATCTTGGAGATCTTATCGCTAAAGAACGATCTCTTCCAGACAACCTTAGAGCTAACGAAACACCGTAATTAAGAACAGTAGGAAGAGATGCGTTTTATGATACACTTACATACCAATATCTAAATGAACTAAGCTATATTAAATATATAAGTAAAGATTACAATATTTAAGTACAGTAAGTCGATGTACTTGGGCGTCTAGATTTAAATAACATAACTTAATCCGATCGTATGTTTACCATACACTCTCAAAAAAATGGGTTTATGAGTGATATCTACAAATGATTATATACGGTCCTATCCTATAATAAAACCGACTGAAACCATAATCATCTTACCAGCCCGTAGCAGTTCACTGCAGGACATAGGCCTCTCCAGTACGGGAGGGTTTGCCATAATCGCCACGCTACCAAGCGGATTGGCGATTCCAGTACTAGCCACCTCATACCTTAGACGCTGCTGTACAAACTACAGACTTTTGGTCTATACTATCATAATACTGCTACAAATCTTTCATTGTCGATGTTCACAAGTTTATATTAATAAGGCACGTAGCGGAGCGAGCTCACGTAGGAAACAAAGTAGATTATTTGTGTCCCTATGGGACCTTCATTATCGCCCTCTCTTTATTATTTCCTTATCCTTGTTTATGGCACATTGAGATCCAATGTCTATATTAATTGACCGAATCACGATACAGAATATTCTTTAGAGTTCTAACGCGACGATCGTTTACGTAACTTGGGCTTTTACAGAACGTTTCTGTATTATAAATGCCAATATACGTCTGTCTGTCTTTTAACTTTTCACTCTTAAACAACTGCATATAAAAAAAAATTAAAAACATAACTAAAAGACATTGCCAGTACCATCACACTGAACTAATAGAAAATTAATAGAAATACAAACGCAAAGTGCAGAAAGCTGGAGTCTATCCGCAAACCGCAATACGCACAGTCACCAGCCTGATCAAAGTATTAGGTGGCACAGTTTTTGTTGGTTGATTGGACCCTTTCGTGGATCGGAAGGGAACAGAGAAGAGAACAGAACGGAACAGAGACCTTCGAAGAACCAAGTTCTCGGGAATTTTCCATAGTGTTCTTCTAAATAGCAATCTTCGGAGGACACCTATGTTCAGCAGTGGAGTTTAGATAGGTTGTTATGAATGAAAGAATGTGGCTCGTAATTTATTCATTGTCCAGAGCTCTGCCTACCCCAGTATTGGAGAATTGCGTGAAGATAAAAAATACCAATGTGAATGTAACACTGTATGTTACACTAAACCGATATTGATGATATTTTTATGTTAGTATGAAGTAGCTTAAACCCAGGAACAAATATTTTATGTACCTGAAAAAAATATATTTTTGCCCTACAAATTGTTTTAGTATATAAGTGTTGCAAGTTTTAAACTTTAACTTTTACTAATATCAACTTTTTCTTAATATTGATTTTCAAAGTTATTATAATGTATAATTATATGTATTTAATCGAAATTCTAAATCGAAACACGTTTGCACCTTGTTTCTATGCGTGTTGTTTCTCCATCGGTTCCAAGTTATACTTAATGGCCTGTAAAAGTCTATTGTAGGTTTTTGACCCCTCCTGTAGACGAGGGTTTGTCATAATCGCCACGCTTTTCGCTAGCGGAAAGCAATATAAGTTCCTAGAAGACCTGCTACTAGATAAATTTGTTACAACGCCATCTATTGGTAAAGATTGGTATTAATAAATGGTGCTAATGTGTTTTTTTAACTAATAATTGTTTAAGTGTTTTTTCATATGCAAATTAATTTTTTCACGGAAAAAAACTATAAAGAAGAATGACTTTAGAATGCAAAACACTATCTCGTTAACATAAACCATATCGTTAAAGTGATTTTCGAGATGCCATAATTAAATGCATTATTAGACCGCAACATTAGTAATCATCTAATTTTATGTTCAATAATTCACTTATTAAATATTTTGCATTGTACAAAAGCAAGATATCTATAAAAATGTATCACGCTATTCCCTTCAGTTTCTATCATTGTGCCCTCCGTTTTTAAAACAAAAAGGCAACTTTATAACAACTGCCGACCCCAAGACGTATCGTTAAACGGCGAGACCGCTCCGTCGGAAACAGCAAATCATTCAGACGACCGGTAGTGCCCGGAGACGATGCCTAAAACTACCCGCAATTCAATTAATCTCATCGCGAGACACAGACTACTTAACAACAGAGATTATAATGCTTCACAAAATTCATATTATAATAGATACAATTCCCTTAGATATTGCACCGCGCAAGGACTCCATAGAACTGTCGTCTCAACGGTAAATCGACTAAAATCTACCTATACCAATTATTTTATAACAGTTTTATAACAGTTTAAATAAAAACTTGTAAGAACCATGACACCCTAGTGGGTGGGTGATTGTAATAAGAATACGAATGTAATACGAATGACCAGAGTTCGATCCCCACGAAGAAAGCTCGTACCAATGAGGTGTTTCGAAACTGGATGCTTAGCAGCATGCACGACATATAACGTTAGTTGGTGTCTCAAATAAGCTCACGTGAAATGTTGGCCGGAAATACTGAATTATATAGACCTGAGTACCCCAGAGACGGAGTGAAGTGTAGCTGGCGACCGCTCTTTGTGGAAAACTTTGGGGGAGGCCTATTTTCACCAGTGGACACTTGATAGGCTGCAATGAAGAAAAATTCTCCAGTATTGAAAAATTTGTGTAGTTAAAAAATACTCTTAAATTTTCAGTTATCTGAGCTAAATAGAAAGGCGGTAAAAACTTGAGCGATAAATTGCATTCGAAGGGAAGTCGTGACGGAGTAATTGTTCCAAGGAATATTCGGACGATCTTCCCCACGCAATAGTGCTGCGGCGAAACTTTATTAAAACAATATTTTTGGATGGACACTGTTGTCGAAATTCGTTTTGATGAGGAATAAAAGAAATTTACCGACTCTTGGAGCCTTCATTAAAAACTGAATGGAGTTGAGTCTGCTTCTTTCACGTTTATCAAAAACAAAGCGTTTTAAATATAGGGATTTGAATGAATGAATCCTTCTATCCGATTTCATTCATTTGTAAACATATATAACAAATAATGTTGTACTCCCAAGATGAGAACAAATAAGAATTATGATAAATATTGATATTAGCAAAACTAGATCGGTGTAGCAGACGATATGCGGCAGAAAAAGGGTAGCTGCTCGCCGGGCAGGGTGTTCGTGACCTGAGGAGGATGTCTCATTCGCTAGTGTGCTATCGGTACTTGTATATATGCGTTTTATCATGCGAACTTCGATAGCGCGATATAGGATGTCGATGTGTCTCCTGAATCCGCCTCTGATGAGCTTCTTATGTGGAGACATGGATGTCACTACCGGCATTTTACCTCTACCACGCAGAACATCGGCGTAAAATACAAAACTATAAAAAAAAGATGCTCAATTTACTATCACATCGATGGTGAAAAAAAATTCCATAAGAAACGTTCCTGAGAGAAAATAATTTATGAAAAAATGTTGTTTCGAGAATATGTGAAGTCGACTTACACGCAATGGAGCAGCGTGGCGCCAGTTCCCCTGCTCCAATCTCTCTCAAAGTATATTTGTCGGAAGGCTTTTGGTCAAATGGAAGCATTTACAGGCGACTACTTTAATTTTACTTCTCAAACTGCATTTAAAAGTAACTCAGTCGAGCATCAGCTAACCTCTAAACTTTATTAATAATATATATTAATAAATAAGACTTTGACTAGTGTGATATTTACTTTTAGGGACACGGAAAAACATCGATACAGTCGAGTACTTTTCCTTCCAATACATTATTTACCTTACTTTTGTATTAGTATTCAATACATTTTATCGGATACTTTTCAGATTTTAATACTTCTTTTAAACTTTTTACCAAGAATCGCATCATTGTTTCGAATAATTAATTTATGTCATGAGGACATTAGGACATACAGACGGCGATATAAATCATACTGAAATTTTTAAAAAACCCTTTTGATACGACCCTTGGGAATCGAACATGGGTCTCTCGACAAGAATTACGATCACCAACTCCTAGTTTTCATTATTAATTTTCTGTTTCATAGTGTTTGATATAAAAACAAGTGCTAAAGAAGTTTTCACTTCAAACAACACTACTTTATTCAACGACGAAGCCAGCTTGTATCGATAGCTCTGTACAACGTAATAGTGTTAGTGTCCGAACGAACTCATATTTCATCATTACCTCTTATTAGCTGCTCTTTGGATTTTTTCAGCGTCTGCTGTAAGACGATATTTTATGCTGCTTTTTAATTGTTTCTTACGCTTTAAGTTTACTTATACTATGCGGGTATAATAACTTATTCACCACTTGTTATTTAAAATCGTATGAAGAAAACGTATTAATCAATTAAATTTAGAAGTAAAAAAAAATAGAGAAAATATTTTTAATAGCAAAACGATGAGATCTTTGAAGCTCTGCATTTCATCGAAATCGATTTAGCCTTAAAAGCGAATCGAGTTAGCCTTAAAAGCCACACAATCACATACAGAGTGTATGTGATTGTGTGGCTTTTAAGGCTTTTTAACCGACTTCAAAAAAAGAGGAGGTTCTCAATTCGGTTGTTTGCTTTTTTTTAATGTTTGTTATCACATAACCCGGTCATGTTTTAAGAATTTTTTTTCAAAATTTATAATATTTTTATTCTAGTCAAAAAATGCTTTTTTTTATATAACTCTTTCAAAAAAAAACAAAAAGAATACATTTCTTCAGGTTCAGAAGGAGACTTTTTTAACTTTTTTAATGATTTATAAAATTAGTAGTAACGATCAGGCATTCTACATATAAATTGATATAGTTAAATTTTGAATACTTATAAACTATTTAGACGTGTTTACTCCTTATAATGTGCAGTTATAGCACCGAAGAGAGTTGCCAGAATCAATATTGTGTGCCAATTTAATGAAGTAGAATAATCTAGAAACATAATTATTTTGGCAATGATGCAGAAAAACACAATTAAGTTTATTTTGGTGTAGAAACCAACTATGCAAATCATTAACAACGTAATTAGTGATTATAGATAGTGTGCAGCAACCAGGATTTTAATAATAAACAAGGATTTGGAATGTCGGATGTGGATAGGACGTGTATTTCCCTGCTAGGTAGCCTGCAGCATAAAAAAATACTGTAAAAAGCTGTGGAATTAATTTGAGTTTTATTTGAAGGGTTTCAGACGTGAGTAAGAATCTAGGGTTGGAGAATTGTCATTATTTTATGGAAAAAATTTGTAACACTTTGTCTTTTCATTATGCCATATCTGATTCCTGTCATAATCTGTTCTTTTATACATGTAACTTATACAAAACAATTTCGATGCGTCCCGTGAAGGCTCACATATTTTACTTTTACTTTAGAAGTATTTTATTTACTTAATTATTTGATTAATTGACCATATTTTTTGAGAACGCTAACGTATATGTGATCTAAATGTACATTTAAATGTTGATATGAATACAAATTCTAGTTCTTAATTTTTTAAAGCTATGTATGCGTTTATGTGATAAGCCTTTTATAAATGAATAAAATAACAACGTGTTATAGCAATCCGATAGTCCAGTTAGTTGTAGCCCTGCCTTCGAAGCCAAGAGTTGTGGATTCAAGTCCCGCTTGGGAACATTTTTATGATAAATATGAATGTACTCGAGTCATGGATATTAATAGTATCGTTGAATAGGACACAAAGACGGCGACACGCTAACCACATGTTACGTTGGCTGTTACTGCAAAAGGTGGCACGAAAGAACTTAACTTTGTAAACCTCTGCCTACCTCAGTATTATTAAAATGCTTGAAGATGTACGTAACAACGTGTTATAATTCTGAATGAAACTGCAGATGTTCATTGGTCACATTGTCGCACGCACCGATGGTACAATAATTAGGACAAACAAACAGAGGCGGACTCATTAACGATAAGAACATTCCTGGAAACGCCTGATTCAAGTAAAATTTGAATTCATCGCTTAATAAATTGTAACATATAATGTTCCGAGAAAATCTTGATTATCGAATGATTGGATGATAGAGATTTGAAATAAGGTGAATAATTATTTAAACAAGGAACCAGGAAAGTACAAGGTAACACAATGTAAGGAAGGGACAAGGAAAAAAGTTACTTAAAATGTCAATTAAAACAAATATAATTAATACTTAAAAATACTTCTGATATTTGACATTTTTTAGGACAGTGCCTGTGTATGATAACTTTACCTAAATATTATAGTATTTATTTCAAGTATTTCGTACGTTCGAATAAAAAAAACTGCAAAATATCAAATGGAAAAGTTTGTTGTGAGGATCTCAAATAAGTTTTTTCGTAATTTTAAAATAAACAGTTTCCAAGATATTCATGAAAATTTACGAGAATAATTTTTGTGTTTATAACAAAATTTTATAACAAAATGATTTCATTATTTTCGAAGATAAGGAAGGTCTTTTCTCTATCTAAAATTTTGTTCAAAATACAAAAATTAGTTTTCTACTTACATATTACGGAAAAACCGATTAGAAATTCATTCAACCAGAGCAATCATGGTACAGCTTTCTTAAAATTACACGGTATAACACACAATACTGTGATAACATTGTACGGAACCCATTTTCGCGCGAGTTCAACTCGAACTTTTCTGAATTTTTCTCTCCGTCTCCAATAATAACAAAGTGCATTAAACCAGAACTGCGAAGAAACAATAATTTCATGTAGACTAAACAGCAAAACGAATTTAGATTTACAGAAACTGTAGCAAACAAATTTCGGTTTCCTTATTCCAAAAATAAGCCACTCCAATACTAACTTGTTACAACTGAGTACATAGATACAATTACGGTTAGAGCGTACATAATAAAAATTTCTTAAGAATAAATACCTGTAAATAAAGAAATACATAGATAGGCACAACTTCACATACATTCTTCTCATCCCAAAGTAAGGAAAGTAAACACTTGCATTATGGAATCAGATACAAAGGTACCACAAACACCCAGAGCAGAGAAAGTGTAGAAAAAGTGTTTTCAACATTGACCCGACCGGAAATCGTACCTCGGACCTCAGAGCTAGCGACTCCATGAAAACCGGCGTGTAAGCCGCTCGTCAAGAAAAAGTTTCAGTTCGCATGATATTTTTTATATCTTAACCTAAGATGACGATGAAAATAAGTTTGTCGGACATTTAAACAGACTGCTTAATGCTGGAGCGTAATGTTTTATGTTTGGAAATTTAGTTTGTCGTCAAAGTCAAATCCTGCTCGCTGAAATAGAAAGAACTTATCTCTTTCTTTCAATGTGTTAAAACATGTTAGTTAAGCTTCTATGATAATACATTTTTATAGTAAACATTACAAAGAATTTAGTAACTAAAAATTAATATATAACCTTTTTATATATCTATTCACGGCGACGGGCTCACCACCTGTCACGTTGTCCCGCAAAATATCTTCGGTGAAAGGTGGGTCAAAGGGACTTAATTGTCTAGACTAGACCTCTGTCTACCCCTGAATTGGAAATTGCGTGAAGGTATTCATATTATTATTTATTATATGACAATGATATAATTAAATCATTGGGTCCGACGAAAGGAAACGTCTCTTTTTGTCTCATTTATGCCCATCCAACGTCCCAATTGTACATAATTAATGCCCTTTATCTCTCTGTCTGAAAGTTGCTCTGTGCTAAATATGGCTATCCCAAGTACGCACAGGGCGCGCTAGTTTGGTTCGAAACACGTCGGCATGTGGACGGGCGCCGGTTTGCTAGCGCTGGTGGTCTGCGCTAGCGCAGTCACCCGGGATCAGTTCTATCCCTATGGCCCAAACCTGGATCAACGGCTTCCACAGGGCCAAGGTTCATCCCCTGAAGTAAACCTGAAAGTACCGATCGTCTTTTATGGGGAAACTTACGAGTCAATATATGTAAGTGATTTAAATTTTGATATGTAATTTAGTTAACCAATTTTTTTTAAATATATATTCAGTAATTATTGAGAATTTTTTTTGACTAGCATTTATGAAAGAGTGTAGGACACCTATTCCGTAAAGTCTAGAGTTATTTTACTTTCTTTTTTATAGGAGAAGTTTTTTAGTATTCGTGAAACCTTTTAATCTATTTCACTGGACTTACCACCAGTTACCTTTAAAAAAGTTTGTGGTAACCAATTTCACGAAATTAAAATCCATGTAAGTGATAGTTAAAGGCACTTAAATCTTACTTTTCGTACCAGGGTTCTAGCCGCCCTAAAGTTACTATAATATATTGAAAAAGAATGGATATATGTACCCAAAAATGTCTTTGGTTAAAAGTGGGTCGATAGGACTTAATTGCCTAGTCCGCTGTCAAACACTGCATTGAGAATGGAGTAACGATATTTTCAATCACAGTTAAAACTTACTTATCACTCAAATATCTTCACGTTTTTCCCCAAACTAATGTCAGATGTCTAGACAATTAAGTCCTTTCGACGCAAATTTCACAGAAATTTATTTGGGACAACGTTACAGATGGTGAGCCTATCGTTGTCTCTGTGTCCATACAAATCATACATACACAACGGACTGCGAAAGTCCAAAGTTTCAAAAAACTCATATGTAAAAGCTGACTTCCTGAGGATTGACATCTGGTCTTCTGTTTCGAATTCCAATCACCCAACCATTCGGATATCGTGACTGTTTTAATATTTTAATAATTCGTGAAAATCCTAATTAAGTTCTTAAAGTACTCTGTAACTTAATAAAGACGCTTACAATCTCAATGCACGTATTCAAAACATGCAAATTAGGGCGTCGAGCAAACAACAGATTATCTAAACAATATTAAGTAATGAACACATTACAATATTTGTCCTAAATATTCTGTAGGCTTATTATGACTAAAAGACAAATAAGAGATTATATATCTTCAAGCTTCGTTCCTTGCAGGGTAGCCACAGAGAACAGATTTCCAAGTGAAGGTCTTTCGCTTCTACCACATTTATCATGTTCTTCGTGCAGGCGAATAAAGAGATTTTCACATTTCATACTTAACTTTAAGATTTATAAAAATAATATTTTATATCTTTCATAAGGATGCTACGTAAAAGTCACGATAGCCGACTGGTAGGGAGGTCGGAATTTCGAATCAAGAGACCCGAGTTCGATCCCCAGGTGGCAGGCTCGTACCAAAGGGGTTTTCAAAAACTTATGTACGAATTATATCGTTGGCTTGGACATAAAGATGGCGACGGGCTCCCCACCTGTCACGTTGGTGCCAAGCTAACGATGAAATTCGTACATAAGTTTGTGAAAAACTGGGTATCGAACTCGGGTCTCTCGACTCGAAATTCCGACCACCCAACAACTCGGCTATCGTGACTTCTATTTTAGAACATAATTAGGAACTTTTATTTTAGAAACATAATTAGGATTCCGCGTTAAACGTTAAACTGCGAGCAAAGCCGCGGGGGCAGCTAGTTATAATTATGATTTAAACAAACTACGATAGCCTAGTTGGTAAGCTTTGAAGCTAAAGGTTGCGAGTTCCAAACTCCTGCTCATGCTGAGTGCTCCTGTCATGGATGATTATATAATTTTGATGAAATACTTATGTATATTGCACCGTTAAGTTGGACACTAATACGGTACGGTAATAAAATACGGTAAAAGTATGGTCGAAAAGAATTCACAGTCACCTCTGACTACCCTATTATTAGAAACTGCATTAATATATTTAAATGAAAGATATACATATAAATATTAGGTTGAATTAATTTGTAAAATTTGCGAATATGTTTATCAGTACGTTTATCAGTGAAATACGCAGAACGTTTAAATTTGCAACCGAATGCGATAAGGCAGAGTGCACATTGCATCGACCGGAAGTGCTTGTAGGCGTTGCGGATACCAACGGTCACTGACTGCAAAATTTTTAATCCTTTTTTTGAGTATTTAATAACCTTTATCAAGATTCCAAAATAAAATTATAAGAAAAAAATTATTGCACACATCAACAAATACAGCATACAATTTCAGGGTAATTTAAACTAAAATGGAAAATGTTTCTATGTTCATGTGTTGTGTTTTTTACGACATTAACAAACGAGAATCAAAAAAAGTAAATCGAAATAAAAAATAAAAATACAAACAATAATTTAGTACGCTTTTAATATTATTACTTACATTATTAATATACACTTTTTGTGCGTGTTACAATGAAAGTAAAGGAAAGGAAAAGAAAGCTGATTAGGGAAGTATTTTAATGTGATACAGTGGCAATAAGAGTAAAAAAAATATGTGGTATCCGTGTAAGGATATGTCACCCCGAGTCTTCCCGTCGGTTTCGTAAGTGACGACTAAGCAAAAGGTCTTCAATAAAGTAAAATAAAATGACAAGCGACAGGTGGTGGGATAGCCTCGAAAATTACCAGAGAAAAATTAAACAGACCAGTGATGGATAGCAGCATGTAAGGTCCGAGGTATCTGGTACTACGATCACCAACCTGCTTGCCTGGCCTGGCGATTATTACAAAATTATCTTTCTTACCCATCTTACGGTAGAGGACTAGCTATAGGTCCGGGGCTGTTACAGGACGTTATGTATGTATGTACATATAATCGATTCAACCATGGTAAGCGATTGCGAACTGCTGATAATTTGCCTTTGACAAAAAAAAACGGTAAATGCAAGAGTCTCCTACTTCACTACTACTTCACTCACGTAACTAAAGCACAAAATGCTTCTCATTCTAGTTTACGAGCCCTTACTTTAAATACACAAGTAACCCTAGATTGACATCGGATCGGTACCACTAAATCAATAAATAAAAATGTTAATAGCAATTTTCAGTGCTCAATTTACTTGGTGCTTAGCAAACAAGGAAAACGACTCAGTTTTTAAATAAAAGGCCTTTGCTTTACTCAATACTGGTATGGTATTGCCCCGGTCCTCTTTTCAAACCTTTTAACATGATCGACCTATCCGTTTTAACTTTCTATAAACAACCTAGCGTATACTCGTTCGTATGTGTCGAGGGACTTCCTCGCGGAGCCAAAAATATATGATATCGGGTTTAAACCGACTACAATTCTACATCCGCGACCGGACCCACAAGCGCCCAAAAAAAAGAGGAAACCTACGGAGTTTTTTTTCGTCTGTTTCTTCTCCGTTAGAGGAACTTCATTACGCGATCGTAGATTAAAGAATCACTCGATAAACGAATACAAATTCTTATGACGGTGAATAAATGATTTGATTCGATTTACATAGGCCTCTAGAAATTCAGCAATGCAATAGGCTGCCGAATATATAAAAATTAAACTATTGTGCTAACTATGTAATAACGAATAATTACGAAACGTATTCTTATACATGTTGGGAATTTACGCGGCGTTATCACTGACTTAAGCAAGAGTCGAGACCTCTGTGTGTACCTACCTTTTGATACGCCACTATCAAGAAAGGGGTCATAGGCATAGTGTATATGCCTAATCATTTTGATAAATTGCTATGCGTATTACGTAAAATGTTTTAAAAATTATGAATATATCAATCTCTACACAGTTTAAATTCAGTTCTAATTGTTTTTTTAGCGCTGGTAACTAAGTTACACGCGCCACGATAGAATGATTGGGTTATCGATAATCGAATCAGGAGATCCGAGTTCAATCGTTGAAACCTTGCACCACTATTTTGTTTCCAAACTTATGTACAATTACACTTAGACGGAGACAGCTTTCCCCCGAATAATTTCCGGTGCAATGTGGGTCGAAGACAAAATAGCAAAGACCTATAACGAACGTCGTATTGGGAAAAGCATACAAAATATGTATATCTTCACGCCATTCCAAATACAGGGGTTGACAGAGGTCTAGAAAAATGAGTCCATTCGACCAATCGTCCAACGCAGACTTTTTTTTCAAACAACATGACAGGTGGTGAGCACATCGCCGTCTTAATCTCCAAGCCTACGATATAATTCCTACTCAAGTTTCTTGAAAAAACCCATTGGTACAAGCCTGCCACCTGGAGAGCATAAGGCACCTAATAAAATATCTGTTTTTATTTCAAGGTGGTTTAGCTGACAGCAGTGAATTCTCTCTTAGTCGCCTCCTATGACACCAACGGGAAGAAAGGGGTTGGTAAAATCTTACACCGTCACACTGCATGTGTACGAATATTTTCACATATAAATAAAATAAATAAATATCTTCACGCAATTCCCAACACAGGGGTAGAACTTCAGGGGTAGTCTAGACAATTAAGTCCCCTCGACCCACTTTCCACCGAAGATATTTTCGCGACAACGTGACAGGTGGTGAGCCCGTCGCCGTTTTATGTCCAAGCCAACGATATAATTCGTACATAAGTTTTTTGAAAACCCCATTGGTACGAGCCTCCCACCGGGGGATCGAACTCGGGTCTCTTAACTTCTAATGACCCAACCACTCGGCTATCGTAACTTTTTATGTTTTCGCATAAATATGTTTATTGCTAATGTCACTGTTCACAAAATTAAACTGTTCAAATTAGGTCTTTATATTTTCAAGATAGTTATCTCGCCATGCTGTGGTACATATGTATATAGCTTTTTTCAAAGCTTTTCTCTTACTCTTCTGTTATGTGAGAACACCAAGATACGAGAAAAATTGTGTTTTAAATTACGACGTAATGAATTTTCGGAAATATCCCAGAATTTCTTCTTAAAATTCTTCTTCGGTAGTCCCTAAGTACTAGCTAAATAAAAAGCAATATAACATTGTTACGTTGTATGTATTAAGTCAGATATGTCGCACATGCAAATAAGGAAAAGTCTAGACTATTATATAAAATAAATGAAAACCTGAGAATGAGGTGTTCGTGCCAGACTTATGACTAAGAAAAAAAATAATATTGTATTTTCAACATTATGAAAATAATTGCCAAAAAAAGATACCTGGAGAGTCTTTCGCCTGTTTTATCTCTGCTAGAGATAGACTCCATCTCGATAGACGAATGTATATTATTATTCCAATGAATGAATACATACAAACATACTCATGATACCACTGCAAAACATAATAGTATAATAAGTTTACTTAAAAAAACAACCGACCATAGATCAAAGATGACGACAGCTTCCGTTCTTATATTATTATTTTTTATTTCACAGGTCAACAACCACGGAGTGCTTTCATTCAGGGCGGATATCCCAACATTCATCAACTCCGAGTTCCCATTGCCCTATCCCTCCATAGCCGCGTTGTACACAAACGTTGATACGACTGAAACTGGACAAATATACTACAGGGAAACGGATGAACCTCACATCCTAGTAAAAGCCGAGGACAGCGTTCAGAACAACTTCCACGAGTACTACGATTTCAAGCCGAAAAGCGTCTTTATAGCAACTTGGTTGGAGGTGACTTACTCCAGTAACCAGAGACAAGAGCGCAAGAACAGTTTCCAGATTGCAGTCATCAGCAACGGTACTGAGACGTTCGTGGAATTCATCTATCCAGAACGTGAGATACAATGGATACAGAGGGAGGTCCAGCAGATGAGTATACCTGATGCGAAGGCTCAGGCTGGTTTTGTCGCTGAAGACGGCAGACTATTCACACTCAGAGGTTCGGGTAGCCATCAAATCAGAAATATTGTTTCGTAAGTATACCACCCTAAAATAGTGGGGATATATGTATGTAACTATTGATTCCAAACGTAAAGTACACAGCGCTCACCTTAATTTTAGTATATCTGCGCAAGTGCCTATAAAATTTCATAGCCAATTATTTGTCAACATAGTCGCGTCAGTATATATTTAACCGATGACTGCGGTTAAAACTATCCTACAAGATAGAATTATGTTAGATTGTTGTCAGTTGATTTAACTTGTTTAATTATGAACTTTTAAAAAATTAATTTCAGATGGTCCAATGTCAACGAACCAGGGAAATATGTATTCCGCGTTGGAAACATCCCGACCGATGGAAATGTGGCCGTTCCCGATCAGTACGATCAAAATGAAGTAGAAATTGAAGAGGAATCTAAAACCTGCGCTCAGAGTGGACCCAGCGTTTGTCACATTCAAGCAAGATGCGTCGATTACCAAGCAGGAATATGCTGCCAATGTAACGAAGGCTTTTATGGCAATGGCAAATCGTGTATAAAAGACGACGTGCCACTGAGAGTTCATGGAAAACTCAATGGCGTAATCAACGATGTCAATTTGAATGACGTCGATGTTCAAGCTTATGTTGTTGTGGCAGACGGCAGAGCCTATACCGCTCTGTCACAAGCTCCGCCTTCTCTCGGCAACAGTTTATTACAATTAAGCGTTATTGGCGGAGTAATCGGTTGGCTTTTCGCCAAACCTTCCAGTTCAGCCAAAAACGGTTATCAGTTGACTGGTGCTTTGTTTAATCATACAGCAGACATTTTCTTCCCTGGAACCGGTGACAGAGTTACCGTATATCAAGAATATTTAGGGCATGATGTATTCGATCAAATTACACTAGAAGCAGACGTCAGAGGAACAATTCCCACTATACTCCCAGGAACTAAACTTGATATTTCTGAATATGAAGATCACTATACACTAGTGGAATTAGGTGTCTTACGCAGTGACTCCATTCGCACTTTTACCAACAAAGCCACTGGTGAAAAATATGAACAAAGAGTATCGCAAACCTTTACTTTCAATTCTTGTAAATACTCACCGTCAATGGAAGATGATACAACTTCCTTAACCTTAAAAGTAGCGAAAAATTTCTTAGGATACGAACCGCGAGACAACGTAGTCAGACATGGAACAAGTAACAAAATTGTACCCCTGGGTAAAGAAGATCCTTGCATTGAAGGCAGAAACAGCTGCGGTCCTCACAGTACTTGTGTGGTACAAGGTGATACCTTTGCTTGCGTTTGTCAGTCAGGTTTCTCAAGCCAATACCGTGCAGATTCTACAGTACAATGTGATGATATAGACGAATGTGCCATCGGGACTCACAACTGTGATACAAATGCTGATTGTTATAACCATGACGGTGGTTTCCAATGTAGATGTCGCCAAGGATATGAAGGTAATGGTATATTCTGCAATCGTATTTCACAATGCAGAGGTAAAAATTGCGACACAAACGCTCAATGTATTGAAAACCCTGGGCAAGAAGCAGTATGCTTGTGTAATCCTGGATACACCGGAGACGGGCAGCGTTGCTGGCAAACGTACGAAAATAAATGTGATCGCTGCTCTCCCTATGCCTACTGTGGATTTTCAATAAATACAAACAATTATAGGTGTCAATGTAACGAAGGTTATAGCGGAGATGGATATTACTGTAGAGAAAACACTCCAGAAGTTTCTTCAACTACTGAGTATCAAAGTAGACCCAGCCCCAACCCTTCTTCTACTTCGTACGGACCAAGTTACCCTAACTATCCAAATCCATCTCCTAGTGTTCCTAGTTATCCATCCAGAACCCCAAGCGATCCTACGCCTTCGAATTACCCAAACACTTACAATCCTCCCAATCCTTCCGCGCCAACTTATCCAATCGTTCCGAACTATCCCAGCTATCCTAACGCATTTTTCACCCCCAACCCTTCCGTAACGAATACACCAGAAACTTCAGTTGAAGCAGAGGTAACTACACCACGAACTGCGACGAAACCAACCACACCAACAATTCATGAAGCAGATTACAATGAAACATTTGTTTTACCCAATTGCGACGTTTATGGATGTACATGTCCTTCGGGTTACTCGAGTTTCAAAGACGAAAGGGACAACAGCTTATGTCGGTTGGATAGCTACAATCCACCAAAACCGAATCCTGATAACGACTCTGGAAGTAAGTTTGAATAATTAATCATTGAATACGTTACGAAATTACATCTTTTATACTATTTCACCGTTTTTTTTTTTTATTTTCAGTCAGATGTGAAACCGATGCTGATTGTCCACCAAACGCTATCTGCTCATATCCAACTATAGAACCTTTTGGTTCCAACGTTCAATATTACGGTCAATGTGCTTGTCCCGAGGGTTACGAGGGTGATGCATATGAATGCATAGAGAGAACAGGACCTAGCTGCTCATGTGGCTACAACGCACATTGCGTTGACTCAATCACGGGCGAACTTATGTGCGTTTGCGACACTGGCTACCACGGAGACGGATATCTCTGTCGACCCAACTTTAGCTGCACAAACAACTCCGACTGCGAATCCCACGCCGAATGTCGACCAGATCCCGGCAGCAGTGAATATATCTGCCAATGCATCGAAGGTTACATCAAAGATGAAAGTGACGCTTGCATTCCTGATGGCCAGCTGTGTAATGGTGCTGTATGCGCTGAACATGCATCATGTCTTTACGACGACACGATTGGCGTAAGCTATTGTCACTGTGACCAAGGGTACGAAGGAGAGGGCATATCCCAGTGTGTTCCTCAAGCGAGCACCTGTGATATCGCCCGTGATTGCAGTCCCGATGCACTCTGTACACCTGTAGATCAATCTTACCAGTGCATATGTAAAGATGGATTCATCGGCGATGGTTACACTTGTACTCAAGAGCAAAGTTGCAGGATCGATCCCTACATGTGTGACTATCATGCGGCATGCATAAAAACACGTGACGGTTATGAATGCGAATGTAATACGGGGTACAACGGCAATGGAACCCACTGCGAACTGAACCCAAGACAGGCCGGAAACTTTTTGGTGGCCAGCGACGGTGCGTCAGTATTCCGCGTGCCTTTCCGCACCTCTCCAAGGGATTTCGCAACACCTTTAAACAGCGCAGTGTACCAAATGGCTGTGGGGATAGACGTAGACTGCCTCACTGGTCGAATATATTGGGCCGACGTTGCAGGACATTCAATTAAAAGAGCAATGTATGATGGATCAAACCTCGAACAATTCTTAGATAACGGTAGGTAGACAATCAAAAAAACTTTATACATTTAGTGCACAGTAACATAGAATTATTGATGACGTAATAAAAATTGTCTTTGTAGATATTAAAACGCCAGAAGGTATCTCGATTGATTGGGCAGCGAGGAATATATTCTGGACCGATTCAAAGAAGCTTACGATCGAAGTAGCTAACCTGGACAGGAAAACAAGAAAAGTACTGTTCGCTCTCGATGGTATTGTTAATCCTAGGGGCATTGCTGTGCATCCCCAGAGAGGGTACGTTATTTTCGAGTATTTTTTAAGTTTCACATCTGTACTTCTTACGAAATTAAACGTAAAAATAAATATCTTCACGCTATTCCCAATACAGGGGTAGACAGAGGTCTAGTCTAGACATTTAAGTCCTTGTGTCCCATCTTCCACCGAAGATATCGGGACAACGTGACAGGTGGTTAGCCTGACATCGTCCATGCCAACGATATAATTCGTATATAAATTTTTAAAATCAAGTAGTACGAACCTGCCACCTGAAGATCGAACTCGGGTCTCTTGACTCGAAATTCCGACCACCCTACCACTCGGCTATCATGACTATTATACTTATTTATATATCGTAAAATTAAACGTAAAAGTATATAAATGTAATGATACTGTTTTATTTTTAGAAAAATATTTTGGTCCGACTGGAACCGCGCCGGACCCAAGATCGAATGGGCTAACATGGACGGTACGCAACGAGGCGTGTTCTTAGACCAGACAGACGTTAAACTGCCCAATTCACTGGCGATTGATTGGGCAAGGGACAGATTGTGCTACGCAGACGCTGGACTATTTAGTATTAGATGCGTCAGCATTGACACGTTGGAAAGGGAGACAATCGCTGCTAATTGCTCGCATCCGTTTGGGGTTGCCATCAACGGAGACAAATTCTACTGGACTGATTGGCGAACGTAAGTGAATTTTATAATATTTACTATTATCGGAGTCGCGGCTTGATAAAGGACTTAAAATAAGTGACGGCAATATGCATTTATGTGAGGCGAAATTTCCGCAAAAAATATTCGGTAGAGATCCAGGCATATTCCAAGCCAGTTACATATACCATTTTTTTTTTATAGAAAAGGGAGGCAAACGAGCAGGTGGCTCACATGGTAAGTGATTACCGCCGCCCATGAACACCCGCAATACCAGAGGCATAGCAGATGCGTTGCCTTACTTAGAGTGCAAGGGGAAGGGGGTGTATGGGCCACCATACTAAAAGTATTAATATAAATATCACACTCAATACATAAATGATTAATTACACTATATCTATCATCTATGGTTAATTACAGTATAATTACATTACATTTTTCTCACTTTTACAGATTGAATATTGAATATATCGATACGATAACACAAGACAAAGGTCGTTTACCAATAGCGGCTGCTACGAGAAGATTGTATGGAGTCGCTGTGGCACCGGAACAGTGCCCCACGCACACCAATGTATGCCAGTACAAGAATGGCAACTGCGGACCTGACGAACTATGTCTTCCAGACGGCAGAGGGGGCCGGTCTTGCGTAGATGGAGAGTAGGAGGAAGAGGAAGCGGATGAGGCAGTAAGGTCTACCAAGTTTAGAAAAAAAAAACTACCAGTCTATACAAAAATCCTACCAAAGAGTAGTTTTTTAAGTTATCGCCAGCTTGTATAGAATGTACAAATAAATCTCACTTCAGAAAATTATATATTTAAAGAAATAATAAACTTTCCAAATTACTTTACATTTCATATCAGTGCCTAACTTAACTACATAATATTTTTGCTCATTGCCTATGAGAAAAGTTATTATTAGGAATTCCTTAAACTGTGTCCCGTGTGTTTGTCATGTTATTTATAAATCAATTAAATAAATACTCAAGTCAATGCTATAAAGATCTTTATTGTGTTATTTATAATAGATCTAATCAACAGACACCAAAATGTTATTTAATTTATTATATAAATACGCATTTATTTTAATTTTGTAGACATTTTTATTAATTAAAATCAGCTCTATCTTGAGCTTTATTCATAATTACACCCAATAGTTTTAAGAGTGACATTTGTATTTCTTAATGTAAATATATTAATGATAAATAATGTATATTGTTATATTATTTAGTAAGGCTTATTATTTGCTATGAAGGGCATACAAAAAAACACAAAACTGAAGTATTTATAAGGACAATACTAATCCAGAGGTTTAATAAGTGAAAGGAAACTTTGTTTACACTAACTTTTAGTAACAACAGACTTCAACCACTTCTTTTCTTTTAAATCTATGTCATCGACTCGACTGCGACGCGAGTGTCCGTGAGGCGCCTGTCGATCGAGTCTACCATTTTTTTTTTTGTTGCCAGTCGCAAAAATTAGCCATAGACAGATTCAGAATATATTCATGATTTTCCGTTCGTTTATATTTTGCATCTTTAATATACAAATACTTCACAATAGCAAACACTTTACAAAATAGAAACACTTACACTGTCCAAAATACGACAATTGGTTTATACTTTTCTACATTCCATAGAAGAGATAAGATGCACAAATGCTTTGCTCTCGAAATTGATCAAACTTGTCTTTCAAATCGATAATGAGGTAGAAACCGTAAAACATTGCAAGTTAATATTAACAGTTTCCTTGTCTATTAATGTTCATACTATTTGGATAAAGTAGACGATTATAAGCCCAAAAACAAAGTACCATCCCATCGCATTGTGTTGAAGCCGAAAATCACAGATATCTTTTTTTCATTGCATTGGAGCGCAAATGGGGTCAAAGGGAAAAGGTTTGCTATGCTCTTAAACATTAAATACATTTAAGAATAATGTAATAGACTAATGTAGCAAGAGTATAATTATGACACAAATTACGCTAGCTAGATATATCTTAAAATAACAATTTTGTGAATGAAATTACTCCAATGACATTTTTCAATGTTACATAAATTAAATTTCCCGTCGAAAATAATGAACTTTATGACCAATCTTCTATCATCTGTATTAATGTGACCATAGATTAAAAATGCTACAGTAAATTTATCACATATTCGAGTTTTAACCCCACATGTCTTCCTTGCGACCGAATTTAAATACAAGGGAACCGGCGAATATTAACGCGTTCTGCATGAACAAACTCACTCCTGGCCAGGTCTGCTTGGTGCTACCTGAAAATGTTAAATGACATTAATCAGTTCAGTTTAGACTGGACAGTACAGTTTGGTCCTTGGTAGATTCTTCAGGGCCCAGACCTGTTAGTGGTACCTTTATTGTCTTAGAGATCATATAACACAAGTGCTTTACCTTCTTACTTTGGATATAGAGCAATGTAATGCAGCAATGTGTGTTCTTGCTGTCAATGTTTATATTTATTTATTTATATTGGCTATAATACATGCGTAAATATGGAACATAAAAGGTCCTCTTATCCCTATTATATCCTCTGGATAGTGCCGAACCATAGAAATGAAAATTACGATAATACAAATTTATCATAATGGAAAGTCATGATAGCCGAGTGGTAGGGTGGTCGGAGTTCGATCCCCAGTTGGCAGGCTCGTACCAATGGGTATTTCAAAAAACTTATGTACGAATTATATCATTGGCTTGGATATAAAAACGGCGACGGGCTAACCGCCTGTCACGTTGTCCCGAAAATATAAGCGGTGGAAGATGGGTCAAAGGGACTTAATTGTCTAGACTAGACCTCTGCCTACTCCTATATTGGGAATTGCGTGAAGATATATATTATTTTTTCATATAGTTTCAATTATTTGCTTTTGTGATAGCAACTATTACATTCTCTTGTTGTTGTTGTTGTTGTTTTTAGGTGTATAGCTTCTCCTATCGGAATTCTGCCAAACATATTGTCTTATATAAGCTGCTGTACTAAGCAGAATGAAAGGACTAAAATGCCTGGACCACTGATCAAACCAGAATTGGTTAAAATGGTTTGTGTATTATATAAATAATTAAAAGTTATTATTCTAAAGGGCATAACCTTTTTCCTAATAAAGTGTACCATAACTACCAGCTCATTACATAGCAACTCATCACTGGTAGTTATGCCAGCTCATTACATGGATTCATGATTACAATACCACAGAACCTGTTGCAAGTGTTCAGTTGGGAAAACTTGTATATGTAAATAATTATGAAACTTATGTTCAATTTGTATTGTTGGATACTGAAATGACGACAGCCATTCACCATGTTTTATTTAAGACATGGTGACAGCAACTGTCACCATGTCTTAAATAATCTCCGGTGTTTATCCTTTTACTACTCCAGCATAGGGAATGCTCGAAGATTAAAAAAAAATGATCTACAAACACATTTGAGATAAGTAGTGAATATAAAAAAACCCACCCGCATGCACATAGTTTGCAAACAATATCCAGCAAGCAGCAATGAGTGAAGCGAAACCAACGACAAAGCCGAAGAACAGCCATAGACGAGCTCCCCGTGGTCCTAGACAGCCATCTGTGTATGTTTCGCCTTGAATCTGTAAATCAAGATAATGCAACATTAATATATAATGTATGTATATATGGCGACGGCCTCAACACCTGGCACGTTGTCCCGAAAATATAAGCGGTGGAAGGTGGGTCAAGGGACTTATTTTCTAGACTCGACCTCTGTCTACCCCTGTATTGGGAATTGCTGTGAAGATATTTGTATATATTTTTTATATATATATATATATATATATATATATATATATATATATATATATATATATATATATATATATATATATATATATATATATATATATATATATATATATATATATACATGCACTCATAGATACATACATACATAACGCCCATATACATCTCTCTATACTCTCCCATAAGAAATTGCAAGCAAAAAAGCAGCTTGTGCATTGCCTGTTATCAACCCCTTTGAATTTTGGGCTGATTTTCTGAGATGGCGGTCACGCCATCTGTCTGAATCCAATTGCATTTTTAAAGGTTTACCTTAGTCGCCTCTGACGACATATACGACAAGGGGTGATAAATTCTTACGGCTACATGATACATTGACAACACTCAAATAATGGATTCAATTCTTGGGAAATTTAGGGAAATTTGAACTTATAATAGCTAATTTCTTCAGTTACTTAGCAGACACATACAGACTATGTAACAGACTGTTACTTTGTAAAAATTTATCTTTATAAAGATTATAATATCATTACCATAATTCCATAAAATCAAAAAGTACAGTAGCTAAGTGGTTTGGTGATTTGAGTGAGTGAAATTTGAGTCAGAGACTAGAGTTTGATCCCCAAGATCAAGGCCAATGCGTTTTTTTTTTTTTTTTTCAAAACTTAAATACGATTTATAGTGTTGGCTTGGACATGAAGATGGCGACGGGCTCACCGCCTGTCACCAAAAAAAGTCTTTGGTGGAAGTTGGATCAAAAGTACTTAATTGTCTAGACCTCAGTCTACCCCTATATAATCATCTAGTCCACCGTTGATAATTTTTGTAATGTAGACATCAGTAATTACAATAAAAACCCACCTGGGCATTTGAGACGGAATTGACCATTATCAGTGACAAAGTGGCCATAACTCCACACACATGTGCCGCATTGGGAATGGCTCCTGGGGACACGGAGACTGCATCTATTATAAACCACCACCCAGCAAAGAACTGTAAAACATTAAAATGTAAATTGTCAGAATTTTGTGGAGTTATGTATATTTCACTCCCAATGGACAGTTCTTAAATAAAACAATTAAAAATTTATTAGTTCCTTGTGCTTGTGAGTATATGTGCCAAAAGTTGGATGGAATCTTCTTCTTCTGATTTGATTTATGGCCTCTCTTGATAGAATTCTGCCAGTATCAGGTCAGTCATGGGAGTGAACAGTATTGAATGGAATCACTTTTTTAATTGGGCAACTGTACTTTTTATGACATCCACATGCAGCCCAATCAATTATTACACCAATCAATTCTCACTTTTTTTCGAAAACTACTAATTTATGTGCCACAATGCAAATTTCCTTGGTTATATCTAATATTCACATTGACTAATTTAATGATGAGAAAAAAATTGTGGGTATCTTTGGTATAGAATTAATCACTTGACTAAAAATATTTTAATATGTTGGTAAATAGTAAGGAAAAAAGTAACAATTGAGAGACATAATGACTGTAACTTTTATTAATGACTAAATGATTGATTAATTTGTTAACTTTTACTTCCTCAGGCAGAAGTTATGGCTAACCTTTCCAATATAGACCGTTGATTTAAATGCTCGTATTTTTATTGTAGGTAGTACTCAGTAGAATAATGCATTTTGTAAAGTTTTAGATTGCGGAAACTTACGGTTCACGAGAAATTTTTATTTAAACTTTTTAATACAAATTGCAAATAACAAGTCAATTGATGTGTCAAATAAATTTGAGAATTGATTGTCAAAGGTCAATTACTTCACTTTGCCCTTACAGTTGAAATCGTTTAAAACATTCTAAGTTAATCAAACAAAATAAAACCGAATCAGAGCACCCCACTATCCACATGGTCTTGTTTGCCCGACCCCTAGAGTGTATACAAGAGCTCGGAGGCTCGGAGGCGCGGAGGGTGAGCAGTGCCCGCCTGCCATAAGGAAGCGCAGGCACTGAGATTGTGTTAGCGGCTGAGGCTGGTCGCCAAAGGCCCAAAAAGCCAAAGCTGTTAAGGGGAGCTCAGGTGCCTACGCTTCCATATGCTAGGGCAAAGGGCCTGCTTATCCCGCAGCGCCGGAGCTGCCACGGAGCGCCAGAGCACGACTTCCCCGCTTCTAACACTCCCCAGAAACAAAAAACATTTAATCTAGTGTCAAAAGACAAATTAGTATATTTTTTGTTCATATAATAATGTAAAACGATGGTACGGAAATATAATAAAGTAAAACAAATGGTAAGGAAGAAAATATCAGATTACAATCATTCTATTGATGTAGGTAACCCTCCCCCCTTTCCACCCTTCTCCCCTAATAATGATATATTGATGGTCCATATTGGAACTATTAACTGAATATTGCTATTCTAACCTCAAAACTTTAACCATGAATATCTCCATAACCATGGGGTTGCACAAGTTGGGAATGGCAAGGGGGGGATTTTTCTACCCCCTCTCCCCCTTAAAACCTCAAATATTGATGGTCCATATTGGAAAGTTTAACCGAAGTTATTCAAGAGTGTGGAAATTTCTTTAAGTACTTGTGTGATCAATTTGATAGCTGATACAGAAGTCCTGATGCTGCAGAAGTTATTCAAGAGTGTCTCTTTAATCATTTGTCCTGCAGCGAACACTTAGTTTTACTGCTGGTACTTTCAAAGTTTGCAGCAAAATGACAATGTATAAATTTTTAGAAATGCAAGGTAATTTATATATGTTAAATATCATATGACAATAACATATACTTGTCGCAGAACACCTACTCATATTTAAGAAAGTGGTAGCATATGAACACTGCACTGGCAGGAAATAGAAAGTAATAAAATTAAGTAGGCCATAAGAAGTGTGAGGAGGGGGATTAACTTTAAAAACTAATTTATATGATTTATATATTTATGCCAAATAAATTGGTTAGTTTAATTACGCAAAACAATATAATGTTTAATATTAGTAATGAGCTCGGAAGATACTAATTCATCTGGGCTAAATAGAAAAACAAATTCAATCACCAGGCGTACATGAAGTTGTAAACAAACAACAAAGCATTCGTATTAATATAAGGAGGAAACGTTTAATATAAGGAGGATACGTACTAAAACTCCAGCAATTATTGAAGCTATAATGTTCCTTTTATTTAAGTTTACTCCTTCAAGCCACGCACAGTCAGGAAAAGATAGATTCTCAAAGCACATGGTCAATAAAAAATTATCAGTGGCAATGGAAACTGACACCCCACTTGGTACTGATTACAGAAAAATCACCAATTTTAAAGAGATGCTCTCAAACATAAATGATTTGTTGTTTTTATGAATCACAAATATTAAATACAAATGACAAGTGAGATGACAGTTGCGTAGTAGAGTTGTGTAGTTCGATTTTTGATTTTTGAGTTGATTTTTAAAACCGATTTTTGATTTCTTAAACCCCGAATTTTTTTTTAACGAATAGCTATCGAGAATCATAGCTTTGTTTGCGTTTTACAAAATACCCAATAATAATTAAATTTTAAAACGCAAACGCGTTTCAATAATCTTAATCAAGAAGAATTTAATCAAAGATTGTCATGATCTTTGAGAATAATACATCAGGGTGAGTGGAATGAATTCGCGCTCGCGTCCCGCCTCGCACTCGAGACCGATTATTATAACGTGAGTTTAGCCGTTTTTAACTATTTAATTGATAATGTCTCACGAAAGTTTTAATAATTTAAAAACAGAACAGATTCGTGCATAGCTATCGGTTTTTATTATTTGTTAATCATACATTAGATATCACACAAAATAATCTGACCAATTTTTTTAATACTCATACGACTGTGTGCTTCGTGATCAGGTCTGAAATTAATTTCAGTAAATAACTTTTGGGTACTTTTAAAATTAATACTTAATACAGCGGTACTGTTGATTTTTTATAGAGAAGGGAGGCAAACGAGCAGGAGGCTCACGTGATGGTTAGTAATTACCGCCGCCCATAAACATCAGCAATACCAGAGGCATAGGAGATGCGTAGCCGGCCTTTGGGAAAGGTATAGGCTCTTTTCTTGAAGGTCCCTAGGTCGTATCGGTCCGGAAAAACCGCTGACGGCAACACATTCCATAAAGTTTAAGTGCGTGGCAGAAAATTCCGCGAAAAACGCACTGTGGTGGAATGCCAATGATTATTTTATGAACTAAAATTTTGAAACATGATTCAAGTATTCTTTGTTTTCTTCTTCTATTTTAAACTATCCCTATTTAGGTCTTCAAAGCTAGAGATGTTTAACTGCTATATAAATAATAACAAGATATATATATATATATATATATATATATATATATATATATATATATATATATATATATATATATATGTATATATATATATATATATATATATATATATATATATATATATATATATATATATATATATATATATATATGTATATATATATATATATATATATATATATATATAAAAGTCACGATAGCCGAGTTGTTGGGTGGTCGGAATTTCGAGTCGAGAGACCCGAGTTCGATCCCCAGGTGGCAGTACCAATGAGTTTTTCAAAAACTTATGTACGAATTTCATCGTTGGCTTGGACATAAAGGCGGCGACGGGCTCACCACCTGTCACGTTATCCCGAAAATATCTTCGGTGGAAGGTGGGTTAAAGGGACTTAATTGTCTAGACTTGACCTCTGTCTACCCCTGTATTTGGAATTGCGTGAAGATATATTTTACATATATATATATATATATATATATATATATATATATATATATATATATATATATATATATATATATATATATATATATATATATATATATATATATATATATATATATATATATATATATATATATATATATATATATATATATATATATATATATATTTTTTTTTTTTATTTTTATATTTATATATAAAATAATTTAAGTGATATATTTACGTACGTTTAGTATTTTTGTCTGGTAGTAAAAGAACATAAAATGACCATTTGGTGGCTCAGATGTACAATAAAATATACAGATGATAAAATCATTACTCTTTATTCATAATAAAACATTTGTGACTGTAGTAAATATTGTAATAAAGGGGACAATACAAACACGCTTTGTTCATTCTTTAATATTGCAGTTAAAATAATAGATAGTCCTGTCCAATAATATTAAATGAAATAGGATAATTTCATACCAACTCAAATTGATTGTTGTAATGATATTAACAGGTTATATCTTAGGGTTAAAATTAATAATCTCCGTCTATAATTAATATTAACTGTTTTATTAAATTGATAAAAACAAAATCTTAATTAATTATAACAGTATCCCTCGTTTTGATAGCACCACTCCGGCTCTAGAGATTCCGATTTAATGCCCATGCGAACTAGACGCTCCCTGTAAATAAAAATATAAGTGAGAAGGATTAGCACACAGTAGGTATTATACGGTATATAAAATATTCCAAACCATTTAATTTAGTATACGTTATAAAAATGTCTCAGATAATATATAATGGCTACCGATACACAAATACTTAAAACGAAATTATATTAGAAGTACATGATAAATTGACATTGATGCAAATCACGGTCCCGATTTCCGATATAACTTCCGGATAAGATGCAAGTCATCGACCCATCCAGTAGTGATAATCTCACACAGTCCATCAATTCGAAGTTGCTCTTTCAGAAGTTCCAGAATAGAAAGGTTATGATTATTAGGAAATGTATAAGGGAATAATTGGAGTAGGATAAAAATGAGGTAACAGGTGGCCTGTTATGTGGCAATATTTACCTCCAAATTCAAATAAATATGGTTGTAGATGCGTGCTTACCCCTCAGGACTGAGATAGAATACCTCACCATCGATAATTATCCATGCTCTATACCTTGACTCTGTACTTTATGGTCTATTCCTTAGCACACAAAACGGTTATGGTAACTATGATACACACGAATACGTAATAAATAGTGGAAGCACATCTGGCTTGTAATAATGTTACCAATAAAGGTGTTATTGTTTAAGCGAGAAACTGAAATTTTAACAATAAAAGTATACAATACAATGGAATATACAATATTTTATAATTTAATTGTAAATTTTTGTACACGATAAGTGATGCGTGTAATGGTTGAATTTAGAGAGACATACGCAGAAACGTCTACCTAACAATAAAAATTAGTCAAAAATATATTGATCTCGGTAGCCAAGGTGTTGTGTGATAGGAATTCGAGTCAAGAGATCCGAGTTCGATCACCAGGAGGTGGGCTCGTAACAATGAGTATTTTCAAAAACTCATGTGCGATTCATATCGGACATGAAGACGGCGACAGGCTCACCTTCGGTCGCGGCTCTAGCCGTATGGCTGGCATAACAGAAATGCATAAAAAAAAGTAAAAAAAAAAATTAAATAGCATCGACGCATTCCACCATTCAGCCGCATCACTCCGCAGGCGCTAGTACCGTACAGCGTTACACCGACCTGATGCTCAGCATGCGGTACTCGGCGTCGCGCCAGCCGCCCGCCGGCTCGCTCCAGAGCCGCTCGGCGAGCGCGGCGGCGCGCGGCCACAGACGCGAGTCGAGCGTCGCGGAGTCCGCTTGCTCCGACCACAGCGCCGCCTCGCCGCCTTCGTGTTGCAACGTCGCATATAGAAATAAATATCTTCACGCGATCCCCCAATACAGGGGTGGACAGAGGTCTAGTCTAGACGATTGAGTCCCTTCGACCCGCCTTCCGCCGATGATGTTTTCGGGACAACGTGACAGGTGGTGAGCGCATCTCCGTTTTTATGTCCAAGCCAATGTTATAATTCGTACATAAGTTTTTTTTTTTTGAAAATCCCATTGGTGCCTGCCATCTGGGGATCGAACTCGGGTCTATCGACTCGAAATCCCGACCACCCAACCACTCGGCTATCGTCACATATGCCATAGTAATTAAAACGAACATACTTAAACATACATAACTTGACGAGCTCCGTGGACGAGTGGCGTATACACCAGTTTTCGAGGTGTTGCCATCTCGAAGTCCCGGGTTCGATTACCGGTCGGGTCAACGTAGAAAAACCACTTTTTTCTACATGTTCTCGGGTCTGGGTGTTTGTGGTGCCTTCGTTGTTTCCGATTTCCATACCTCAAGCGCTTTAGCTTCTTACATTGAGATCGGAACACTGTATGTGATGTTGTCCCTATCTATATATGTATTATTATTATTATTTATTATTTATACAAAAACGTAATGTGAAAGTGGAAATATTCTTTACTTCTATGATAGACTTCTTACTAATATTATAACTGAAAAGTTTGTGACGATGGATGGATGTTTGTTAGTCTTTCACACAGAAAATACGCAACGGATTTTGATGAAACTTCACATTCATATACAATTAATAAGGATTTTGTATAATTTCACCAGTAAGTATAAAGTCGGAAAAATAAATGTGGGGCTACTAAGATTCGCGGTTCAGTTAGTTGTATAATATGATGAAAAAATGAACTAAAGAGCATCACGATAGAGTTTATATAGCCGACTTCCGTCAGAGGATTCTTAACATGAAATGGCGGTAGATTTAAAAAATTATAGCTATAGGTGAAATTTATAGTAATCAGTCTCTTGATGCATGCATGTATGATAAGAGTATTCTTAATATTACTTTTATTCCGAGCGTTTTGAAATTATTATAATAAATAAATAAATAAATATCTTCACGCATTTCCCAATACAGGGATAGACAGAGGTCTAGTCTAGGCAATTAAGTGCCTTTTAACCCACCTTCCACCGTAGATATTTTCGCGACAACGCGACAGTTGGTGAGCCCGTCGTCGATATGAAATTTTTGAAATTGATCGAGGTATGACCCAGATACTTATATTTTAAAATAACAACAAGATTCAAATCTGTTAGTGTCAAAGATATATCCTAAATTTAAAAAAAACTAGTCAAGTCACGATAGCCGAATGGTTGTCGAAGGGTGGTCGGAACTTCTAGCTCGATCCCCATGTGACAGGCTCGTATCTAATTATATCGTTGGCTTGGACATAAAGACGGCGACGGGCTCACCACCTGTCACTTTGGCCCGAAAACGTCTTCGGTGGAAGGTGGGTCGAAGGGACTTAACTGTCTAGACTAGACCTCTGTCTACCCCTGTATTGGGAATTGCGTGAAGATAATTATTTATTTATTACGTATTAAAAGAAAAAACACCTGTAAGATTTCGGCAATGCGTTAATTGGGTAGACATTGTCTTTTCACACCGCAAAAATTTTTAACATATCAAACCAAATGTAGTGTAACATACCAAGGATGAGATCACTATACTCTTTCGCCATCTCCTTGGGGCTGTTGTCGTAAACCTTTTGCCAGCCGATGTACGGTGAACACCAGTTGTTGCCTGTGGACAAGAGAGAAGAGAGAAGTAGAGTTACTTACTTAATTAATACCTTTACACCTCCATAGCAGGGAATTGGACTCTGTCGTTAATATTACGAATATTTATTGTCTTATGATATTTGCTTTTCAATGACGAGTTCGTAGCTATCAAAATTGTACGTAATTTAGCTTTATGCGGGGCTATACGTCCATGACATTTTATTTCTATTCTTTCATTATGTAATAGGATAAATTGTGTATACACAATTGTGTATACTCAGTGATAATAATGTTTGGGTTCTAATATATGTATATATGTATATAAATACATCTCTCTATCTCTCTACTATATGTGTATTTTACCACACACTTTTGTGTGTGGTAAATTACACATATAGTAGAGAGATATAGTAGAGAGATAGAGAGAGAGAGAGAGAGAGTGAGAAAGTTAAGAGACAAGAATAATGAATGGTCTAATATTTAATAACTTTACTCACCGCTGCCAACCCACGCTCCATATCCACAGTCTAAGTACAGTGCGTCGTAGTTAGACATGATCAGACGGTAGCCCTTCTTCAGCAAGTTTGAGATTTGCGGATCTGATCCCGTAGTCCAAACCTTTCAGGGAAGTTTAATATTATTTATTTTCAAATTCCAATTTGATAATAAAAATCTGATTTTAAAATGTATTAAATAATTAAAATAATAATGTTTAAAAAATGCTAGCAATACCAAAAAACGTATACTAGTATTCATGTTAACCGTTCCAAATAAGCTGCAATGCTTGTATCTAGTGTGGTTCACGACAATAGTCGAATGGCGAGTTCGAACCTACGACGTTATGATTCACAGTTCGCCATCTTAAACCATTATGCTATTGACACTTTAAGTATTACAAAAGCATTTTTAAAAAAGTACTGCGAAGTACTTAAAATCCACAAAACTGCTACATAAAACTTTCGGATTTGAGTTAATAAAACATTACCTTTTTATGAGAGTAGTTTGAAAAAAGTGCTAAGATTCAACCTATATAGTAAGTGACTACTGCAGCTCATAACACCTGCAAACCATTGCAAAAGAAGAAAGATAAACGCGTTGTCCTGCCCGACTAAAATAGAACTAAAATAGGACTAAAATAGAATGTCCTCACTGTCCGTAATTACCGAGCCTCTACTGTTGCTAATTGCTAATTGTTTTAGTCGTCAGAGTGTAACAAACATACCCTTTCGCATTTATAACATCTTAACCAAATGTTTTCTTGATTCGATTTCTATCCAATATAATATCAACGAAATATAAATTTCTGTAAACTTTCTACGTCTGTAGAATACTATCGGAGCCGAAGAGTCCACCTAACTGTACATGCAAGAATCAAACCTAAAAACAGAACAACAGTTGCAACTAATATTAAAATGTATGCTATTGTGAATTACCTGAATAATGTAGTCGTCTTTGTTGAGGAAGTTGTCGACGTGAGTATAATCAGTCAAGGTGCTAGTCCAAAGTATAAGTGGTAATCTCTTTCCGAATGCCTGAAACGTGAAAAATAAAAATTTTGTTACAATATTGTAGGTAATAGAGTATACACAATTAAACATTATCTATCATTGGTCTATAATCGATGTTCTTATATACTCTACGTCTATGGTATCGTAGTGATGGGGCACTGCGTCTTAAAAGTGGTTATTTCTCGATAGTTTGCTCTTAGTCTCAGCCCACGATATTATTTGTTCTTAAGCTTTTGAAAAAACCTATAGGTATAAGTCTGCCATCGTGGCGATCGCAGACCCAACCACTCTGCGACCGTAATTTTTAGATAGAGATATATAGATACAACAATCAAGAAGCTTCAAATACATTTTATATTAAAAGCAATTTCCAGCAAATTCTCAATATTTCCGAATAATAATAACATAAAGTGAAGTGGCAATCGGGCGGTCACATAGCTCGTAGAACTGACAACTATTGAGAAAGAAAGGTTCTCTAGTGGCAACCTCGTACAGGCAAACGCAGTGTAGGACACATATTGAACCGAATACCTTATAGGCCTTGTCCTGTGCCTTGGTCTGGAAGTAGTTCCACAATTTGAGGAAGCTGGCCTTGTCCAGATCCCATCTGTTCTGCACCATAAACTGACGGATCTCTTCGGAACTGTTCCAGCACCTCTCGCTCACCTCGTCACCGCCCATGTGGAATATATCCGGTTTGAACACATCTGGAAAATTATCAAAATAAATGTATATTTATGACGCTCTTTCCTAATCGCAAATTATACTCTGACTTATAAAATATATGTGTATTTTTCAAAATGTATTAAAAAAATTAAGTAATGTTTCAAAAAATGCGATCATTATTAAATAGTTAAGACAGAGCCCTAATTCTTGTTCTAAATAAAGTAATAAGTAAAAACATAATATCAAGTAACCGAAACATTTATGCCTTTTGTACCTCATGATTAGTCAAATAAATGACTTCGCAATACAATTTTTTTTTTTCAATAATTTATTTACAGTATCAAAATTAGGTTTATAATAACTACAACTACAAACTAAACAACTACAACAAAAACCTACAATAATCGTGGAGCCCTACACTAGACTTAAGCGTTAAGCGACAAAAGAAGCAGCATTCTTGTCACCAGTGGCTGCGACCAGTCGCGGATACAATTCCTTTAGAAACTGTATCGCACGGGAACCCCACGGACCTATCGTCTCTCAAATGGCAAATCTCTCGGCAAATGGAACAAATATGTAATCTCCTTTCAAAGACTCATATTTACGCCACTTACCCGATTCAGCTGCCTCTGACGCTACCCCGGCCCTAAACGTACCCTTGATGTGAGAGAAAGCTATGTATCGATACAAGTAGCGTCCCACACAAGAACTTTAACAAAATTACAAAATAAATACTACGTAAGTAGGTATGTTGGTGCGCATATAATAAGTTCTATATGTGCAACAAAAATAGTCACGATAGCCGAGTGGTTGGGTGATCGGAATTACGAATCAAAAGACCCGAGTTCGATCCCCAGGTGGAAGGCTCGTACCAATGGGTTTATCAAACACTTATGAACTTATTATATCGTTGGCTTGGACATCTGTCTACTCCTGTATTGGGAATTGCGTGAAGATATTTTTTATTTTTTTGTATATGAGCAACTACATAATATTTCGGTTGGATCGAGATTTTAGTACTTCTTATTTATTGGCATGTGAAAGTAAGATGATAATTCAGTTTTTACATGACAACAGACTTAGAACAAGGTAACAAATGTATTACTTGCCAGCTAATTGCAAAGTAAAAAACATTTTTCTTTTTTTTTTTTATTTTTTGTATATGAGCAACTACATAATATTTCGGTTGGATCGAGATTTTAGTACCTCTTATTTATTGATATGTGGAAGTAAGCTGATAATTCAGTTTTGACATGACAATAGACTTAGAACAAGGAAACAAATTTATTGCTTGCCAACTAATCACAAAGTAAGTAACATTTTTCTTTTTAGCTTTTAACATAATTAGGTAAGTATTATTAACGTGATTAGGCATTACTTTAGGTACGTACCTGCCATGTCGGTGTAAATGTCCTCCAAATATTCATAAAGCTCATCCCTGGTGGGGTTGAGCTGTCCACATGGAGGCTCCACACAATAAGAGTTCCATGGTTCGGCCTGTAACGTAAACAACGGTATATTATTTTTCTTTTTAGCTTTTAATATAATTAGCTAAGTATTATTAACGTGATTAGGCATTACTCTAGGTACGTACCTGCCATGTCGGTGTAAATGTCCTCCAAATATTCATAAAGCTCATCCCTGGTGGGGTTGAGCTGTCCACATGGAGGCTCCACACAGTAAGAGTTCCATGGTTCGGCCTGTAACGTAAACAACGGAATATTATTTTTCTTTTTTGATCTTCTTTCCCATATTGGAGTAGGCAGAGGTCTACACAATGAAGTAATTCGACCAAATTTTCACCGAAGCTATAGGGTCGTCAGATAATTTTTACTTAAATCTTTACTAAAAAGTATATCTTCACGCCATTCCCAATAATGGGGTAGACAGAGGTCTTAACAATTTGGTCCTTTCGACCCACGTTTCACCGAAGACATTTTTGGGACGTGACAAATGGTGAGCCTACCACCTGGTCAGGTCAACAATATATCGTACATAAATTAAAAAAAAACCATTGGTACGAGCCTGCCACTTGGGGATCGAACTCGGGTCGCTTAAGTCGAATTCCTATCTTCCAATCACTAGACTATCATGACTTTTTTTTACATATAATATAAACCGTCGTGGCAGCAGACGTCTGGACTTATCTATTAGCTATTGCAATTGCTTTGCCTACGTGAAAAGTCTAGCAAAATTCATTTACTTGTTCCATATACATAACTAGAATCATTTCAATATATAACAGAATCAGTCAAATCAAAATACAAAGATCCTAGAAGAGATCCTTAAAGAATCTCACCTTGAAGCAGACTGTGAGTCCAGTGTCCTGCCAGCCCTCGCCGACGTGCGCCGGGGCATCGAACTCGGGAAGCACCCGCACGCCACGCACTAGACCGTACTCCACAATCTCTTTGATGATCTTCTTCGTGTAAACCTGCAATTATAATTTTCAAATTAAATCATTTTTTCATCGGTATAAGTTATATTATATAAGTTATATATTATATTCACATCATATATATACACAATAAGTTATATATTACTTTATATACACATCGAGTGTAATTTTAAACCATAATTAGTAAATAATTATTAGGTGGTGTAATTCAGCCTTTTTATGTTTTTATATGTAAACATTTTTTTTTATTTACATTATGTTTAGTCCTTAGAAGGGTCCGTTTAGCTGTTACCGAAATTTAACAAAGGCAGCGACAGAATATCAGCGCTGCTGAAAGAAACAGGTGACAGAAACTCCGTAGGTGTCCTCCTTTTGTAATTTCTTTGAAAAAGGTAATATAAAGTTGAACATAATATTTAATTTAATAATATGTAGCACAATCGTGTACTTACTCGTAAATATTTAATGTATTCATTTATATTACATTACCATAATTGAATATTTTCTGGCGTTTATTTACTACTTTATTCTACTATAATAGAATATTATGAGTGTTTGTGTGTCATGACTCAATCACTTTGACGAATGAGTGAAAAACAAATGGTGAAGAGAATACACAGCGCGAAAGTGAACCATAAAAGTAGTTGAGGTAGGGCAAGATTCACTTTAAATGATATGAATTATAATGATTAGCAGGGGCATACGAGAAATATTTAAAGAGTTGGTAACTCACCTTGCTGGGACTGTAGGCACCCAGCTTGCTAAGGCTAGGCCTCCTCTCGGAGACGAAGGGGAAGCTCTGGCTGTCCGTGATGTGCCAGTGGAACGTGTTCAGCTTCACAGCGGCCATTGCATCTGCGAATTGAGTTAACAAATGCAGAACCATTTTCAACATCGGTACACTACGGTGGACCATGTAAAACAAATCAGGTTTTAAATAAAATAAATATCTTCACGCAATTCCCAATACAGGGGTAGACAGAGGTCAAGTCTGGACAATTAAGACCCTTTGACCCACCTTCCACCGAAGATATTTTCGGGACAACGTGACAGGTGGTGAGCCCGTCGCCGTCTTTATGTCCAAGCCAACGATGAAATTCGTACATAAAACTTTTTGAAAAAGTTTTTGAAAAACTCATTGGTACTGCCACCTGGGGATCAAACTCGGGTCTCTCGACTCGAAATTCCGACCACCCAACAACTCGGCTATCCTAAAATCAGGTTTTCTGCGGAGAAATCAAACGTGAATTAATATAATTATTTGTTCTCAGGTAATTTGAATACATATAAAATGTGAAAATAAATATAGTCACGACAGCCGAGTGGTGGGGTGATCGGAATTCGAGGAAGGATACCCGAGTTCCATCCCCAAGGCTCGTAACAATGGGTTTTTAAATAATAAAATCTCATGTAGGATTATATCGTTAGCTTGGCCATAAAGACGGTGGCGGACTCACTACCAGTAACTCAAAAATATATTCGGTGGAAGGTGGGTCCAAATGACTTAATTGTCTACCCCTGAATTGGGAATGGCGTAAACATATTTATTTAGTTATGTCTAAATCTTCACAATCAATGCCGGACTATATGAATGTGAGTTCCTATGTCAATCACATATACATAAGAAAATAAACATTTACCAATCGTGGCTTTGATGGAATCGACTGTGAAATAGTTTCGAGCGGTGTCGAGGAGGATGCCTCGGTAAGGATATACTGGCTTGTCGCTGATGGATACATCTCGCACGATCTGTAACAAATTTATGTCAAAATTGCTTTCAAGTAACAATATTAATTGTATTATTTTGTTTCACTTATTCCCTAATAATGGCCAGCCAGAGGTCTTGACAGTTTCCTTGATTAGATCCACATCTTTCTTTTCACCGGAGCTTATTTTATATCGCCAAGCTAACGATATAGATCGTACGTAAGTTTTGAAAAAACACATTGGTACGAGCCCATCTCCTGGAGTTCGAACTCCGGGCTCTCAACTCGCATTCCGATCACAAAACCACTCGGTTAACGTCAATTATAATATTTCGCCAATTCAGACCTCGAAACATGAAGTCACAGACTCGTGTCCGCCATTAAACTATTATCTGAAACCATTTTTGATGCAATTAATATTGCTTGTCTTTGAAAAAGTATTTTTTTTAAAGAAGATAAAATTTTTTCTTTGTTCTTTATGTGGAATACATGTTGAGTACATGCACATACAAGTTTTGACAATCTATCTAAGCTTTCTTAATATCATTCCTAATATTCTAGTATAGTGTGTTTGTTTTTCTTCTCTTCTTAAGTGGCTTGACTGAATTTAATAATTTTATTGTAGGTATATATTGGGCTCCCTAGATAATTCTTAGCTGTTGAACCATGGAGATATGGAACCGCTGTTGTTGAGATATTGAAACCTATATATTCGCGATTAATTTTACCAAAATTGGGTACAATAGCCAATTAACAAATAAAATACGAATTATAACTTTGTTTTATTATATCTATTCTATACATATGTAATGTTTGTCCTTACTGACTCATTTATCAACGCAATATCTTAGCGTAATAATGCCTGTTATATTATTAATATCCATAAAAACCCTTCGCTACGAGCCTGCCACCTGGGGATCTAACTCGGGTCTCTCGACTCGAAATTCCGACCACCCAACAACTCGGCTATCCTAAAATCAGGTTTTCTGCGGAGAAATCAAACGTGAATTAATATAATTATTTGTTCTCAGGTAATTTGAATACATATAAAATGTGAAAATAAATATAGTCACGACAGCCGAGTGGTGGGGTGATCGGAATTCGAGGAAGGATACCCGAGTTCCATCCCCAAGGCTCGTAACAATGGGTTTTTAAATAATAAAATCTCATGTAGGATTATATCGTTAGCTTGGCCATAAAGACGGTGGCGGACTCACCACCAGTAACTCAAAAATATATTCGGTGGAAGGTGGGTCCAAATGACTTAATTGTCTACCCCTGAATTGGGAATGGCGTAAACATATTTATTTAGTTATGTCTAAATCTTCACAATCAATGCCGGACTATATGAATGTGAGTTCCTATGTCAATCACATATACATAAGAAAATAAACATTTACCAATCGTGGCTTTGATGGAATCGACTGTGAAATAGTTTCGAGCGGTGTCGAGGAGGATGCCTCGGTAAGGATATACTGGCTTGTCGCTGATGGATACATCTCGCACGATCTGTAACAAATTTATGTCAAAATTGCTTTCAAGTAACAATATTAATTGTATTATTTTGTTTCACTTATTCCCTAATAATGGCCAGCCAGAGGTCTTGACAGTTTCCTTGATTAGATCCACATCTTTCTTTTCACCGGAGCTTATTTTATATCGCCAAGCTAACGATATAGATCGTACGTAAGTTTTGAAAAAACACATTGGTACGAGCCCATCTCCTGGAGTTCGAACTCCGGGCTCTCAACTCGCATTCCCATCACAAAACCACTCGGTTAACGTCAATTATAACATTTCGCCAATTCAGACCTCGAAACGTGACGTCACAGACTCGTGTCCGCCATTAAACTATTATCTGAAACCATTTTTGATGCAATTAATATTGCTTGTCTTTGAAAAAGTATTTTTTTTAAAGAAGATAAAATTTTTTCTTTGTTCTTTATGTGGAATACATGTTGAGTACATGCACATACAAGTTTTGACAATCTATCTAAGCTTTCTTAATATCATTCCTAATATTCTAGTATAGTGTGTTTGTTTTTCTTCTCTTCTTAAGTGGCTTGATCGAATTTAATAATTTTTATTGTAGGTATATATTGGGCTCCCTAGATAATTCTTAGCTGTTGAACCATGGAGATATGGAACCGCTGTTGTTGAGATATTGAAACCTATATATTCGCGATTAATTTTACCAAAATTGGGTACAATAGCCAATTAACAAATAAAATACGAATTATAACTTTGTTTTATTATATCTATTCTATACATATGTAATGTTTGTCCTTACTGACTCATTTATCAACGCAATATCTTAGCGTAATAATGCCTGTTATATTATTAATATCCATAAAAAACCCTTCGCTACGAGCCTGCCACCTGGGGATCTAACTCGGGTCTCTTGACTTGAAATATATATACGTAAAAAAATATTTTCGAAAATTAAATCCTTAATGTAGTAAAAAAATAAGATGTGAAGGTAATATATGAAGGTAATAATAAAGATGTGAAGGTTCATACAACAAAGGTAAGAACCTACGTCATTTTACAAGTCAGAAGAACGAAATGTCATGCTTCCGGTTAGAAATAGACATAAAGGGATGACATATGTAGATGATAGATGATAGATTTAAAGTACGCCGTACATATGCTGCGACAAAAAAACAATAGAATCTATGCTTTGCTACCTATGTGAAGCTGAGGCGAGACGCCAGATTATTATTTTAAATAAATACATACATACATAACATATAGGCATAATGTTTAGGATCCTAAAATAAGCAGCTTATGCACTTGTATTATGGAATCTGAAACAACGAAGGTACCACAAAGATCCAAACCCGAGAAAATGTATAAACAATTTTTTCTACATTGACCCGACCGGAAATCGAACCCGGAAACTCAGAGCTGGCGACACCATGAAAACCAGTATGTACGCCACTCATCCACGGTGGTCGATATAAATTCGTTTATAAATACGAGTGATTCATATGTTGTTGGTCGTGACTGTACCAAAAAACAAATCACAATGAAATGTCAACGCCGGCTTTTTACATTTTATATTTAAAAGATGTCGATATGTAAATGAAACAACAAACGAGAGTTAACGATCCTTGGTAACCGGTTAGAACACTTTTTTATCGATGGTACCCAACGGAATGTATTAATAAAAATACATTGTGCTTAAGTGAAGATGTTTATGTTTATTATGTTTAATTTTATTATAATTTATTTTTTTATCGCAACAATAAAAGTGCGTTGCCTGCCATTAATAAAAGATTTTAGAATATTAAATAACATATAGGTCCGACGAAGATTCTTTTGCGGATCCCCAGAAATATCAACATACTATTTTGATGAGAAACATTTACTGCGTCAACCTGTGACCGGTACCTTAAATATGAGAAAAACACCTAAAAATATTACCCTGGATACAGACAGCTAAGAGTTTTTTGAGCATTATATTGTTGTGTTTACACAGAGTTAATATCACCGCCAAATGTCATACTACAATTTGTCAAATTCGATACATAACTGTGTGTAAATTTGATGTTACTGAATTAACGTTTTCAAAAGTCATAAACAATGACGACCTCCCTGGCGTAGGCACGTCTTTCATGGTGTCGCCAGCACTAAGTTTCGAGCTCAGGTTCGATTCCCGGTTGGATAAATAAAGAAAACAATTTTTCTACATTTTTTCGGGTCTCGGTCTTTGTGAAAACTTCGTTGTTCCCGATTCCATAACGCAGGTGCTTAAACTAATTACTTTGGGATCAGAGCAATGTTTGTGATATTCTCCCTATCTAGGTATTTACACATATAATAAAATTGAAGTGTCTGTTTGTAATTTAAAATTTATGACTTTTCACTCAAAAAAGAAGTCACGATAGCCGAGTGGTTGGTTGGTCGGAATTTCAAGTCAAGAGACCCGAGTTAGATCCCCAGGTGGCAGGCTCGTAGCGAAGAGTTTTGCAAAAACTTATGTACGAATTACATCGTTGGCTTGGACATAAAGACGGCGACGGGCTCACCACCTGTCATGCTGTCCCGAAATCTTCGGTGGAAGGTGGGTCGAAGGGACTTAATTGTCTAGACTAGACCTCTGTCTACCCCTGTATTGTGTGAAGATATTTATTTATTTATTTTATTTATAATTAGATTCGAATTCCGTTCACCTAACCACACGGCCACCGTGGCGTTTCTTTTGGTTAACAATGCCTCACGAAATTTTAATAATTTAATATCTCACCAGTAAATGGTCCCGAATGTCGTCGTACACTATCAGCTGGGACAACGTCTCCAGGCCATGTCGGACTCCGAAGAACGTGCTCCCGGTGACCGTTGCGTTGACACTGTCTTTGGACATCGAGGAGACACGCAGCGTGTAGCTCTCGTCCATGTCCAGCGAGAACTCTGTTGGCAAACGAATGCGATGTTATTAGTTATGCTGCATAGCTTATAAATAATAATAATTTCGTCGGTAAGGTGAGAACCAGCCGATCAAACCTTGGTTGAAACATGGCCTAAGAGAATAGAAAAACTCCAAAAAAATATCCTCACCCCATTCCTAATACAGGGGGCGCCTCTGTCCACCCTAACCATTGGCACGAGCCTACCATTCGAAGATTGAACTCGGGACTGTTGACTCGAATTCCGATCTCTCAACCACTCGGCCATCGTGACTTAAATTCAAAATAATAATAAATAAATATAGATAACAACACATACTTTGCTCCGATCCCAAATAAAGTATCAAAAGCACTTGTGTTATTCAATCAGAATCAACAAAATTGCCACTAATACTAAAAGACCCAGAACCGTAACAATATAGAAGTGGTTTTCTACATTAACCTATCCGGACCTCAGAGCGATGCTTTGAAAATCTATGTACGTCACCCGACCATTGAAGTAATCAAACATGCCATTCCATTATCTACTGGAGCTCTTCTCGGCTTATTTTTGATTCATTTTTTTACTTAATCACTTAGCAACGTAGTGTAAGTCCATTATATTACTGTTTTGCCATAATAACCAAGATAGGCGAGCGGAACGCAGCCTCAGACACCCCGCTGTATATTACTTAAATTGACACTGTTTATAAAAAACGGGAACACTTCAACACACAAAAATAAATTATGATTTATTAAATAAATACTAAAAATTTAAATACTATTTATTTATACAATTAATACTACCGTCACCACTACATTTATTATAATTCATTATACATTGAAACATCGAACGAGTCATACTCATAATGAATGTAATGTAGTTTAAATAAATAAGTATAATTTATAAATAAATAAGGATACTGTACATTTTCTCGGGTCTGGGTGTTTGTAGTGCCTTCGTTGTTTCCAAATCCCATACCACAAGTGCTTTGGCATCTTACATTGGGATCGGAGAAATGTTTGTGATGTTGTCAAAAAAAAACAAGGGGGTCTCTGTTACGATTTTTCAATACATTAATTGCTTGGACTTGCACTCTTAAATTGCGCTCGGACCCTCACTACTTTAGAGGTTTCAAGGTCAACGGTTTCTAAGGTGTAGCCTGCTGTATAGTCCCGGGTTCGTTTCTCGGAGGGGTCGACGTAGAATTTCAATTTTTCTATATTTTCTCGGGTCTGTATGTTTGTATTATAGTACCTATGTTGTATCTGATTCCATAACACAAGTGCTTTAGAGAGAAATATATGTGATGTAGTATCTATATCTTTGTACGTATTTGTATTTATTAAAAACATACACTAATATTTTTAAGCTGTAACATGAACCAGCCTTAGTGTGTCACGTTTGATAAAAGCATATTAATTTCACTAATCTAGCATAAACATTGAAGTGCAATAAGAATGTTACAGGATTGTAAACAGTATTCTGTCGCTTTGACGACTGGATTTAGTGTGAACGTTAGAAAGACATACAACATGTTAATAATCCATCAATTCAAACTCACACTTCCGTCCTTACTTGGTATTTGGCATTGTTTTTCCTTAATATTTGAAAAGCATTCTCATTGAGACATTTTTGTGTTATTCGACTTTGCGAATGTCAATTATTATTGCTAGTATCAATGACTGTATGGCTCAGCATATCAAACTTTTGAGGACGGTCACGGATTGAGTTTCGCGCCATCGTCGCAATTTCAAGACTACCACGAGATTTTTCTGTGATTGTAGTCGTCATTGACTGGCACTTTAATGCCCGCCATTAACATTAATGGTAACATCATAAGGTGATCCGAGAGGAGTAACTAGATAGACCTCAGATCGCATGGCCCCTCCCAAATGTCGGAAGTTTCTATTTCGTTAAAGGGAAAGCAGCGCTTTGCAGCAGCAGCCATAGTCGCAACCCAATTTCTATCTTGTGAGCCTCTGTCCTCGCAAGTCTCTATAGATGAAGCTCCAAAAGCCTCCGGGCCAATAGCATCCCGTGGATGGTTTTTAGTCGGTATGCTTCTCCTTCTGAGATTCTAGTCGGACACTGTTCGTTTCGGTGGCCTCCTTGCCAGTAAACGTTCGTTCTAAAGCATTTTCTTCCACAGACATAAAAAAAGGTCCCGGATTGAATTGCAATCAATAAACGTCCGTATAAATATTTACACATGTCGCATAAATTGCTTTGTTTCTTGTTCGCGGCCCTTGTTTACAAATCTACGGATAGTAAGATGTTGTTTTTGTGCGTTAGTGTATAATTAGTGAAGATCATGTCATGTAGGTAACATCCCGATATATATATATTTATGTAACTATGAAATACATGAACCCATCAAAACCTTCCAACCAACGTTAACCGAAATAAGCTTCGGAGAAAACTTGGTGGAATGGATATTGTCTAGACTTCTGCCTACCCCCAGTATGGAAAATATCTGAAGATATAAACGAATGTACTAATTAAGTAAGAAAAATATATGTGCACGTCATTCCCAATATAGGTTACAAAGGTCCAGACAATTCTTCTTAATTTCACAGGTCCTTTCGATCCACCTTTCACTGAAAATAGTTTAAGGACACGTGACGGTGGGGAGCTTCTCGCCTTCGTTATCAAGCCTACGTATAAATCGTACATAGATTTTGAAAAAAAAACCTTTGGTACGAGCCTGCCACCTGGGGATCAAACACAGATCTCGACTCGAATCCCGATCACCCAACCCCTCGACTGTCATTAAAAACATATATATATATATATATATATATATATATATATCATGTCTTTATGCGAATAATACAAGTGAAGTTGTTATTGAAAAAATTACTTCGCAACCCTCCGCATGCAAATATAAAAAGGTATATGTTACCTGGTCCGAAGAGAAGAAGAGCACCACCCTCCCTCCCACAGATGCGTGCACTAATTCCACTGTATGCACCACCACCACCACTACACTCAAACCAGGTAACATATACCACCACAGAAAACGCGACACGTGTTTCGCCTCAAAACAAGGCAAGGCGACTTTACAATGAATTTCCGCAAAGTAACGCCTGAGTCAATTAACTAACCTAATACAAGTGATTCAGCGCAGCACACCTAGCGAATGATAAAATTTAACAGAGTATTAACTATTAACAAAGAACTACTCATGTCCAGTGTTAGTACACTGACGTTAATTCGTCGCTTCATGTCCTCCCAGTCCCATGGGAGCTACGATACGGCTTACGGAATTAATAAGCAGGGTAACACAAAGGACGAGTTTGTCTTTGTATTTATTATATATAAGCTATTTCGACTTCGCTGGAATGACCCATTAAAAATATTTCTTTTTCTATTATGTTCCCATTTTTTATATCTCTATGCTTTTTCCAATACTAGGGTAGACAAGGATCGAATTTAGAACTTCAGATCCATTTTTCAAGTAAATGTAATAAACATAATAGTTAAGTGTTTCTCAAAATTTAATCCCAACGAGAGTGAATTGGGGATTTAAAGTACGCCGTACATACGCTGCGACAAAAAACAATAGAATCTCTGCTTTGCTACCTATGTGAAGCTGGGACGGGACGCCAGTTTAATATTTTAAATAAATAAATACATACACAGATAGGGACAACATCACATACATTGCCCTGATGCCAAAGAAAGCAGCTTAAGCACTTGTATTAAGGAACCAAAAACAACGAAGGTACCACAAACACCCAGACCCGAGAGAATGTAGATAAAGTATTTTCTATATTGACCCGACCGAAATCGTTCCCGGGACATATTTCTCGCGCGATGCAATTTGAAAGAATTTTATCCGCGACTGGTAGTTGCTACTGGTGACAAGAAGACTGTTTCTTCTCTCACTTATAGGTGAAATCTAACTATTCAACGCGTAAACAAAAGTGTTCTTGGCATGCGATGAGTAGTAGGGCTTCTTCTTTGAGAAGTATTAATTTTTGCGAACCTGTGTAGTCTTCGTCGTTCAAAGCTCATATCTTCAAAGAAGCATAAATTTTTATGAAATAATTTTGATTTAGTCTATAACCGCCAATAAGCTTGCCAAGCGTAACGGTTACTGAAAATCTTTTTACGGCAGTCCAGCAATCATTTACAAGCGTTTAGTAATTTATGGAAAAAAAAAACAAAAGTAATGATTGATGAAAAGCAAATACTATGCTTTATGGTATCGGTGTTAAAGACGCATGATACATGGATTGCTATGATAACCATTTCGAATAATAAGAGACCAATAGAAAATGAAATCACCATATAGGAAGTTATAATATAGTAATATCGTATTTTACTGCTGAGTGTACTCCACTTCCCAGGTGACGCTTTGACACTTACAAGTAAGGGTACGTGTCTGTATTATGTATAAACTATTTTTTTCTTAATAATTATTTTTTTTAATATTTGTTTTGTTTATTGTTTGAATATCAAATAAGGGGCACAGCGTTATTTTGGTGAATAAATCTTTCTTTCTTCATATTACGGTGACCAAATAGAGTAGTTGGTAGTGTCTCTGCCTTCGTAGCTAAGTGGTGCTGGTTCGAATCACATATTTAATTATTATAATATTTCTAACCTTTGACGTCTGGATTTTCGTTGACGACGAACACGGTAAGCGACTTTCCACTCGCCTTGGCGGAGAGACCATTTGGCACCAACAGGGATACTACCTGTCTGAATCTCTAAAAACAAAAATAATATTTATAGATATATGTTTTTTTTTATTGGGAAGGGAGGCAAACGAGCAGGTGGATCACGTGATGGTAAGTGATTACCGCCGCCCACGAACACCCGCAATACCAGAAGCATAGCAGATGCGTTGCCGGCCTTTGAGAAAGGTGTGGGCCTCCGGTTACCTGCACTCGGCAGACGAAACGCAGAAGTTTGTTCAAATTCTACTTCGAGCCGGCTCATTCATGAAACAACAAAAGCTGATGCGTGGCTCTACCACTGTTAAAATGCATCAAACCTTTATTTATACATTCATTTACATATAAATTCATTTGTCGATAATATTTTTAATCTACCACCGTTCGTAGTGAGTTTCCTCTAAAGGAGAAGAAACAGGTGAAAGTAACTCCGTAAGCATCCTCTTTTTTGAAGAAGAAATAAGAAACTTACTTAACTAACTTAACTTGGGGTTGATCACCTCAGTCTCGGGAGTTACTGTTATTAACATATTTATTTATATCAAATAACCCTACCTATAAAACTTTTCACGTCACGATAGCCGAGTTGTTGGGTGGTCGGAATTTCGAGTCGAGAGACCCGAGTTCGATCCATCGATGGCAGTACCAATGAGTTTTTCAAAAAACTTATGTACGAATTTCATCGTTGGCTTGGACATAAAGACGGCGACAGGCTCACCACCAGTCACGTTGTCCCGAAAATATCTTCGGTGGGTCAAAGGGACTTAATTGTCTAGACTTGACCTCTGTCTTCCCCTGTATTGGGAATTGCGTGAAGATATTTATTTATTTATTTATTATTTATAAAACTTTTCTTTAATAACCTGTTAATAAGCTGGCTTTGCACATTTACTTGAAACGACGATAACTTGTAACCACTTGTAACGATTTCAATGATAGTTTATATTGACAGGTAGTTCATATTAATTTAAAAACATTATTTTTAATTAAAAATGTATTATACCCAGATAGACGTACAGACATACAGACATAAACCAAGCTTTGTCACCCAAATTCCAAAATGTAATACAACAAAACAATTAAGAGAATTACATGAATGCAGACTATATTCATCACTAAAAGTTAATTGACCTACCTGACCAGCCTCATCGATCAAAGAGTCGCTTCTGCCTCGCTTTGGTATTTGTAGGTCTATGTTATTTATATTTATTTTCGAGAGGAAATTTCCGAGATCCGTCTCACCAGTGGGCCTCGGCCATAAGAGACCTGCAAACATAATAAATGACTATAAAACTACCACAATGTTACAACTATGAATAAAACCTGTGAATTAAAATCCCAATAAAGAATGGTAGTTTTAACGACAATAACAGTTATAATGATCGTTAGTTGTATTTTACAACTAATGAGTTTAATTTCCTCTTCGACTACGCCAAGAAAATTATTTTATTTGAAATTTGAATCATCAAAACATGACATCAACACTACCCACTTTTGACAACTGCTGCCGTCTATTGAATCTTGTAAATAGCATTAGTACTTTTAATTTTCTGAGCCATGTCCAAGCGTCAATAGCCAAATAGTTCAGGGTGCAGACTGCGAAACATAATGTCGCAGGTTTCGGGACTGCCAATCGACTATTGTCGTCAACCACTCCAAACCAGACATAAGCATTGCAGCTTGATTGGAGTGCGGAATACTACTAATCTTATTTGACTTTGCAAGTATTCTTTAGAAGTCACGATAGTCGAATGGTAGGGTGAGCGGAATTTCGAGACCCGAGTTCGATCCCCAGGTTTTTCAAAAACTTATGTACGAATTATATCGTTGGCTTGGACATAAAGACGGCGACACGCTCACCACCTGTCACGTTATTCCAAAAATATATTCGGTGGAAGGTGGGTCGATACGACTTAACTCTCTAGACCTCTGTAGTGGGAACGGCGTGAATATATTAATTTTATTTCATATTTTACAAATTTTGAAGTCCGTACATATAATATGAATGTTCTGTTTACCTTTAATTAAGGATACATTTACCTAAAATCTTTAATACTTAAGTATTGTATATATTGCTGCGATGTAACCCTTTGTTGGTAAGCCTAAAAAAATAAATTGTAGCGGATGATGTGGTGCAGAAAAAGGGTAACTACCCGCCAGGTCGGGTGATCGTGACCTAGGAAGGACTTCTCCTCCACTAGTGTGCTCCATCGGTAATCGTATATATGCCTGTCGATCGTGCGAACTTCGATAGCGCGATGTAGGACGTCGATGTGTTTCCTGAATCCACCACTAGCGTGCTTCTTATAGACATAGATGTCGCCACAAAATAAATCATGAATATCGATAAAATGCGGAAGAATCCGCATTCCGTATGCTTATTAATAATCCGTATGCTTACCGTATTCATTGCAGAACATCTTGCATGCCTCCAAACTGAGTGTCGGCTCCCTGCTGTGGGGATCTATAAGTGACTTCGCACACCTCCCATTTTCGCACGACCATTTCCACGCGGACCTCTCCTCTTCTGTGTTCACACTACAAATAATAATCGATTAAATGCTAAAGAAGTTTCCTCTGACTTCGATAATCAAGCAGATCCTTAATGAAAAAGTAAGACGACCTCCGTAGACGAATGACGTAAAGGCCGGTTTTCAAAGAGGTCCCGGGTCCCCATCTCGTGGTCCCGGGTTCGATTCCCGGTCGGGACAATGTGGAAAAAAACACTTTTTTTACGATTTTTCGGGTCTGGGTGTTTGTTGTGCCTTCGTTGTTTCCATTTCCAATGCCTCATGCGCTTTAGAAGTAATGTATGTGATGATATCCCTATCTATCTATATATCTGTCTATCATATTATTGTTCTCATAAATATTTATTTACAGAAAAAATTATGTTAATAATTACAATACTTATTAACTAAAAACTATTATAATCGTAGAGCCCTACTCCTCGTGGCATGGTACCAAGAACGCTGGCTGCATTTCCACGTTGAATGGCTAGACTTAACTTTTGAAAAGAACCAGCCCTCTTGTCACCAGCGGCAACGATAAGTCGCGGATACAATTCCTTTAGAAACTGCATCGCGCGGGGACCCCACGGACCGATTGTCTCTACGGCAAATGGAACAAATATATAGTCTCCTTTCAAAGACTCATATTTACGCCATTTACCCGATTCAGCTGCCTCTGATGCCGCCCCGGCCCTTATCGAAGTACCCTTGATATGAGAGGCCGCTAATGTATCGACGTAAGTTGCGTCCCACACAAGACCCTCTCTCCCAAGGGACTAAAGTCAAGCCGTCGGGTCTCTTACGATCCTCCCTAAATATTCCACAAGGCTCTAAAACCGATGGAATATTTATGGAAACAAGAGCCCTTCGGATGACCTCATTCAAGGAACCGTGACGAGACAGTCTGCCGGCACTTTTTGGCATAAAGGTCCGTGGAGGCCTAACTCGTCGACGTCGCTGCCACAAGGACATCAATGTGGTTGACAAATCGATGCTCCCAATCGTATTCCTACAGCTATACGTAAACTTTCGTTATCTAGTAATGTACCAAGGTTACTTGATGGTAAAGCATGTAGCCAGTAACTGGATTCCTTTGTCGAAACACCTAGAAAGCGGGCGCGGTCTCTGTCACAGTGAAAATTGTTCAGTAAGCATTTCTGCACATTCTGAATCAACAGGATATCCACCGTTATATTTCGTAAATAAGTAGATTTAGGAACAAGAACGCAATATTTTAAAATAGTAAGGGCTATATGAGAATTTAGAATATACAGTTTATTAACATGTTCTAAAAATTGATCAAATTTTACTTTCAAAAGAGGTTTCATACTCTCTATAAATAACGGCGCTCCAAGGAGGTAACGAGAATCCGCCTCAGTTACTTTAATGCCAGGAGATATATTGTTAAAATTTAAAAAAAAACTGTGTCTATGAGAAGAAAAACGGTCAGGAATGAAAAGTTCACATTTAGTATTATTTAATTCAAGGCCAATGTTTTAAAATTATGAATCATTTTTGAAGGTCATTTTGCACGTCATCTGGCTTTCCTCCTAGGGTTCCGTCATCTAGGTACCAAACATTGAGTTTGGATTTCAACTTTGAAATAATCGGTTGAATTCCCAAACTAAACAATGCTGGGCCCAGTGGATCACCCTGCTGAACTCCGACGGCTGAGTCAATTAAATGATTTTCGTAAAATAAATTAGAGTTTTGACTGTAACATTGCCAAACGTAATGGTAAATTTCCGGGGTATGTTTCGCAACCTCCTTCAGCAGGGTTGATCTGTCGAGGGAGTTAAAGGCATTCCTAAGGTCAACTTTCAAGAGAACATCTGTTTGACAAATCATTAAAAAGTACGCACTGAATGTACAGCTGCCTCACAACCTCCTCAGCTACCGAAGCCTAACTGAATAGGCTGAAATTTTGACTTTAGATCGGAGGTTATGTGCCTACATGCTAATTTAGAAGTTAAACGTCTAAAAGTGGAACCAATAGCTATAGGGCGGATACCATTATCTTTTTTTAAAGGCACATAACCTTGCTCCATATATGATTTTAACAAAATTTGGATTTACATTGCCAGAAAGCATAAAATTACTTAATTTTGTTATGTCGCCCAAAGAATTCGGCCGGCGTCACCGGCGGACGCGCTTACAAGATCTTTCAGATGTTGAGGCGTAATTCCGTCAATGCCGCCGGCAGAGCCATTTGAGAAAGACATAATTGCCTCTAAAGTATCTTTTTCTGAAACTTGTAATGGCTGATAAGAAGGATCAGGAGGCGACGGTAGAAGCAAGGAGGAATTGGCCTTAGGATGCTTCTGATGTAAGCTTTCAAGGGTGTCCGCATTGTGAGGCGCCAGGATATCGTATGAAAATAAAATACGCGATGCGTTTTTTAAATCACCATCCATAACTTTAGACTCGACAACTTCCTTTAAATCAAAATTGTGTGGTCTTGGAGCTATGGATGTATCAATCGGTGAATCAAAATTTTGAAAAGAATTGTTTTTAAGCTGGGACGTAATTGACTTACGTCCCGTTATGTCAAAATAAAAATGAAATTGTATCTATATTTTATCTGTCTATCTATATTTTGTGAACCTTATTTATCCAAAACTGATTTATAGTTCGGTAGTAGGTTAGTATCGCAGGGGCTAAAAGACTACTATAGCACAGCGAGTTGTAGGGTTATATTTCTAAATGGGCGTAGGGAGAATTATCTCGAAGAAGGAGACAAACAAACCGTTGACAAATTAATTTAATAGTCTACATTAAATTAGTAAGCTTCTAGATTTTGGTCTATTCGCTAATTTAAGAAAGTGAAAATCAGACTTTCTGAAGGAAAAATTCGAGTTTTCTTGAAATCAGTATTATAGTAAAACAATTGCAAATACTTAGTAACACTTCATATTTAAGTAGCGTAACCATATTCTAACTGAATAATAATTACCCTGCCAAGTCTTCAAAACTTATGTACGATTTATATCATTGGTTTAGACATAAAGACGGCGAAAGGCTCACCAACTCTCATGTTGCCTCAAAATATGTCTTCTGTGAACAATGTGTCGAAAGACCTTGATTGTAGATATTTTTCTTTTTTTTATTAAACTACATTATATTCTTATTTTATATAACTCATACAATATTATTACATACGCTTAATGATCATTAATTAATGTTTTTTTTATTGGGAAGGGAGGCAAACGAGCAGGTGGCTCACGTGATGGCTAGTGATTACCGCCGCCCATGAACATCCTCAATACCAGAGGCATAGGAGATGCGTTGTCGGCCTTTGAGAAAGGTATAGGCTCTTGTACACATGTACAGGTTACTAGTATTTAAGTTGCTACTTGCTGCTTTCCAAAAATATTTGACAATTCCCGCGGTTCCACTTCATACTACCTTTTCAGACACTATACGAGTACTACAACTAGTCAAGCACGTTCAAATATGACGAAAGGTGAAACCGGTTGCAAAATTAATATGTCAGTGGAGTAAATATGAATAAAATTGAAAATAACTCATATGATTGCTATATAATAATTGAGCTTTACCAATTAGTTCTCAAATCGTATTGATTCGTCTTCACGCAATTCCCAATACAGGGGTAGACAGAGGTCTAGTCTAGACAATTAAGTCCCTTTGACCCACCTTCCACCGAAGATATTTTCGGGACAACGTGACATGTGGTGAGCCCGTCGCCGTCTTTATGTCCAACCAACGATATTATTCGTACAAAAGTTTTTGAAAAACCCATAGGTACGAGCCTGCCACCTGGGGATCGAACTCGGGTCTCTTGACTCGAAATTCCGACCACGCGACCACTCGGATATCGTGACGTTATATTATTCGGTATTGATTCGGTGCTAGAATAAGTAGAACGCCTTATAAGTGGTTCATTTCTTCTCTGTCTAGCAGTCACATTCGCTTCTTGCACCACACTCTTGTCCCTTTCTTTACAATTTTTTGAAGTGAAACTTCTTTAGAATGGTTGCAATTTCAAACCGGATGCAACGGAAAAAACGACAGGTAAGAGACACAAATACAAAAATGTGTAGGTTGAAGCCGGCAAAGAATGAGACAGAAATGTACATACTATTTTATAAATAAACTTTGTAATTATCCTACCCCTGTTATATATACATTCATCTATTTTTTTTGACTATTTACTGAAGTTTCACTTCTATCGTGTGTGAATCGTACATATCAATTTTTTTTTATTAAATAAATACGTACATAGATAAGAACAACATCACAAACATTGCTCTTATCTCTAAGTAACTTGCTTACTACTTACACGTTACGCACTTGTGTTATGGAATCAAATAGAACGAAAGTACCACAAACAACCAGACAAATGTAGAAAAATTGTTTTCTATAATGAACCGAATGGGTGTCGAATTCGGGACCTCAGTGCAGGCGACATCAAGAAAACCGGTGTGTACGGCACTCGTTCACGGAAGTTGCCTCTTCTGCCCCTAAATACCTATGAGTGTAAAACCTGTTACTTTCTTTAAAACATACGGACAGAGTGTGTAATAAATTCAGACATTCCATTACAGATTACAGTCGTGAGGTGGATTGCAATCAAGTGCTTTTCATCCTTATCCCTTTAATAAAATTAAGATTTATATATGACCACGACGAAGGCTTATATAGGCAGCCATGGATAATGGGTTCAATCCCGCTGGGGAAAAATAATATCAACAATTATGTGATGAATATGAAAGTCATGTGACTGGTGTACAAACTTTCATACAACATAAATATGTTTATATGTTTATGTGAATATTTATGTATGTAAATTTATATGTATGAAGTTTATTGTACCGTTAACTTTGACACACGTCACACTAAGACGGCGATGGGCTCACCACCTGTCACGACGTTCCAAAAAGGCTTGGGCGAAAGGTGGGTCGACAGACCATAACGGGGTGATTATATTCTTAGGTTACAAAAAAGTATATTATAAAGCCACTGCCATACGGCAGATTACTACACAACATTCACATGAAATATAAGTCAATGTCAAATCAATAACCCCTATACGTAAAGGCAATTAATAAACAATCGATTATATCGATCCCTGGCGACACCCTGCAACGAGCAATTTAGCGTTGTCAATTTGCTGTCATCGTAAACTGCTGATTGCGAGATCAATACCAAATTATACGCCACGTGTTAAAATAATGGCATTGTAGGACTTCTGTCGTAATTTAATATTTATTACACCGGCGGTGACATAGTTTTTAATTGAAAACGTACTAAGATAAGAAAGTCACGATTGCCGAGTGGTTGGTAGTCGGAACTTCAAGAGACCCGAGTTCGATCCCCATGTGGAAGGCTCGTACCAATGGATTTTTAAAAAACGTATGTACGAACCACCTATCACGTTGCCCCGAAAATGTCTTAGGTGGAAGGTGGGTCAAAGAGACATAATTGTCTAGACTAGACCTCTGTCTACCCCTGTATTGGGAATTCCGTGATGATATTTATTTATTTTATTTATGAAAACATACTAACAGACCATCTGATTGTAAGCTACAAGAGATTTTGCATCCAACCGTTACGGTAAACAATCTTCGTCGACAGGGGAATATCTAAATCTACATCCTCACATACTAAACGATCTGAAAATTTTATTTGCAGATCGAAACTTGAACATAGCCATGACCTTTATTCTATGTTTTTTTAGCTTTTTCACAGATTGATGAATGCAGTACATAAACACTGGGCACCTTAGACGATGACAATCGACGGTTTGCTGATATTTTTTTCAGGTAGTCACACCATATTAAGGCAATAACCAAAAGAATGACGACGGGCTCACCACCTGTCACGTCGTTCCAAAAAGGCTTGGGCGAAAGGTGGGTCGACAGACCATAACGGGGTGATTATATTCTTAGGTTACAAAAAAGTATATTATAAAGCCACTGCCATACGGCAGATTACTACACAACATTCACATGAAATATAAGTCAATGTCAAATCAATAACCCCTATACGTAAAGGCAATTAATAAACAATCGATTATATCGATCCCTGGCGACACCCTGCAACGAGCAATTTAGCGTTGTCAATTTGCTGTCATCGTAAACTGCTGATTGCGAGATCAATACCAAATTATACGCCACGTGTTAAAATAATGGCATTGTAGGACTTCTGTCGTAATTTAATATTTATTACACCGGCGGTGACATAGTTTTTAATTGAAAACGTACTAAGATAAGAAAGTCACGATTGCCGAGTGGTTGGTAGTCGGAACTTCAAGAGACCCGAGTTCGATCCCCATGTGGAAGGCTCGTACCAATGGATTTTTAAAAAACGTATGTACGAACCACCTATCACGTTGCCCCGAAAATGTCTTAGGTGGAAGGTGGGTCAAAGAGACATAATTGTCTAGACTAGACCTCTGTCTACCCCTGTATTGGGAATTCCGTGATGATATTTATTTATTTTATTTATGAAAACATACTAACAGACCATCTGATTGTAAGCTACAAGAGATTTTGCATCCAACCGTTACGGTAAACAATCTTCGTCGACAGGGGAATATCTAAATCTACATCCTCACATACTAAACGATCTGAAAATTTTATTTGCAGATCGAAACTTGAACATAGCCATGACCTTTATTCTATGTTTTTTTAGCTTTTTCACAGATTGATGAATGCAGTACATAAACACTGGGCACCTTAGACGATGACAATCGACGGTTTGCTGATATTTTTTTCAGGTAGTCACACCATATTAAGGCAATAACCAAAAGAATGACGGACTTTAAAAAAAAAAAGTGGTAAGGACATCGCCTTTACGCTGTTAGAGCGTAGCAATTATGGCAAATTCTCTATACAAGAGAAGCTTGTAAGCGGAAAAAATACTTTAATTATCTTACACCTAGCGAAAACGTAAAGTGAATCGCATCGTAGTAAATTCGAAAAATGATTTTATCATGAAAATTAATAAGGTCGAGCTTAGATGGTTTGAGCACATCATTGTTGAATAAATGTAAAAAATGTATGTAGCGCGAAAGTGAATAAAAAAAGAATTAGGAAAGCCAATGGTAACTTTATAGGACCATGTGAGCAAATAACTCAAAGAAATAAGGGTTAAGATTACTGGATATCTATAAATGCATGCTTAATAAAATTTATGTATTTGATAGAAGCGAAAGGCTTTATATGTAGTGTATTGTATATATGTAAAGATCGTGACAATTCTCACTGGCTTCCCCGTCAGGGATGATAAGTGAAATTATAATTAAAATTATAAATTTGCAGGACAAGTTAGCTAAATGAAGATTTTTCAAGATATTTCCTTTCACCGCCGATAGCACCAGGTATCGGGAACCCCGACCATTCGCGGAAGTCTTAAATATTATTTAGTTTTATGACCATTACAGTCACGATAGCCGAGTTACTGGGTGGTGGGAATTTCGGGACAAGAGACCCGAGTTCTATCCCCAAGTGGCAGGCTCGTAGCAATGGGTTTTAAAAAAAAAGTGGTAAGGACATCGCCTTTACGCTGTTAGAGCGTAGCAATTATGGCAAATTCTCTATACAAGAGAAGCTTGTAAGCGGAAAAAATACTTTAATTATCTTACACCTAGCGAAAACGTAAAGTGAATCGCATCGTAGTAAATTCGAAAAATGATTTTATCATGAAAATTAATAAGGTCGAGCTTAGATGGTTTGAGCACATCATTGTTGAATAAATGTAAAAAATGTATGTAGCGCGAAAGTGAATAAAAAAAGAATTAGGAAAGCCAATGGTAACTTTATAGGACCATGTGAGCAAATAACTCAAAGAAATAAGGGTTAAGATTACTGGATATCTATAAATGCATGCTTAATAAAATTTATGTATTTGATAGAAGCGAAAGGCTTTATATGTAGTGTATTGTATATATGTAAAGATCGTGACAATTCTCACTGGCTTCCCCGTCAGGGATGATAAGTGAAATTATAATTAAAATTATAAATTTGCAGGACAAGTTAGCTAAATGAAGATTTTTCAAGATATTTCCTTTCACCGCCGATAGCACCAGGTATCGGGAACCCCGACCATTCGCGGAAGTCTTAAATATTATTTAGTTTTTATGACCATTACAGTCACGATAGCCGAGTTACTGGGTGGTGGGAATTTCGGGACAAGAGACCCGAGTTCGATCCCCAAGTGGCAGGCTCGTAGCAATGGGTTTAAAAAAAAAACTTATATACGAATTATATCGTTGGCTTATACATAAAGACGGCGATGGGCACACTACCTGTCACGTTGTCCCGAAAATACCTTCGGTGGAAGGTGGGTCGAAGGGACATAATTGTCTAGACTAGACCTTTGTCTACCCTTGTATTGGGAATTGCGTGAAGATATTTATTATTTATTTTATTTTTACTTAGTTTTTAGACAGAGTACACAATATAGTCTTTCCGAACAACATTTCACTAGAACTCCTTTTGGATCAAAGTGGCAGTTTGTGAGCCCATCGCCGACTTAGTGTCCAAGTAAACAATACAAATCGTACATAAGTTTCGTAAAAACTCATAAGTATAAGCCTCCTCCTATATCGAACTCGGGTCTCTTGTTTCGAATTCCGATTCACCTAAGTACCTTCTATTACTTACTCGGTATATAACTGTATTCACTATTCGTGGCTTTTCCTAAATACTAATTTATTTTTAGCTACGACTGATGGCGTGCGAGGGAATTCATTACTTCGCTTTCGTCCCACGGGTGCCATGACACACCAAGGTAGGGAATAAATAAATAAGGCAACGGACCTTGCCTTTCTTAACTAATTATGTCACGGTGTTTAAAATTGATGAAGGCATAAATATTTTTATTATTAAATAATCTAAAGAGTCCCTATAGCCTAACGGTTGCGTGTTCGGAATTCGAGTCAAGAAACTCGAGTTCGATCCCCGGGTGGTAGACTGGTACCAAATTTTCAAAAACTTATGTTCTATTTATATCGTACACTTAGTCATAAAAGACGTCAGGCTCACCACCTACCACGTTATCCCAAAAAAATTGTCGGTGAAAGGTGGGTTAATTGTGTAGAAGGACTTAATTGTGTAGACCTCTGAATTATCATTCCCAGCTATGCGAATGGCGTGTTTACTCACAAATACTTCATTAATTAAAAAAAATAAGAGTTACTACTGCTCAAAATCAAAACTTAATTAGTTTTAGTTAAGTATTATATATATGTACATTTATATGTATGTATGTAGCACATACGTACGTTGCCCTTTGGACATACAATACGTCCAGTAACACTGTAAGTCTTCTAAGTTAGCGCGTACTTACGTCTATCATTCAGACATTATTTCTTTTCCGTTAGAGAAACCTCATTCCAAACACTGGGGTAAACAGAGATCTAGACTAAGTCCTTTTGTATAAAGATACATATTTAGACACAAACATATTTTTGTAGATATTTTACATAATACCGCGTTTTTAAAAAAATAATTGTAGTTATTTCTTATAAAGAAGTTAAAATGCAGTATAAGTTTTAAAAATGCATTACAAATTTTGTTACTCACCATTTAATTATTATTAATATGTAGACAAAGTTTAAAAATCTTCGACCGTGGACCCCCATACTTATTGCAACCTGAAACAAATGAATAAACTTATTATAATACGTTTGAACAAATGAATACAGAAACATATTTTGAGATATCAGACACAACCCTCTGATACAAAGCATATTATAATCCATTGGTGAACTTGAATTTCTGATACAATAAAAATTAATATTTTTCCTAATCATTTAAATAATCATTTCAGTCTCACACATAGAGGTACATTAAAAGTTTCCTCTATATTCATTATTTGAATCTTTTTTTTATAAATGCGTATACCCGCTCTCGCAAGTTAGAGGATTGATAAATTATTTTTAAGTCACGATAGCCGAGTGGTTGGGTGGTCGGAATTACGAGTCAAGAGACCAATGAGTATGAGTGACCAATGAATACGAGTCAAGAGGCAGGCTCGTACCAATGAGTTTTTCAAAAACTTATGTACGAATCATATCGTTGGCTTGGACATAATGACGGCAACGGGCTCACCACCTGTCACGTTGTCCCGAAAATATCTTCGGTGGAAGGTGGGTCGAAGGGACTTAATTATCTAGACTAGATCTCTGTCTTCCCCTGTATTGGGAATTGCGTGAAGATATTATATATTTTTTTATATATTTTTAAGCAAATAAACAAAAATGTAAAACAAAAATCATGTACAAGTGATAGTATTAAATAAAAAAATTATGAATATTCTAAGGACAATAATACTAAATTTTTTCTACACATTAAATTTATCGCATAAATACTTGTGCTCTATTTGTATAAATATCAGCTATAAAAGCAACTTTGTAGTGCATGGCGAGTGGTCTTCAGTCCGCTTCTAGCTCTATACAGTAGATGAAAGCATAAGAATATATTTGTTTAACAGATGCCACTTTGCAATATTTATAAACATATACCAGACACCAACAGATTATTATACATGTAAATTTTCCTTTTAGTTTGCCATTTTAGTGAAAAAAATAATAATTGAGGTGATAAGCGTTATCATTAACAATTTGTTGCCATTGATGTGAGTATTTTTGGTCTTAAAATGTTAATTTATTAAGAGTCTGTTATTAGTTAATATTATATTTAATATTATTTTTTATTTATGCGTTGGCGATCAATGAAATAAAATAATTTATTCATCAATATAAGTAACACGCTACATCCAACGGCTGTAATTTTTATCTGTAGTAGATCATGTCGTGGTGAGGTTCCTCTAGAAAAAACTAGCGAAAGAAACTCAGTATGTAAATTTTTTTAACAAAGGGAATTCAATATTTCATATAATATAATTAAAAATATTATAGGAGCAATCAACTCATTCTCAGTTTAGTATTATGTATTCATTAATTTTATTACAATAACACTTTTTTCAATTTTCTTTAATATATTTCTTAAACGTGTTAATAGCTATGTGAATTTTATCACGTATACCTAACTCGAGAATTGATGGACCGATTTGACTGAAATGTTTTTCTGTTCGCAATTGTTAGGGCACTTCTTGTAAATTAATTTTCTTTGAATATCTCTAGTAATTATGCGAGTTTAGATCGCTATGAGATATAATGACAAATCTGATATACGATGCAGACAGAGGTCTTGAAAATTAGGTCCTTCCGACCCAGCAGCTTTCACCGAAGCCTGGTTGAGACGATGTGATCCCAGTATCAGACATCTTGCACCTAAGATGCTGCTGTCCTTGACCGATCTACTTATTTGGTCTGGTATTATTATGATGGTCATCCCGCCATCAGTCAGTACGCAATCTTTTCAAGGCTTTCCCCTTTATTACTATTACTACGAGTACAAACATATTTACTTATTCATTCTATATTGCACCTTCAAAAGTCACGATAGCCGAGTGGTTGGGTGGTCGGAATTTCGAGTCAAGAGACCCGAGTCCGATCCTGGGGTAGCAGGCTCGTAACAATGGGTTTTCGAACGAATTATATCGTTGGCTTGGACATAAAGATAGCAACGGGCTCAACACCTGTCACGTTGTCCCGAAAATCTTCGGTGGAAGGTGGGTCAAAGGGAGTTAATTGTCTAGAGTAGATCTCTGTCTACCCCTGTATTAGGAATTGCGTGAAGATATTTTTTATTATATATATATATATATATATATATATATATATATATATATATATATATATATATATATATATATATATATATATATATATATATACACATATATATATATATATATATATATATATATATATATATATATATATATATATATATATATATATATATATATATATATATATATATTGCACCTTAGGAACAAAGGCGTACATAATGCCTAATCCATATATGTTCATTACCCAATTATTTGAAATTTTGACGGGACAACTAGTTAAAAATAAAAACTTCTAGAATGCACGCCACTATAGTTACGCTTTTCGTAAAGCGTGCATAATTTCAGTGAAATGGAAACAATGGATATCTCCCGGGTAAAGAATTCCCGTAAAGAATGCTAACAAAAACAAACAAACAGAAAAGTTTCTCGTGATGAATGAAGCCACACAACATTCTTTTTTGTATATTTTCTAAACGGGAAGAACTTAAGATTCGAAACACTCACTATTCCAAAGTAGGTGAGATTTAGGACCCAAATGCACATACATATAAGTAATAATAAAAAAAAGTATGTACCTAACTAGACATGTTCTACTCCTAATTAAAACATACAAACACGCATGTTTACGCACATAAGTAACTCAAATAGACACTCACAGACGCACGTACGTAAAAAAAAGGCCAGTAAAAGTAAGCATATTGGAGAGAGATTATTAGTGTGTCATACTATGACACTCCACCATGAACATTGGAGACTTTTGAGGATGCAAAGCCAGCAGTTGACAACATTCATTCGCCTTCATCTTCATAACTTCATACATACACTAACGATGTATAGTAACTTTCTTTTATGAGAAGTAGGGTGAAAAAGAGATTTCTACGGGTTCTAAGGTGTTTTTGAAATGAATGAAATGAATAAATGAATGAAATGAATGAATTAAATAAAAACGAATGTATAGGATATAAAATTTAAACATCGGTATCTCCGATACTACTATTACTGTGTGGTGTCGGGGTAAGAATATCCCACCCCTGGCTTCCCGTGGGTGTGGTAAGGGGCGATCAAGGGAAAAAATAAATAAATATCTTCACGCAATTCCCAATACAGGGGTAGACAGAGGTCAAGTCTAGACAATTAAGTCCCTTTGACCCACCTTCAACCGAAGATATTTTTGGGACAACATGACAGGTGGTGAGCCCGTCGCCGTCTTTGTGTCCAAGCCAACGATGAAATTCGTACATAAGTTTTTTTTTTTTAAAAAACTCATTGGTACTGCCACCTGGGGATCGAACTCGGGTCTCTCGACTCGAAATTCAGTCCACCCAACAACTCGGCTATCGTGACTTTACGTGACGATCAAGGGAAAATAATAATAAGTCTTTATTGAGTAAAATGATGAACCAGCGTTGCTTCTGAGTCGGTAAACAGTACCTTCCCATATTGTAAGGTTTTTTTTAAACACACCTATGCATAGCATATGCACACTTACTTAAAGCCTTAAAAATTTTAAAAAAGCCTTAAAATACCGTTGGCTACCAACAGACTGGAGACTACTATCTTGAATAATACTAAAACCAAAATACAGGTCAACTAATACGTAGTACTAGAAAGTACGTAGCATAAGTATAGTAACAGCATTAAATTTTAGTGGCTCCGTCTATAAAGTTGAAACTCGAGTTAAAACTCTTGTTACGCGATATATAACACGTCCTGGTAACTAACTTATTTATTAATTGTAATTAACATAGCTAAACACGTTTCTGCGCGCTTCCAAATTTAAAATATTTAATATCATCACCAATTCTTTGATCAAGTTTTAACAGGGATTTATTTTTATATCTTCAAACAATTTCACATATTGGGACAGGTAGAGGTCTAGATATCGCAGTTCTTTCGACCCAATTTTCACCTAAGCTTATTTGGGACAACTTGATAGGTGGTGAGGCTGTCGCCGTCTTTGTGTCCAAGCCAACGATGAAATTCGTACATAAGTTTTTTTTTTTTAAAAACTCATTGGTACTGTCACCTGGGGATCGAACTCGGGTCTCTCGACTCGAAATTCCGTCCACCCAACAACTCGGCTATCGTGACTTTACGTGACGATCAAGGGAAAATAATAATAAGTCTTTATTGAGTAAAATGATGAACCAGCGTTGCTTCTGAGTCGGTAAACAGTACCTTCCCATATTGTAAGGTTTTTTTTAAACACACCTATGCATAGCATATGCACACTTACTTAAAGCCTTAAAAATTTTAAAAAAGCCTTAAAATACCGTTGGCTACCAACAGACTGGAGACTACTATCTTGAATAATACTAAAACCAAAATACAGGTCAACTAATACGTAGTACTAGAAAGTACTTATACGTAGCATAAGTATAGTAACAGCATTAAATTTTAGTGGCTCCGTCAATAAAGTTGAAACTCGAGTTAAAACTCTTGTTACGCGATATATAACACGTCCTGGTAACTAACTTATTTATTAATTGTAATTAACATAGCTAAACACGTTTCTGCGCGCTTCCAAATTTAAAATATTTAATATCATCACCAATTCTTTGATCAAGTTTTAACAGGGATTTATTTTTATATCTTCAAACAATTTCACATATTGGGACAGGTAGAGGTCTAGATATCGAAGTTCTTTCGACCCAATTTTCACCTAAGCTTATTTGGGACAACTTGATAAGTGGTGAGGCCGTTGCAATCTTAGCAGGAACTCATTCAGTAAATATATGAAGTAGCTTATTCATTGACTTAGAAGCTGCCTCTTGCTTAGTACTAGTTTCAGTCTGCAATTTTGTTCATGCATTACGTATTTTTTTTAATTTCTTAGAATAAAAAGAATATAGGCTATCTTCTTCTCCGTGGCTTTCTCACATATTATTTTTTTATTACATATTCATAATCACTGATCGGCGCCATTCTTACATACTTCTTTCGCTTCATTAGGGATATAAGTTATTAGGGGATTGAATTATTGTGAGCATCGATTCACTAAGTAAAGACAACCTTCTCTATAATATCTTTGAACAGCCCTGATTGGAATTTTATGTATTGTTGAAACTTCGGAATAGAATGTGTACACAAACAAATACTAAAAGCAATTAGCAGGTTTGGATGATGATCTTGTCACTAAAATGGATAAGGGCGTGCTTCGAGGGTTTGGGCACGTAGAGCGAGAAGACCAAAAATATATAGTGCAAAAGTTAATAATAAAATGGGTCGAGGTAAGCCGAGACTAACTTTTGAAGACCATGTGAGTCCATGTGAGAGAGTAAATTGCTTGAAGAGAGGTTGGCTCCTCAAGCAATATGCTCGCATAGTCTAATAAGTACTCAGAGCACTCGTAAGAGTACACTTGCGAATTTCAATAAAATGATAAATTTGAAAGATGCGAAAAATAGAATAGTTAACAAAAATATAAATGGTCATATTATTATTAGTCAGTTTTTGTAAGCTGAATATGCCGTAAAGCTATACCGGTTGATTCGAATAATATAAAAATAAAAAAAAATATGTGTACAAGAATGCAAAAAATTACTTTAAATGTCATGCAGCTTCACCAAGAGACCATAATCGCAAAGATAAATTATATCAATATTATTAAGTATCGAAAAAGAGTCCTCGGAAAGTGAATTAAATTTAAATGTTAAAAAATAATATATTTTTGAAAAGATTCCAAAGCATGAGTGAGGAACGCAACAACTATTAACTTTAATAAAACTTTTTAGACCTGCCAGCTTCACACTTCTATCTCTTACAAATAGTGGTGGTATCCTTCTCTGTCTAACAGTCATGGCATATGGGTCATACGGTATTTGTTTAGCATTGTTTCATTTCTTCAATGGTTATCAGGTGAACTTTAAGTTGCCAGTCACTTTATTCAGAAAACAAAACCTCGAATCGATTCCTAGTAAAAATGTCTCTCTTCACGCTATTCCCAGTACTGTGGTAGACAGAATCTAGACAATTACGTCCTTTCGAACCACGTTTCATCGAAGACATTTTTAGGGACTTGTATTCTGATTCAGAAGCTATATATATATCCCAAGCAGAATGGTTGGCAGAATGGTACAAAACTAGACTGGTGTAAGAATGCCACTCCGTTTCTTCCTAAAGAGGTTTAATAATAAAATGGGTCGAGGTAAGCCGAGACTAACTTTTGAAGACCATGTGAGTCCATGTGAGAGAGTAAATTGCTTGAAGAGAGGTTGCCTCCTCAAGCAATATGCTCGCATAGTCTAATAAGTACTCAGAGCACTCGTAAGAGTACACTTGCGAATTTCAATAAAATGATAAATTTGAAAGATGCGAAAAATAGAATAGTTAACAAAAATATAAATGGTCATATTATTACTAGTCAGTTTTTGTAAGCTGAATATGCCGTAAAGCTATACCGGTTGATTCGAATAATATAAAAATAAAAAAAAAATATGTGTACAAGAATGCAAAAAATTACTTTAAATGTCATGCAGCTTCACCAAGAGACCATAATCGCAAAGATAAATTATATCAATATTATTAAGTATCGAAAAAGAGTCCTCGGAAATTGAATTAAATTTAAATGTTAAAAAATAATATATTTTTGAAAAGATTCCAAAGCATGAGTGAGGAACGCAACAACTATTAACTTTAATAAAACTTTTTAGACCTGCCAGCTTCACACTTCTATCTCTTACAAATAGTGGTGGTATCCTTCTCTGTCTAACAGTGATGGCATATGGGTCATACGGTATTTGTTTCGCATTGTTTCATTTCTTCAATGGTTATCAGGTGAACTTTAAGTTGCCAGTCACTTTATTCAGAAAACAAAACCTCTAATCGATTCCTAGTAAAAATGTCTCTCTTCACGCTATTCCCAGTACTGTGGTAGACAGAATCTAGACAATTAAGTCCTTTCGAACCACGTTTCATCGAAGACATTTTTAGGGACTTGTATTCTGATTCAGAAGCTATATATATATCCCAAGCAGAATGGTTGGCAGAATGGTACAAAACTAGACTGGTGTAAGAATGCCACTCCGTTTCTTCCTAAAGAGGTTTAATAATAAAACTTTGAAAGTTGCAATGGCTTACAATCCAAAAATCTAGACTAGGCCTCTATCTACCCCTCTAGACAGAGGCCTAGTCTAGACAATTAAGTCCCTTCGACCCACATTCCACCGAAGATATTTTCGGGACAACGTGACAGGTGGTGAGCCCGTAGCCGTCTTTATGTCCAAGTCAACGATATAATTCGTACACAAGTTTTTGAAAAACCCATTTGTAAGGGACTTAATTGTCTATACTAGACCGCTGTCTACCCCTGTATTGGGAATCGCGTAAAGATATTTAGAACAATAAAGATATGTGATGTTGTCTACATCTATGTTTGTATTTATCTGTGTACGTATTAATTATTTGTTAGATACCCTTAAGTTTTCCCGAGTGGAAAATTTCTCAACAACTTTCGCGAATAGAATATAGCGCTTCTCTAAATTCTTCTTCCAATCGTCTCTTTAATATAGCGCCATATAAATTTATATTTAGTAATAGCCTAAATAACCTTACTACGTGTTTAATTTTTTTTGTTATTATTAGTGTATATAATTTTCAGCCACTAACCTTAAAAATTTTATACTTTGCTGAAATATTATGATATTTATTTATGTCTGTCAACACTAAAAACAAAATATTTACAATTTATTTTTTTAAATTAAACACTTCAATAGTTTTCTTAACAATAAAACAACAGAGAAAAATGTTTCTTACAATACAACGTATAAATCGTAACCAATCGTCTAATGTCGGTTATCTTCGCTAGTCCTATCTGAAAATATGAAATGTCCGATATGAAGCGGTGTCCGAACACAACTAGCTACAGCCAATTCGCGAGTTTTATGAGGCGGAATTTGAATAACCTGTACAATTTTTATTGGTTATAGACTAACAATAAAAACAAAGTACGAAAAATAGCCATTAGGATATATTTTTTTTTTGTATTCCATGGGGGTATATGAAACCAATAGGCAGTTCTATATCATGACTAATTTAAATATAAATGTATTTAAAAGCCACTTTTATTAATTCCACATATATATGTGGAATTAGTAAAAGTGACTTTTAATGTGTTTAAAGATGAAGTTCCACCAAGAGACATCAATCGTGAGTATTCAAATGTATACATAAGCTACTGCGTCCTTAATACATAATACTGGATGATTAGAAGTTAATAAAATTTCAATTTTCATCAGGTTGCAGACAACATGACAGGCAATGCCGTGAACCAACAATAGAAATCTTTTGTGTCTCCTCCTAACAACCTCTTTAGAACGAGTATCTCGAGATTAGATGATTTAGATTATGGTTTGATGACATTATATGAAAAATATAAACAATTTTTTAGACTTATGAGATGGAAATAAGAGATAATTAAATAAATAAATTTAGAGAACATCGGGAAAACTCTAACATTCATTAGCACATGTATGATTTGAAACTCGTGGAAACGAAAATGCAACACTAAAAGAGACTTGAGTGAGAAGCTTGAACGTAAAAAGTTGCAAGTTCGAATCCCACAATTTTCAATCGATTTCGCTTTCATTTGTCAACCTAGTTGCTAACACTAACGGTATGTATTTTGGGATAAAAAATTTTTTAAACAGTTTCGACCCACATATCACCGGGGCGTATTTGATTCAATGTGACAAAAGGTGAGCCTATCACCATTACAATATAATCGCTATCCAAGTCAACTATACAGACCGTACGAGCCTTCCTCTGGGGATCGAACTTAGAACTTTGATTTGCATTCCGATTACAAAACCAGTATGTGTAATATAATTATAGTTAAATGCTTATAACTTTTTTATAAAAAGGGTTATTATACTATAAATGAATACGCTAATAAAAGTAACCACCAAGGAATGAGTTGATCGCTCCCATGCTATTGCCAATTATTTTATATTTCCTTTATTAAAAAATTAGGCTTCTGTGGAAAATGTGACAAAATGACTAAACCTATCCCCTAGTCCCTGCCTATCCCAGTAAGAGTAGTTGTGTGCAGATATAAAAAAATTCAAAAAGAGTACGGAGTTTCTTTCGTCCGTTTCTTATCCGTTAGAGGAACCTCATAACAAAACGGTGATAAAATAATAATTATCGATAAACAGATGTATATTCTTATTACGATGAATAGATTATTTCATTCTGCATTATAAATTAATAATTAAACCGGGTTTACTACACGCTTTTGTTCTCTACACTTTACTCAGAAATTTTATCATTTTTCTTATAGACTAGACATTTTTAGCTCCATGTAATTATAGACAAAACGCGATATTTAAAATTTATTATAAATTCTGGAAACGGGTTTTTTAATCTATTTTGTTGATCAAGAAAGGTGTCTCAAAAATTATGTTTAATATTACGTTTCTACGTGAACATATCGCATTAACTCCTTGTTTTGAAGTTGATAGTTAATATATTATGTAGCCATCTCTATACTCTGTATGAGTAATGTCTACTGACAATATAAGTTGACATTGAGTAAGTATACAATCTACATCTGCTGTTCTATGCTAAAAATATTTCGATAAATCCCGAAACCATGAATTAATATATGATCGAACAGGTATCATATACTATTACGTATTGAAAAAATATTAAATTTAATGCTTTTAACCTAACTACATCCGAGGTTCTCTTACTTATTCTTATTATTTTATAAAGTACTTATTTCTAATCTCCATTGGAATCTCAGTACAATGGAGATATTGACGTATAGAATCTAATTCACTTTTATATATTAAAAAGTATAAAGAATGACTAAAAGCGTGAACAACCGTTACAAGGAAAAGTACGTAACGTACCTCGAAGGTTAACGTCCACTCCTCGCCGTGAATGCAAACACTGTGGCAAGTTCGAACGAGAGACGACACGACTAGCAAAACTGTTTCCCGCCTATCGAAACTTGTTTCGTCACCAGAACCTGAACAACAGCCAGCTACTTATAAACTTAAATAAAAAAAGGCTCTCAAAATATTCTTAAAAATATAGAGTCTCATCAAAAAAAGTTTTAATTAAGGTCCTAATCAGATAATACTTGACACTAAAATAAGTTTTGGTAAAAATTTATCGATTCATTTTTAACAGCCATTAAATCGGTCGATGACAAAAAAAAACAGTTAAGTGCGATTCATATAGTGAATGCGGGTTCCGTGGGTTTGGCTCTGTTACATAACAATAGTAACTCAGCAAATAATTGTACAATTCAGTATTATTATTTGTAGTCGTACTGATGGTAAGCCTACTGCCAACCACGGATGTCTGCAAAACAAATCAAATCATATTCATAGAAATAAGAAAAAAAATATCTTTACGCCATTCCCAATACAGAGGTAGACAATTAAGTCCCTTCGACCCACCTTCCACCGAAGATATTTTCGGGACAACGTGACAGGTGGTGAGCCCGTCGCCATCTTTATGTCCAAGCCAACGAAATGAATTGAAAAAACCCATTAGTGCTGCCACCTGGTGATCGAACTCGGGTCTCTCGATTCGAAATTCCGAACACCCTTCCACTCGGCTATCGTGATAGAAATAAGAGCACATTCGTTTATCGATGGTCAAAATTTAATCTACCACCTCTACTGGAGAAGTAACAGGCGGAAGAAACTCCGTAGGTGGATACCAACGGAGGTAGGAACACAGGTAGGTACGAAAAAGGTTGACCAAAAATTTTTTTTCGGCCAACCTTTTTTGTTTTCATCATACAATAGAAACATATTTTTTTTCCTAGAAATAGCATGAGAGCGATCACCTCTTTTCCAGGGTTTACTGTCATTAAGGTAGTCATTTATATTATGATAATTCTCGCTATAAATTTTCTCTATAATAATTTTCTTAAACCTGTAAATGGGTCAAATATAGAAGGTGACATAAGTGTTTTCACTGCCTAGGTCTAAAATAGAATGCTTCATTGTTTTTGTTTACTGCAACAAAACAATGCTATTTTGCAAAAATGGGTACTGATCAATATAATCTAATCATTATATATCGATTCCTACTCTGAATAAGAGTCCTATTTAAAGTCGGAATTTATAAACAATTAAATTATCAATTAACCATTTTCTACGTCTCTTAAGGTTAAAATATTATTGCTAGCTATATACAACTTGAACGGAAACGCAACCTCTATCTCCCATGGTCTCAGCGACCATTGGATCAGAAAGAGCGAATCTCGGAAGTACGCACATTACTTGCTCCGGGTTCTTTACCAGCGCCAACCTGTCTTAAACCCATTCAAACTATTTAATCTAATCCTTGTCTCTATATGCGATTGTCTCTATATGGATCAGCGTAGTAAAATCTCTTTCCATGGGTGCTGTAAGAAGCGACTGAGAGAACAGTCACGTAAATAGCGACAAGTGATGGATAATCATCATGAAATATATCGGACCAAAGTTAGGCAAGACAGTAACAAGCAGCAACGTATACGGCATGAAGCGTCTATTACTGCGGTCGTCAATCCGCTTACCAAGAATGGCGATAGCGTCAAATAATTCAAATTAAATAATTTACGCATCGACATAAGTAATATATAATAACATAGTCGATAGTCACCATAGCCGAGTTGTTGGGTGGTCGGAATTTCGAGTCGAGAGACCCGAGTTCTTTCTCCAGGTGGCAGTACCAATGAGTTTTTCAAAAACTTATACACGAATTTCATCGTTGGCTTGGACATAAAGACGGCGACGGGCTCACCACCTGTCACGTTGTCCCGAAAATATCTTCGGTGGAAGGTAGGTCAAAGGGACTTAATTGTCTAGACTTGACCTCTGTCTACCCCTGTATTGGGAATTGCGTGAAGATAATTATTTATTTATTTTATACATCGATAGTCTTTATTTTTAATCTACCACCGTTTCGTTATGGGGTTCATCTAACGGAGAAGAAACAGGCGACTCAAATTCCGCAGGTATCAACTTTTTGGTCTTCATTTAAAAAAAAAGGACTACAATTTTGAACATGGAATAATTCGAAACAGCATGGGAGCGATCAACTGATTCCCAGGGGTTATTGACATTAATGAATTCATTTATAGTATAACAACCCTTTTCATAAAGGTTCCCTTTAATAAATTTCTTGAACCTAACCTTGTCCACATTTACTGGGATTTTGTCTTAGACGCGTATGAACGAAATACTTACTCTTTGGAGTCTAGTGACTACCGTTACAAGATTATGTGAAAGAGATAAATTGGCAACAACTTTAAACACATTGTTCTCCCTATTGCGGCCTCAGAGCTGGCGACACCATGAAAATCGTTGTGTACGCTACTCGACAACGTTAGCCGTAGACGATATTGTCGAGGAAAACCACGTATTCATAATTGTAGTGCTATTTACGGTGATGTCTAAGAGTACTTGACCCCATTCGCTGTGGCTTTCGATACCAAAGACTGCAGTAATATTTATATAGGAATAATTCGTATCTCATATCTATTGAATAATCTAAGTAACACTGTACGAGCTGTGTCGTGTGAAATTAGGGAAATAACTCACCAAACAGGTATCTCTGTGTGTGTGTTAGAAATACCGACCCTCCAAAATGTCAAAAATTGCGATGCAAGCACAGACGAATCCAAGACAAAGAAGTAGCTACCATCTTAAATAAACATTTACGATCGCCGCTATAATATATAACCAGCTTCTACGTCGCAGATAACGTATATTTAAATATATAAAATTATATATTTTCGGAAACTATTGTAACGATTTTAGAAAATATTTAGTAATTTAAAGAAGTAAAAAAAGCCAGTACTACCTATTAATGCCATATTAATTATATTATACTGCTGCGGCTGAATAAAAAAATAACAAATAAATTTATGCCCATTTAAAACGAGAACAAAACTTGTATACATTAACATATGCATTATTATTAGTATCACTGTCTCCTCTCTCAAAAACAGTAATCGTGCTCGACTTAATGAACTGATCTCTATCTATTTAATTAGATCTATGATAGAGACTGTTTATCTTTCATTTCACCAAGCAGAAAAAAAAGAATTTGATTTCCATTTTTAGCGTTCATAATAGTGCCATACCGTGCTGGAGGTCATCGCTTTGTCTAATTTTGTAATCATCGGTCATTCCGATCCTGACCTTGACCTGGTCGGAGATGGTCTGGACCATTCGGACCTGATCTGGTAGAAATCGCAGTAACAAAAACTCTTATGGTATAACCAGTGACATGTGTTTTAGTGGCAGTTTTCGGCGACGGGCAGTAGCCTGATATCTGGTACTGCTATTGCTAATCTGCTTGCCAACAATTACAATCATCGCGAAACCTCTTTACGGTCAAGGCCGGTCTATACTGTGGACTTCTGAAAGCTGTTACGTGACTCTAAACGTAATAAGTATGAACGCCTCAATTATGTTACATACAAACATAACGGCCTCTATATGTTCACTGCAAGAAATAGGCCTCTATGATAAGGGTCATAATCGACACGATTGGCAAGCGGATTGGCACCAGACACCTCGCACCTTAGATACTGCTGAACCTCACCGGTTTGTTAAATTTTGGTTTAGTATTTTTTGAGATTGTAATTGACTCGACGAACTGACAACCGTTGGGGAAAAAAGGTTCTCGAGTGGCAACCTCGTTTATGCAAACGTAGTGTAGGACGACACCCTACCAGATGGAATTACGACCTGCAAAATGTTGCGGGGAGTCGATGGTATGTGGCGAATAAAGTGGTTGAAAAAAGTTCTCCCTAAACGAAAGATTGGACTAATTTCCTGGAAATTCGGAACTGAGAAAGGCTACTATTACCAGTTACTGTTATTTATTTTTTTGTTTCTATCACCACATGGTGCATCGAGTAACAAATAAACAAGATGTTCAACAACATACATATATCCATATTAGTAATCATTAAAGCGGTGCAGTAGAATTAGTATTCGATATTATAATACAAATTATTACCTTAAAACATAAGTTCTTAATAAAACTTAGATGGGAAATTAAAAACAGCCACATAAATATCGTGCGATTCCAATAGAGTTGTTATAATTGCGTAAAATTAATAGTAGCGACAAAAGAAGGTCACAATTTTTATTCAAATAACGACAAGGTATTTAAATTTACTGTAGTTTTATGTAGTATTTATTACATTCAAGCAGTTGTGTTCTAGCAGTATCACAGTATTAATTACGATACTAGGAATTTTTTTTGGGTTCTATAGATAGCTGGGTACTATGTGAATCTATCTATATAGCTGTCAGAGAAAAAACTATCTTCAATTATTCTTACATTTTGTTCTTTGTTGGCAAATATAGATTACTAGCGTCCGTCGCAACTTCGTCTAAGTTATATTCGTTGTATCTACGTTGCGATATAAGTAGAGAGTATAAATAAATAAATGTGGTAAATGCAAGTCAATTCTTCAAGTCAAGTCTTAGTCTTAGTTTCAGATGTGGATCTTGTGACGGTATTTCAATTTATGTGTGCGGTGTGTCTTTTCGTGGGTATCCTAAGAAACGACCAAGTAAAACCTAGGAACAGGGATCGCCAACCTGTTTGCCGAGCAATAGCACAGCTAGCATGGAAGAGACATACTATGTGTTGCAGTCGATTTTTGTGCTGTTAAGAAAATTTTCACCTTTTCACCTAGCTAAAAAGCCTTCGTACCCGCATTTCCTGTTTAACATAATAATAACCGATATAAATAAATTATTGCGTCGGTGTCATTTAACCAATCATTAGAATATAAGCTAGAACTAAAAATACTTCCGCTTAGATCATTATTTATACAGGTGTATATTCAGCAACGAGTTTTCAATCTCATTATCATAGCTAATACGGATGCCAAGTAACTTTAAAGCTTGACTAATACCCTAGAAGTCAATTTAATAACAAAATTTACCTTGTTTGCTTAGCACTTGTCACTGCTTGTCAAAGGCTGTATGGCTTAGTTCCCTTGCCTGCTCTCCTGAGCGAATAATAAAATCAACAACAATCACTGCTTGTCAATCTGACGTTAAAGTTTCTCAGCATAGCAGTAGGATTCGCAAAACACAGGAGGCGAAATGTATATATTAGTTATATAATATTAATAGTTTATATCACATCTGTGAATTTTTTCTTCGTAAAATAGTAAACTAATAACTACTTCTAAAATGGACCCCGCGTTGCTTCGAGAACGGGAAGCGTTTAAGAAAAAAGCTCTTGCCACACCAAGGTACGCACTATATACTTGCTAACCGACAACTAGCTAATTTGTTTACCAAGGTAGCTTTCACTGTCCTTTCACTCCCACTTGAAGTGGGCCACTTGTTACAATAGCCTGTTCGTCGATAAATATAAATTTATTAGCGAAACAAGATAATTGTTTTCTAATGAAATTCAGACAATATTGACAAAATAATAGTTTGTCAACAAGTTACGATTTATCGTTCAATGACATTGTGTTTATCTGAAATATGAAATCAATAATTAATTGATTATACCTCAACATTGTGTCAATTCGATTTTAATTACTCTCAGCAGCAATGATACAAATATAAGTCCATCTAAATCCAATCTGTTTAAAATATTAATAAATATGTATTATTTGGACAAAATTATAATGGGTTTTTCAAAAACTTTTATACGAATTATATTGTTGGCTTGGACATAAAGACGGCGACGCGCTCACCACCTGTCACATTGCCTGAAAATATTATCGGTAGAAGGTGGGTCAAAGGAACTTAATTGTCTAGACTAGACCTCTGTCTACCCCTGTATTGAGAATTGGGTGAAACTACCAACTAACATTCATATATCATATCATATATTTAATGCAACAATATAATGTTCTTTTTTAATTGATGTTGATTTTTTAATTATTTCAATAGTTGAATCAATATTTTACAATTCATATTTCTAAAATAAATATCTTCATGGGAATTGCATGAAGATATTTATTTTAGAAATATGAATTGTAAAATATTGATTCAACTATTGAAATAATTAAAAAAATCAACATCAATTAAAAAAGAACATTATATTGTTGCATTAAATATATGATATGATATATGAATGTTAGTTGGTAGTTTCACCCAATTCTCAATACAGGGGTAGACAGAGATCTAGTCTAGACAATTAAGTCCCTTCAACCCACCTTCCATCGAAGATATTTTCGGGACAATGTGACAGGTGGTGAGCCCGTCACCACCTTTATGTCGATATTTCTAATTTTAAATAATACTCTTATTTTGATATACTTTAGTTTCAGTAATTTTGTTCTCACCAATTACACACTTATTTCTCTACAGTATAGAAAAGAAAAAGAGAGATGATTCTCAATTCAAAGATGAGTCCAAAAAGAAATCAAAGTCTTCTAGCTCTGTCAGCACCCAACCAAAACTTGATGCAACTAAGTAAGTATATATACATAATCCTAATTCTGTGTGGTAATAATTATTTCACTATTAAAAATATTGGTGTCTGTTTCATACCCAAAACAAACCATATCATATCCAAAAGATCTTTTTACTATACTTTGTGACCGTCAAAAAAGATAAAGAAAAAAAAGATGGGTAATTTCTGAGGTTGAAATACAATCTTCAGCTTGTTTGAAAACCTCTGTGGATAAGTAGCATACACACTGGTTTTGATGGTGTTGCCAGCTCTGATATCCTAGGTTCGATTCCCAGTCAGGTCAATGTGGGAAATCTCTTCTACATGTTCTCAGGTCCTGGGTGTTTGTAAAACAAACTTCATTGTTTTCTTAACACAAGTCTTTCTTTGGGATCAGAGCAATGTATGTGATTTTGTCCCTATCTTTGTATATATTTATTATTATTTATTCATATTGATATAATTCGTAAACACTTCGGTTGGAATTTAAAAATAATGCTAAACCTCACTGACCACTGATGTTGCAGATGGCAACAAATGGTCAAGAAATCTAACAACTGTATGGGTTACAATGCAGTGAAGGGATAAAAGAATGTAATCTTCCAATTTGGTAAAAGATGACACAGACAGAGTGAAATATAAATATCAGGCAATGGGCAGCAGCTTCTTCTTACCTATGTACATAATTGCTCTCATCTCTATTGAACTTTTCCATCATCCATGAGTGTCAGCACCAATACTCTGTGCAGAGCTGCCCAGTTTTAAAAAGAGAGTTAATTCTTTTTAACACTTTCCACCAATTTTTATTTTCTAGTTATAAGACGATGACAGGTAGCTCTTTATACCGATTTGGAGTGCTAGCCCGCATTGTAAAACATATGAAAGCGCGACATCAAGAAGGCGATGACCATCCTCTCACTCTAGATGAGGTTCTCGATGAAACTAACCAACTTGATGTTGGTAATAAAGTTAAACAGGTGAGAAAAAAATCTTCACTCTATTCCCAATACTGGAAAAGACTGAGGTCAAGACAATTAAGTCCTTTTGACACACCATTCACTAAATACATTTGTTATGTAACAGGTGTTGAGCCTGTCGCCGTCTTTATGTCTAAGCCTACGTTATAAATTGTTTTGATAAAACTTATTGTTACAAGCCTACCACCTGGGAATCAAAATTGGGTCTCTTAACTCTAATTCTGATCACTCACTCAACTCGTTGGCCGTGACTATCAGCAGCTCATATAAAATTTGAAATTATTTCTGGTTTTACTGGGTACTATTTCTATTGTATTTGAGAGAAATTCGAGCTAATCTACCTGCAACCAACTTCAAACAAATAGGTTACAGATATGTTGACACCCCCAAGGACTGACATCAAATGCTTCATTGTACACTATTACACTTCTGTTTGGAGGCAGAAATGGGCATGGGTGTGATACTGGATCTGATGATTCCTCAGCAGAGATAAAGTCTACTATTTCAAATGGTTGATCATCTGATAGTAAGTGATAACACAAATTCTCATGAGCATCTGCTGCTAGCCCTTCAGTATTGAGCTGTAAGTGGAAATAGAAAATAATATAGCACTGAGCCAAAAAACTTCTAGAAAAGATTCCTGTAAATATATATATTGTTAAAATGTAAAAATATGCTGTAAAAATACATCTAAGAGGTTACTAGTGTGTTATAACCAACTTACAGAATATTGAAACCAGTTAAAAAGTTCAGAAATATGTATGTACATTTTACGAAATGCTGTAGCAGTCATGATTATTTAAAGATTATTTCGTTTTATTTATTTTTTATTTTTATATTATGTTTAACATGTCAAATGTTGGGGTTTTCAAGTGCTTATGGCTTTCCTTTGTTAAAGAAATTTTTTTTTATTTCTTTTTTTATTTTTTTAAATAATAATCTCATGAATTTTCCACAGTGGCTTCAAACAGAAGCTCTACAGAATAATCCAAAAATTGAATGCACACCTGATGGAAAATATATATTTAAACCAGTCTATAAAATTAAAGATAAAAAATCTCTGCTCAGGTAAATTTTTACTTTATACTTCAATATTATATTTACGTTAATGAGTTAGAAAAAAAAAAGTAATGTGTTTATAAAAAAAAACGGGAATTTTAAAACTAAACTAAACTAGATGTAGTCCTAAAATATTTTTTTAAATGTGTAACTTTCACATAAATACAACAAATCATTAGATTGATGTCATAAAATCCCTTACAGATTACTAAAGCAACAAGACTTGAAGGGGCTAGGTGGTATTCTATTAGAAGATGTGCAGGAATCGTTGCCGCATTGTGAAAGAGCACTCAAACATTTGGCTCAAGAAATACTGTACATAACTAGGCCCACAGATAAGAAAAAAATATTATTCTACAATGACAAGACTGCCACTTTAGATGTAAGTGACCATTTTTCAAAAACCATGCTATTAAACTTTAACAGATAAAATATTTCATGTCAAATATTTAAATAAAGTTAAAGGCTAAAATTCGTTGGAGGACTTGAATCTGCGATTTTATGTTTTGTTGTCCGTAATCTAACATATTAAGCTATTACGCTTAGCTATCTCTTTTTTATTTCTTTTACTTTTTGACCCTTGGCTATAAGTACATCATCATCAATGGCCCGGTTCGTCTAGTATAGACGATTTTATGCAGGTCTATTATGGCTCCTCTCATGGCTATACAAGCCGATGCGAGAACGACAAATACGATTACATTTGCGGCATTGAAATCTTGCGGAAGATGTTCCTGAGTTGTTACCATCTCTTGCAGCTTTCTTATTAGCCAATACACGAAGCCAGTTCTTATCATGAGACCTGGAACCTTCGACAACATGTTGTCTCCAATGAGCTTTGTCCACAGCAAGATCATCCCATGCTGCAGTGCTAATGTGGTAAGACTAGGCAGCTGCGCCACTTCAAGAACCCTTTCATTTGTGACTCTATCCTCCCGAGTTATGCCTAAGATTTTCCTAAGACAGCGCATATGAAAGGCGTTGAGACGACGCTCTTGCCTTGCATATGATGTCCAAGTTTCGGCCCCATACAAAATTATACTTAAGATGCAAGCTTGATATACAATCATCTTGGTCTTAGCGGTAAGATGTTTGTTATTCCATACTCTTGTACTGAGCTTCCCGAACATTATGGCCGCCTTCCCTACGCGAACGTCGATCTCTGCGTTAAGCGTAAGATTACTTGACACAGTTGACCCTAGGTAACAGAATTCGTCAACTACTTCTAGGGGGGTACCCTCCAGCAATATTATCGGAGTATCCGCACAACCCTGAGCCAACACTACTGTCTTCTTCGCATTGATTGATAAGGAGAACAGAGCACATGCCCAAGAAAACTTGTCCATAATGATTTGGAGATCATGAGTGGTGTGTGCAACAAATGCTGCATCATCGGCAAATAATAGGCTTTCTAAATGGTCTTTGCGTTTCTGTTTTGATCTAATTAAGGAGAGATTAAAGAGTTTTCCATCATTTCTTGTATGTAGGTGGATACCCTGTTGGTCATCACCAAAGGCAACTTTTATTAGCAGCGAAAAAATACGCCAAATAGAGTAGGAGCCAGTACACAGCCCTGACGCACACCCCTTCTGACATCAAATGGCACGGACTTCTTGCCATCGAAGACTACTGTAGCTTTCATGTCCTCGTGAAACGATCTTACAAGGCTCATGAGAGTTGCCGGACATCCTATCCGCTCAAGTATAGCATATATATCCTTGTCTGCTCACCGTGTCAAAGGCTTTATTGATATCAACGAAAGCAATCAGTAAAGGAACTCTTTGCTCCCCGCACTTCTCTTGAACTTGACGAAGTGTGAATATTATATCAACCGCTGAACACTGCGCTCGGAAACCACACTGGTTCTCTGGATATATACGATCAGCAAGTTTCTGGAGTCTTCCAAGTACAACCCGGCCAAAAAGTTTGTCAACTATGCTCAACAGAGATATACCGCGGTAGGAGTTACCACGGTCTCCTTTGCCTTTGTAAAGAGTGGTGATGTTAGCATTACGCATATCCCGGGGCACAGTTCCCTCATTCCAAACTTTCTGCAGAAAGTTGAACAGGATAGGTGAAATGCACTTAAGTTTTATAATTTCTGTAAGTGTACCATCGTTGCCAGGACTCTTGCCACATTTAAGCTGCGAAACAGCCGTGCGAATCTCGGAAACAGTTGGGGGATCATCTAACTCAGACAAAGTAGTAAGCTTCGGTATGTCATCCAGTATACCTGGCTTAATATCCACTGGGACTGAGTAGAGTCCGGTGTAGTGTTCCACCCAGCGTTCTAATTGCCGTGCTCTATCAGATATGATAGTACCATAAACTTCCTTAAGAAGGGCAATTTTTTTTTGGCAGCGGTCCCAGTGCATGTCTGATGCCAGAGCAAAAACACCCTTAAAATTTCCTGCATCCGCACATGTCTGGATGCTACGGCAAATCTTAAGTCAGTACAGTACAGTTAGTGTTTACACAATAACGCGTGTAACGTTGCAGGTCTGATTTAGCCCTGCTTAACTCCTTGCGAGTTCAAGGACTAGGACTTATTCGATGTTTTAAGACAACTTCGTGTTTAAAATTAAGTAGAGGCTGGAGTTGCAATCTGTTAGCAGCAAACCAATCCTGAGACTTTGACTTCGTATATCCGAAAGCGTGCCCAGCTGTAGAAGTAAGAAGATTTTTAACTCGATCCCACTGTTCGTTAATAGTTGCATTCATGTTCCCATTTGGCCGTCTCTCTAAGCACCAAACAATCCCCTCAAACAACTCAACTACGCTCTCATCGTTAGTTTTTTGCAGATCGATTTTTTTACTGCCTAAGGATGTCTTGTCATGTAAATTCTTTTTGGAATGATAGCGATGCGTGAAACTACCAGAGAATGATCTGTGTCACAGTCGGCTCTTTGATAGGATCGTGTGTGTACACTACACACACGATCCTATCAAAGAGCTCTCTTGGAGATTTTTTTTTCTAGTTAACATAAGGTCCAGCTGGTGCCAGTGCTTAGAACGGGGATGTTGCCAGGAAACTTTATGACTTAGTTTACCTTTAAAGTAGGTGTTGGTTACGCACAGTAGGTGTTTAGAACAGAATTCTAGTAAATGTTGACCATTGTCATTAATTTAACGATACCGTGATTCCCCAGACATTCCGGCCACGCCAAGTTATCGCCACCAACTCGGGATAACTCTTGGGATCTAATCGTAAAATTGTTCCTTATGTTCAGTAGGTGAAGATAGTGTTGGAGCATAAGCAGAAATTAAGGTAGCGAAGCCGAGGTGATTTTTGACCCTAAGTACCATTATCCGCTCCGAAATACCACGTGGTGTCTCTACATCTTGTATAAGATCATTTCGCATCGCAAAGCCCACGCCGTGTACGCGAAGCTCTGCAAAATCCTAGTCTTTCCAGAAAAAGGTGTAGTGTTCCTCTTTTATTGACCCACGATTGGGGAGTCTAGTCTCTTGTAGAGCCGCAACTGAAATGTTCAATCTTTTTAATTCTTGGTCAATAACTGCTGTTTTACGAAGATCCTGAATGCCATCCGCGTCTTCTCTGTTGTTCGGAAGACCTGTCCTCATTGTACGGACATTCCATGTCGCAATTCGCATAATTTGACGAGTTTGGTGTGTGTTTTTAAAATATGAAACATTATAGCCAGGTGTAATAAATAACGACGCCAACTATCCAGAAAAAAAATCTAGTGTTCTACACACCCTATAAGAACAGGTTAGCACCGAGACGGATCAAAACCTTATTGACCGGGGGCTGCCCAGTTTAAGCGGGCGATAACTGATCAGTGGGTTTACGAAGAACCCTACCACTGTCAAGAGTGACCCCTGGCGCTCGCACTTACGCCCATTGATGCGAACTTATGACCGGTCACTGCCCCTCTCCGCTTTCTTATCCATACAGCCTTAGCTGAAATGGGTGGTTCCACAGACTCTGCATCGCCTGGGACGCATTTAAGGAAGCAACAGGTTTGCCCACGGCCTGTGCTACCCTCTCGGCCGTTACTGGCCGAACCCGCAGGAACGACGAGTCGGTACGTGCGGAGCTAGTGCAGCTGCAGGAACTACCGCGTATTTCGAGTTGGACTCTCCTTGCGCCTAACGGAGATGCCGTTCCGGGTTTTGTATCGGAGTTTTCCTTCGGTATGGATTACAAGCCAATGCTACAAAGTCTATATCCCCGTGTAGCTAGAATTATAGATCTTGAAGATTCTTTGCTACGTTTTTGTATTTTTTTTTCTTTCTCTAAGTCGCCTTTTACGACAAGCATGAGATGAGAACGGCAGAACTATTCTTAATCCGGTCACTGCACGGACACAACAGATACACTAAATGGTTAAGTCTCACAGTTTAATGTGAGTATGCAGTCTTCGTACTATGCATTGAGGTGTAGGGCTGTATGATTATTGTACTTTTTAGTTAGTGTTAAATATGTGTAAAGTTGTGTGTTATGTGTTATAAATATGTCGGCGTAGGGTAGTCCACTTGCGGCAACTCATTGATAAATCTGTCTTGAACCATATCAGAAAACTGATCTAAATGGGTGGAAACGCAGAAAGTTCGATACAGCTAGATGACCGTTCACACTGCCGTCCGTTTCGTAAGTCGAGCCACGAGAATATTCTGAAGACACTATATATCAGAAGTCAAAGGAATAAATCCGCTCTGAAAAAAAACCGCTCTGTCACTTCCTGTATCGACCTTACTCAAGCGCACTACTTGACGTTTCCGAAGACTTTTAATAGATGGCGTTGTAACCAAAATTGTTGCCTTATCTTGATTCTGCGACAAATATAAACAATTTTGGTTCCTTTACCTACCAAATTTTTAAATAAATTGAGCTAATTAAAGAGACTATGTTGCGGCAGGGGCGCCCAGCAGCAATCTTCTTTTAAAAAGTCTTACCATTGTACCAGCAAAGATATTAGCAATTCACTATATCATTTTACCAGCGACCGTATTTTATGTTGTTTCGGCCATTTTTAAACAGACTATTATACTCTACCTTTCAAAACAGCACGCAAAAATGCCTGTCTGGCGGTATAATTAGACAAAAGTACATAAGTAATTAAATACTATTTCAGGTGGATGAAGAATTTGTTAAATTATGGCGCGCTACTGCTGTGGACGCAATGGACGACGCGAAAATCGAGGAGTACCTAGAGAAGCAAGGCATAAAGTCTATGCAGGACCATGGTCCCAGGAAACCAATTGTACCGAAAAGGAAGAAAGCCTCACAAAAGAGAAGACAATTTAAAAAGCCTAGGGATAATGAACATTTGGCTGACGTGCTTGAGACTTATGAAGATAATACGCTGACTCAGAAAGGTGTTACTATAAAATAAATGATTAAATAAGTAATATACTTTTTATTTAAATTTTCTTGAGGGGTCAGGGGAGGCGTGTCCGTAAACTTTCTTTTTCGATTGAAGCTGCAAGTTTCTGTGGGCTGCTGTAATCATTAGGTAGATTTTTTGCTTGTTTTATCCAAAAACGGTTTGGTGTTGAGATTTTAGGTTTAGGTAGGTGTACTTGGCGACTAGTGTAGTTTCTCAAAATTGCCAAGTTCGATTCGTGGATTGACCTTGAAGCGAAGAAGCACACACGAGTAAAAACAAACGTGAAGTATATCGTTAATTTAGAATAGTACAGAGAGAACAGTAACGCTAACACAAAACCGATGCTAAACTACTAAAGATGAATTGCTTAGAATTTTATGGCTAGATGAAAATTACAAGACTTGAGAAAATAAAGGACATAAGATGAAATACAATACAATATTTTAGTCCGACCATAAGTAAACCGGTAGTAAGGTATAAAATCTGTAGTTTAAAAATTGTAATTTGATTATTCAAATCGATACGAAATATAAAGTTTATTTAAAAATCGATTATTTATCCCTAATACCAACTTGTTAAACGAAGTTGAATATATATAAAAATACTCTGTGTTCAAATCGCTGTGTATTAATATCGCTGTATAAATATTATTTTTTCACCTGCGGGCCTCTTAAAGCTGTAAAGTTCTCCGGGACAACAGCATCCCGTGGATAGTTTTTGTTCAATTCTCATCACTAGTCTACTACACTGTGTGTGATTATATACTCTTTGGACCTGTATGTCAAATCAAAACATATACTCTTTGATCAAAACGAAGATGCGATGTTGTATGTTGTTGTTAAGTGTATACAAATTATTTTAGTTGGAAAAGTACAATTTAATTGTGTTTTCAGCGCATCCATCGACTAAGAATAACAGTTATTATTTACGTTATATATATTTGTAACTATGGTTAACTCACATTTGGCTCTTTCGTCAGCGTTACATGAAAAGAATTTATGCACAGGTCTTAGTAGTTTGCAACAAGTAAGTGAATATAATTGTTAAATTTACGAGTATTTTGTTTGAAGAAATTTAGATTTATACGCAGATGTATAATATTTGCTTTATAAGCCTAGGTTTCTTGTTTCGTCGTGAACCAACTTAACCTAAATATATAATTCATGTCAGTATACAAAATAAACCAAAAGTCGCGTTCAATCATATTCTCTAACCGTACAATGTGTCGAGTACATTACGCCGGCAAGCAAAGAGATACGTCCTCACCTGCTGCCACTACCCACCCTCCTAATGCTAAGAGTAATTTACCACCTTTGGAGTAAATTAATATTATATATTTATTAGATAATTTTACTTCTCAATATTTTATTCATAAAGAAATTTCGTTGTACATAACTATAAAAACATACTGGGTTTGTACGGATGGGTTTTTTCAAAAACTTAGTATGATATGTGTTGTTGGCTTGGACTTATGTTGCCCCAAAAATGTCTTCGGTGGAAGGTGGGTCGAAACAACTTAATTGTCTAGAGCACTGTTGGTATAGGGCATGGCGTGAAGAGATACTTTTTTTATAAGATATTAATACATTTTTTATGAAATAAAATGATAATATGTTACTTAAAGCTGAAATGTTGTCCTTTTTATTCATAGGGCCAGTTGTATTTTTGATCATGAAACCTTACATGATGGCCTTATTGAAATAAAATTGACAGTCTGTTTAAAAGTCTTAAAATATCATAAAAACAATTGCAGAATGGTGAATTTGTCGATATGACTATAGCAGCAGATGGACACCATGTGAAAGTGCACCAAGTTGTATTAGCCGTTGCGAGCCCATACATTAAAGATCTTATCTCTTCAACTCAGTGTCAACATCCTGTAATATTTTTAAATGTAAGTTTTTTTTGTAACCAAGAACAATCACTTTGATTTAACTGATGATGATGATGGTAAAATACACAGTAAAAAAAAACTTTAGTGGAAAAATCCTTCAAGAGTGATGATCTATAATTTGTTGTGGTTAAGGACATTAATTTTGTGGCAATCTTTAGACGAGTCTGTGTTCAACATGTGGCATTGTGACACACACATATAATACTATTGATGTATATTAATAATGATTATTATTCTATATATATTAAATACAATTATATAAACATACATACTTATATAGTAGTCTCAGAAGACTCTTAAAATGTAATGTAAATGTAGTCATTACTCAGTGTAGACAAACGTAATTGTGAAATTGTGTATTATGATAATTGAGTTAATTTGTATTTCTATATTATCAGATTATATATTTCGACAGTGGTAGAGCCACGCATCAACTTTTGTTGTTGCATGAATGGGCCTGCTCGACCGGGGAAGTACCACGACCTCACAGAATACCAGCATAAAGTAGAAGTCTAACAAACTTCTGCGTTTTGTCTGGTGAGTGCAGGTAACCGGTGGCCCACACACTCTCCTCCCCCAATTACGGGGGAGGGGGGCACTCTAAGGGAGGCAACGCATCTGCTAAGCCTCTGGTATTGCGAGTGTTCATGGGCGGTGGTAATCACTTACCATCATGTGAGCCACCTGCACGTTTGCCTCCCTTTTCCTATAAAAAAAAATATTTTAAATACTTTACTCTACTTACTAAAAATACTTTCTATAAACTGTGTGAACCTTTTTCACTTGTATTCTTCTCTTTCTGACTGCACTACAAACACATACCTTTCATAGTTTGTAAAGAAGTAGAACATAAATAGTTTTCAGTCAACCATCTGTGGTGATCCTTCATGCATTTTCGCAATACTGGTGTAGACAGAAGTCTAGACAAATAAGTCTTTTCAAAACATTCTCCATGACCAGTAGCCTATTGCTAAAATTAAATATTGCAATTTAGAAAATTTATAGTGATCTTCATGCTATGAATAAAATTGTATGATATAGTTATACTGTGATTTCAGAATATATCTTATGCAACACTCTCAGCCATTTTGGAATATATTTACTCAGGCGAGGTTCTGGTTGCAGCTGATAATTTAAAAGAATTAATTAACGCAGGAAAAGAACTACACATCAAAGGCTTGGAGGATATGGTGCGTGACAAAATAATTTTTCTTATGTGACAATCATATTCTGTCAGAAGTGTGGCTTGAGCATAAAAATACAATAAACCTTTTCTTCCCATTAGTGTGTAGGAGAAGGCTTAAGGGAAAGCTCTGGAAATGGTGTTGGATTTAATAGATGTCCATATAACCATCTCTAAAAATTATCAAGCCAAATAACCATATTGATGAAGGGGAGTGTATAAGATGTGAGGTGTCTGTAATGCAATTTCCAATCTGCTTACAAAGTGTAGTAGTTGCTACACTTGGCAAAATATCCTTACAAAGGCCTCTGTCCTACTGTAGACATTTTGTCTATTACAAACTAGGATTTAAAAAATGGGTTTAATGGCATGCAATTGCATTATACTCTGAATAGATATTACTTTTTTATACAGAAAAAGTAAGTGATTTCCAACAGCTATTATATATTAAACTACAATATTAGAGAAGCTGCACACACTACAAACCCTTACAAAGTAATTAAGATAAATAAATATAAATATCTTCACGCAATTACCAATACAGGGGTAGACAGAGATCTAGTCTAGACAATTAAGTCCCCTTGACCCACATTCCACCGAAGATATTTTCGGGACAACGTGACAGGTGGTTAGCCCGACGCCGTTTATATGTCCAAGCCAACGATGTAATTCGTACATAAGTTTTTGAAAAACCCATTGGTACGAGCCTGCCACTTGGGGATCGAACTTGGGTCTCTTGACTCGAAGTTTCGACCACCCAAGCACTTGGCTATCGTGACTTTAATCAATGTGGCATTAGTGGACAAAGGAGAGTAAAATGGCTTAAAAAATGAATTATCCTAGTATCATGTGACATTAGGAAGGCTCCTAACATTCATACAATATATTGTAATGCAACAATAATTTGCCGGCACATAAAGGATGAGTTTATGAAAGATTACAGTCTTTCAGGAACTCAAATCAAATCTGTACCCTAAAGACGATATCTCCAAAGGCGATGAAGACGATATGGCAAATAGCATTTACCTAGACATTTTAAATAACAGAGACCATGAAGAAATTACCGAGGAAAATAAGTATGTATTTTTGTTTCTTTTATTGCATTAATCACCAAATTTAGTAATAATTACTATGAACAGTTACAGCAATGATAATGAATGTGAGCAGCCAAGGTGCTCATTTAAGTATCCAAATGACCCATGTTCAACCCACAGACAGCACCACAAAAAATTTTAATAGCAATTTTAAACAGTAGTAGTTTTTTTTTAAATAGTAAATTTACCACAAGTTTAACAGTGAAAGAATTCGGCCTGAATACATAATTTTAAAAAATCCAGCAAGTGTTAAACACTGTTATGGGCCATATGTATTTTTTATCTTCATTCAGTTCCTAAGACAGGGATAGCCAGAGGTCTAGACAATTTTTTCGTTTCAATCAACATTTCACTAGAGCTTATTGGGACAATGTAGCATATTATATTAAATAATTACTATCACATTCAATAAATTATTTTTCTTGTGCTATATTGGCAATGGAATATACCATTCTCCTTTCTTAAGAGAGCAAGAGGCAAGCCTTCAAAATTTTATTGGTTTCCATCTGGTATAATGTATCTTTGTCTAGTTCTGCAATCATCAAACTGTGTGTCAAGCTTAGCAATTATAACTAACCTTTCTTTATGAGAGAGGAGTGTTTTAGATTTTAAACGGCCATTAAGTTTCGTTAATTGTGTGTATTTATGTAAGTGCTGTCTTAATAATGCCAATTATTTTTATATAGATTTGTCAAGCAATTAAAATCTAAATACAACATGATTTCAATTATTAGATATACTAACCAAATTTATGGTAGCCCTTTCGTAATGTTTATTTTCAAAATTATACATAACATAATAATAAAAGTATATAGAACAATACATGGAATCAAATGTTCTATTTTGGTTTGGTACCTGTCAAAGACTTATCCCGAAGCAAGGTCTTCGACACTTCTTATGGGAAGATAATAGTTTAGCGTCGGTATTTGCGGTAGCCACTATTTTATCTTAACTATTTGAACTACAATAAGGTGGCGATAGGTTCACCACCTGTCACATTATCCGAAATAGTATTTTTTGGAGAAAAAGGTGGGTCATTGGAACTTAATTGTCGACTGATGTTCCCAATACTGTACCCCAGTATTGAGATTATGTGTGCGATATTTATTTATACTTTTTGAAGAAATAAACTGTTGTGATTTGAAAATTATTGATCATTAAGCTGAGATTTAAATCACTCAACTCCTGACTGAATTTGTATGTACACTAGGCATGTATGTAAAAAATATATTGAACTTTAAATGTATTGTAAAGTTTGGGACGAAGGACAATATTCATTCTAACATATCCAAGCCAAATTTCTCGAAATCAATGCACATGATTATTTTTTCGCTATCTTTTCTATATGTTTAATCTACCCTTTTTTGCACCGCAGGCATGAAATTACCTATAGAAGTAACGAGGAGACAGAGCTGCAAGAGGATTGTCAGGAAACATTTCTAGATGAGGCAATGGATGATGAAGAACAAAACGAAATAAGTATTAAGACAGAAGATCCCATATGTCAGTATTCAATATTATATGATTCCATATTTTCCAAATTTACATGCACACATAATATTCTGCCAGTTACTTGCATCATCATTCCCAAATTAAATAAATAATACATATATAGATAGGGACAACATCACATACATTGCTCCAATCCCAATCTAAGATGCGAAAGCACTTGAGGTATGGGAATCGGAAACAACGAAGGCACCACAAACTCCCAGACTCGAGAAAATCTAGAAAAAGTGTTTTTTTTACATTGACCCGACCGGAATCGAACCCGGGACCTCGAGATGGCGACACTTTGAAAACGCCAAAGTGTTTACGCCACGTAGGTCGTAGTAAATAAATATCTTCACGCTTTTCCCAATACAGGGATAGACAGAGATCTAAGCAATTAAGTCTTTTCAACCCACCTTCCACCAAAAAATTTTATGGACAATGTGACAGATGATGTCGACCGTCGCCATCTTTATGTCCAAGCCAGTGATATACATTGTACATAAGTTTTAAAAAACCCATCGGTACGAAACCTGGGGATCGAACTCCGGTCTCTTCACTCGAATTCTCATCACCCAACCACTCGGCTATCGTGACACTTAGATGACATTGGCATGTAGTAGTGCATATGGTATGTAGTAACCACTTACCATCTGTTCAACTCTGTGTTCATCTTTCCATATATTTCCTACAAAATAATATTACACAATGCAAAGTTTTTTGAATTTAATCAAGCCACTGTTTTTCATCTCAATTGACATTATTCTTATTTATTTTAGCTCAGCATGTTAACGAAACCTTACAACTTGTGGGTGTTTCGAATGTGAAAGTCGAAAATGCGACACAAAAAGACAAAGGTATTATTATTATAATAAATACATATGTAGAAAGAGAAAACATCACATAGGTAGCTCTGATCCCAAAATAAGTAGCTAAAGCGTTTGTTTTCTGGAATCAGAAATCATGAAGGTACCACAAACTTAGGTCTGGACATGAGACAATGTAGCTTTAGCTACTTACTTTGGGATCAAAGTAAGCAGCTAAAGCATGCATATTAAGGAATCGGAAACTACGTATCATTCAGACCCGAAAAACTGTAGGAAAAAAGTTTCTTTTATATTGACTCATCTGGGAATCGAACCCGGGGCCTTAAAAATGGCGATACTTTGAAAACCGGTGTGTACGCCACTCGTCTACGGACGTGGTCATATACATAATAAATATTTAAGTTATACTGAGCGCAGACCCTTCGGTTGCTTTACTGTAATGCCACTAACCTATTTTATTTTTCTTTTTTATATAATTTTTTTGTTTTAATGGTTTGGAATCTTTACTTCTCAAAAGAATTACATTTGCATTCACTTACATAAGAAATGTACTAACTAATAACAACAGTCAATATGAATGTACTTACAATTTTACAATAACTTCAAAAATGCCTTTGACAAACCTTAATATTAATTTATTTAAACTACAGTTAAAAGTTCAAGTAAGTTCGAAACTAACACAAAAAATGTCACTTAAGAGTTGTTGATAAAAAAAAGAATATGAGGAACCTTCCTCATATTCACAGTTGAACACAACTTTAAATACAGTAGGAGTTAAATTTGGTGGAAGTGTTTATGAAGTACTGTTAAGTTACTGTTTTTATTTAAGGCACTTTTATATTACTGTTGTAGATTTTTAATTTAATTTTAAAAATCAATAAATATCTCCACACAATTTCCAATACTGGGGTAGAGGAATGGCTAGTCTAGACGATTAAGTCCCTTCGACCTACCTTGCATCGAAGATATTTTCGGAACAACGTGACAGGTGGTGAGCCCGTCGCCGTCTTTATGTCCAAGCCAACGATATAATTCGTCGTTTTTTGTAAAACCCATTGGTACGAGCCTGCCAGGTTCGATCGCCAGGCGGCAGGCAGGTGGAAACATCTTCGTCGGAAGGCGGGTCGTAGATACTCAATTGTCTATACCAGACCTCTGTCTACCCCCTCTGTATCGGTGAGTAGCGTGAAGATATTCTCACGTCTCGTACGCAGTCGCCGGAGCCGGCACGCTGCAGTACACGGTGTCCAACCAGGGCTCGCTGCAGATGATCCTGAACCGTTTCGTTTACTACCTGAAGTACACCAACCGCAACCGCACGCGCCAGTGGCGCTGCACCGACTACCTCAAGAGCGTCCGCTGTCCCGCACACGTCGTCACCAAGGACGACGTGGTCATAAAGAGGTAAGCAGCGGCAGTGTGAGCGGTCATCTTCCAGTTATCGAACTTACTGCGTTTCCTCCCATTTAGATCAGTTTTCTGATATAGCTCAAGACGGATTTAACATTGAGTTGCCTCATGTGGTTGCCCACTACGCCGACGCATATATATATATATATATATATATATATATATATATATATATATATATATATATATATGTATATATATATATATATATATATATACATATATATATATATATATATATATATATATATATATATATATATATATATATATATATATATATATATATATATATATATATATATATATATATATATACTACCCTCATTGCCGAAGGTAGGGTTACTACCGATTAGAATATCGTCAATGACCGAGATAATTAAAGATAACATCATTCTATGTCCAGCAAAGTTTAGTTGAATCGCTTTTAACTTGAAACTGTCAGGTATCATCACCCGGGTAATGTAGATTGATTCGACTCGGCCTGAGGAGACAAATTCGATTTGCGACGACACGATGCAAGATTTAATGCCTTGAGAAATATGAGAGTTTGCGCATTAAGGTCGCGAAGGATTACGATGCGAAGGATTTTTTATATTCAACATCGTCGCGCTTGCTTGACTGTCTGTGTTTATTGGTGCCATTGTCCGATTTCTATCCTTATTAAGTGTCTTGGCCGTGTGGTGACGGCGTAAATATATAATATAATATGTGACTAAGGGATAAAACGCATAATTGGAATTGGTTACACAGATGCTTGCTACTAGAGGTATTCGAATACACAAAGAAATTGGCGATGTAGCCCGTCTACCACCTGTCACGTTGTTCCAAAAAATGTCTTCGGTGTAAAGTGGACCGAAAACACTTAATTGTCGTGACCTCTGTCCTTCCCTGTATTGGAAATGGCGTGGCGGGATAGTTAGTAGAGGTAGTTCTATGTATTTCTATTATTATATTTTGTCGTTTGTTTTGTTTGTATGAAATAAAAATTTTATTTTACTAGATTTGATTTATTAGAAATTGCTTCATGACATATTCTTGTTGTAATACTTTATTATATATATATATATATATATATATATATATATATATATATATATATATATATATATATATATATATATGTATATATATATATATATATATATATATATATATATATATATATATATATATAGGCCACATGAGGCAACTCAATGTTAAATCCGTCTTGAGTTATCCGTTTAAGTTCGATAACCGGAAGATGACCGTTCACACTGCCGTCCGTTTCGAAAATGAAGCCTCGTGAATATTTTTAAGACACTTTATATCAGAAGTCAAATGACATTGACTATATATATATATATATATATATATATATATATATATATATATATATATATATATATATATATATATATATATATATATATATATATATATATATATATATATATATATATATATATATATATATATATATATATATATATATATATATATATATATATATATATATATATATAGTCAATGTCATTTGACTATATATATATATATATAGGCCACATGAGGCAACTCAATGTTAAATCCGTCTTGAGTTATCCGTTTAAGTTCGATAACCGGAAGATGACCGTTCACACTGCCGTCCGTTTCGAAAATGAAGCCTCGTGAATATTTTTAAGACACTTTATATCAGAAGTCAAATGACATTGACAACACATAGTAGTCAAATCCGCTCTGTCACTTCCTGTGTCGACCCCACTCAAGCGCACCACTTGCACGTTTCCGAAGACTTTTAATAGATGGCGTTGTAACCAAAATTGTTGCCTTATCTTGATTCTGCGACATATATATATGAGATGCGAATAGTACTCTATGTGCGGCCGAATCTGCCTACCTTATAAAGTTGCAAGCGGTGGGCCGGCATGAAGTACTGTCGTGCTCTACTGAGCACGCCAAGCTTTTTAGAGGCCAATTTGGCCTTTCCTTCCAAATGACCGCGAAACTTACGTTGCTCGATATGTCGACGCCAAGGATTGCGATGCTGGCAGAGGCAACTAGGGGAGTGCTCTCAAAACGAGGGGATACGACGAAGGGTTGCTTTTTTGCGGTAAATGTCCATGGTCCATGCCTTCGGGACGCTGCCTTGAGAGTATGAGTACCGAAAAAGACGCGTTAAAACCGGTGCTGACTCTGCAGCTCACATCCTCAGCACAATAGGGGGGACACCATCGGGCCCACTCGACTTCTGGATGTCCAAGGAGAGGAGTGCTTTTCGTACTGAGCTCTGTAAGAACCGGATGTCCGGCATAGAGCACTCACTGCACGGGATGGTCGGCAGTGAGTTCCCCCTGTCATCGAGGGTCGAGTTGGACGCTAAAAGAGAACCTAGAAGATCGGCTTTCTCTTTTGCGTCATGGGCCAGCGAGTTGTCCTCCCTGTGCAGAGATGGTAGTGATGGCTGACTGAAATTCCATTGGACAGCCTTTGCAAGGAACCAAAACTCACGATTTCCCGAAGGAAGATGAACTAGTTTCTCGCCAATTCTGCCCATGTGCTTGGACTTTGCCGCAGCAATTACTCTTTTGAAGGACCTGGCGGCAGAGTTATACTCCTTAAAACGCTAGGTTTTGAATCCCGAGACGCCAGGCCCGGTAGCACTGTTGCTTTTGACCAGATGCCATTCTGCAGGCGCTACCAAACGATCTACCACCGATGAGCACCACAGAGGAAGGAACGAAGAGTTCCATTCCTTGAAGCACCACATCGGCGATGGAATTTGCAACGGCGTCGGGACTATCCGGCGAGAAGCAAACCTGAACCCATGGGTAGGATGCAAAGAAAGATCGCATCTCTTCCCAATCTGCCAACCTGTAGTGCCACACAGTGGTGGCCTGCATATCGCGACCACAGTTGGCACATGATGGGCACTTTACTCCGAATTAGGCAGGGGTTCCATTAACCCAAAGAGATGAGAGGTCGGCAGAAGATCCAGGAGGGAAGGTGTATGATCTTCGACATCCGAAACCCGCGTTGGCGAAGTAACCAGTTGTGTCAGATCATATGCTGAGGCAAAGTCAAAAACAGATCTCCCCGCATGATCAGTGGTTCGGGATCGTAGCCATTCGGCGTGGTGGGCGTTAAAGTCGCCGAGTGCCACGATCTCTGCGGATGGGATCTGCTGTAGCACGGAATCTGCAGCCATTTGGATGTTGTTGTTTTTGACTCAAGTGAAAAAATTTACATTCATGACACAAACGTCTGCTCCTAGCGGGATTTGTAGCTGCGCAATCCTCAGCCTCGAAGAAAGTCACGTGTCAAAGTCAAAATGGTTTTTTTGTTTTCAAAACCTATGTACGATTCATATCGTTGGCTTGGACGTAAGATGGAGAAGAGCTCACTATCTGTCACGTTGTCCCGAAAATATCTTCGGTGGAAGGTGGGTCGAAGGGACTCAATTGTCTAGACTAGACCTGTACCTCTGTATTGGGAATTGCGTGAAGATATGTATATACAAGTAATATATTGTACGGTTGGCTCGGACGCTAAGACGGCGATAGGCTCACCGCCTGTCATGTTGTCCCAAATAGTAGACGCTGAAATATCGGGTCAAAGAGACTTAATTGTGTATACATTTGTCAGTGTTTTATATATTTTATATGTGAAGTAATTTTTTTTATTTGTAGGATCGCAGCACACACGCATCCATTCCACGACCAAAGAATTCTGAAGAAATTAAGATCCGGTGCAATTTTCTCTGCCATAGTCGAGGCGGAGAAGACTGGCGAAAACATACTGAAGAAGCGAAATAATACCGAAGCGGACCTTCCGAGTGACGATTGATATAAATCTATTGGTGTTTAAAACTGTCGTTTTATTTATTCATTTTAGTATAAAAGTCACGATGGCCGAGTGATTGGGTGGTCGGGATTTCGAGTCGAGAGACCCGAGTTCGATCCCCAGGTGGCAGGCTTTTACCAATGGGTTTTTCAAAGACTTATGTACGAATTATTTCGTTGTCTTGGACATAAAGATGCCGGCGGGCTCACCACCTGTCACGTTGTCCCGAAAATATCTTCGGTGGAAGATGGGTCGAAGGGACTTAATTGTCTAGACTAGACCTCTGTCTACCCCCTGTATTGGGAATTGCGTGAAGATATTTATTTAAGTATATGTGTGTTGTTTGTTGTTGTGTCCTCACTATCCGTTGATTTTAATTGGTGATTAAGTTAAGTCTTTAAAATATCATTCGCGCTAAAATTACCTCGTATGTCAGACCATTAGTAGCGTTGTAGGTCCCGTTTGGTAAGCGTAGCGATTATTCTAGAACCTCTCTTACGGTAGTAACATGCGTCATCTATACCTAATTTTTGGTGCCTTATAATCACAATAATTCTTCTGGAATATCTTTCTTTTTTAATATAAAAGAAAAAAAAAGAAAATATCTTCACGCAATTCCCAATACAGGGGAAGACAGAGGTCTAGTCTAGACAATTAAGTCCCTTTGACCCACCTTCCACCGAAGATATTTTCGGGACATCGTGACAGGTGGTAAGCCCGTCGCCGTGTTTAAGTCCAAGCCGATGATACAATTCGTACATAATTTTTTTTGAAACACCAATTGGTACGAGCCCGTCACCTGTGGATCGAACTTGGGTCTCTTGACTCGAAATTCCGAACACCCAACCACAAGGCTGTCGTTACTCTTAATACATACATAGATAGGCACAACTTTTTTATATAAAATGTCATTATTGTGTAAATTTGAATGTTTGTATTCGAATCATGGACGTTTATATTTTAATATTTGTTTATGTTAAAATATATGTGAGTTAGTATTTTTCACTGTTAGCTTGAACACTGAAAAGGCGACAGGCTCACCTCACGGTATCCCAAATAAACTTCCGTGAAAAGTGGGTTGAAAGGGCATTAGTGTCTAAACCTCTGTCTATCCTACTATATGACATAAAGTGAACATATTGTGTATTATGCTGTGAATGCAACGCTACTTTCTGTAAAGTTTAGATTCAATATTTTTTTTTCTCTATTCACGCCGTTACAGGGGTTTGCAGAGGTCTAGACAATTAGTTCCTTTAGATTCACCTTCCACCGAACACATCTTTCGGGACAACGTTTTTTTTAACTTAATAATTATCAATTTTTGTCATTGCTCACGTCCGTCTGTATGAAGATGACCCTAGAATTAGTTGTTAGTTTCTAAGTATTTATTCTACCGCGAAAGTAGGCTATGTAGCGCAGAGAAACGGTACACAGCGATTTTCTTTTAGTAATTAGCAATATTTTATTATATTATTATATTCTTATACCACTTAGGCGACGGGCTCACCACCTGTCACGTTGTCCCGAAAATATTTTCGGTGGAAGGTGGGTCGAAAGGACTTAATTTTCTAGACTAGACCTCTGTCTACCCTTGCATTGGGAATTGCGTGAAGATATTTTTTTATATATTCTTATATTATTTTATTCTTTAGGTCGCATCTGCCATCTACTTTTCGCCATTTCAGGGGTTGAGTAGTAGTGAATGTCATCACGCATTAAGTCCGCCCCATTGTTCTTGCTTTAAGGTGTCAAAAAAATAACTCTTCACCCCATACTCAGTCACTAAATATCGTATGTTCGTTAAGTGAATAAGTTAATCGAGTCGTTTACAACTTAGTTATCTGTGCTATAAATTTCAACGAGCCAGGATCAATCACCTTTGACATTGTTCCGATAAAAGTGCGTTTGTGTACTTATGGAAATTATATTTACCTATAAACAAATAAATATCTTCACGCAATTCCCAATACAGGGGTAGACAGAGGTCTAGTGTACACAATTAAGTCCCATAGTAACCTATAATATATGTAATAAAGATTTTTGCTTCCTAACGGGGTTTCCACGAATTCTGGCTTTCACAGCATTAAAAGCCTGTGTAGTTCTAACAGCACGAAGCCGCCCTGATCTCATCTGGTCTTCCACAGAAGAAGGGTTGTTGTATCTGTTGATAGTACAATATACGAACATACGGATGATAAAAAGCTTTTGAAGTGTTAGGAATATGACCGACGGCTCCATACCCACTTTGTGCAAGGCGATCTCTGCGATCCCATTTCCTTTAACACTCATTCTATACTGTAATTTGATAATGAACCCGAATCGAAAAAAGAATTTTAAATAAATATAAATATCTTCACGCAATTCCCAATACAGGGGTAGACAGAGGTCTAGTCTAGACAATTAAGTCTCTTCGACCCCCCTTCCACCGAAGATATTTTCTGGACAACGTGACAGGTGGTGAGCCCGTCGTCGTCTGTATGTCCAAGCCATCGACACAATTTGTACATAAGTTTTTGAAAAACTCATTGGTACGAGCCACCTGGGGATCGAACTCGGGTCTCTTGACTCGAAATTCCGACCACCCAACCACTCGGCTATCGTAACCTTTTGAAAAAAAAAAAATTAAAATCATATACGTGTACCAAATTCAAAATACTTAAAAAGTTGATTAAAAGAACAGTTTTTTGTAAAAGTATTTATGACCATGCTAGTTATATTATTAGTATTAATATTTTTTTATCTTCGTGCATATTCCTGAACTGGGGTAGACAAAGTTCTAGACAATTAAGTTCTTTCGGTTCACCTTTCAGTAAAGCATATTTGTAACAACATGACAGGCGGTGAGTTGTGAGTTGTCGGCGTCTGTATATCCAAGCCAACGATACACATGGTACATAAGTTTAGAAAGAAACCCGTTGGTTCGAACCTACTACCTGGAAATCACACTCGGGTCTCTTGACTTGAATTTCGATCACCCATCCACTAGTTATCGTGATTCACATTTCCTCCGACTCATAAATTCTGAGTTCATGCCCTATATGAAAACTTCAAACCAAAATGTATGTATAAAATGATTATTAATTACGAGAAATTTTACTAGATTTAAAATAATTTAAAGCTTGCGATTAAATTACATTCAAAATATTCAAAAATTTGGTGGTTCACAAATTGAACATTGCGTCAGTGTTATAAGTTTCTTTTAAAGTGGAAGCACTACGATTCTCGTCCAATCTATTACTATTATTGAAATCCCTGCCCCGGAAGTTTATTTACGGCCCTATTACACTATGCACATGTGATTTATAGATTTAGTTGAGTACTGATGACCTGGCAAATCGGTCGCGTAGTTCTTATATTACAATAATAAGTTAATAATTATGTCAATTAAGAAGTTATCAGTGTTAATAAATGTGTGGATTGTCGCAGACGCCTACAGCATACTTTGCCTTTTTCCGTATCCTGGTAGAAGTCATAACATGGTATTCGAGCCTCTACTCGACGAACTGGCACTAAGAGGTCATAACTTAACTGTTGTATCTTTTTTTCCATCGCCAAAATCTGTGTCGAATCGCCGTGACGTTAGTCTCAGGGGTCTTGCTCCTTTGAATGTTGAAATTATCGATTTAAAAGAACTTGAGTTCTCGTTTTTCGGCTTGGAGAGATATGTTGACCATGTGACTATCGTGACGAAATTAGCTAAGGCGAATTTAAAGCTGTGTAAGACCATATTAGACTCTGAAGTTTTTGATGAATTCGTTAAGGTAAAGGGAAATTACGACATAATTCTAGTAGAACACTTCACCAGTGACTGCATGCTTAGCATAGTCCACAGCTATGGAGTGCCGTCAGTTGGTTTGATGTCTTGTCCAGCATTACCATGGTCACCATCTAGAGTTGGGGCCCCTGATAATCCATCGTATGTCCCTGGTATGACTTTACCTTTGGTAGATAAGATGACTTTTGTTCAACGCATTGAAAACACATTCTTTCTGTTCTTTTATCTATTATGGTATGAAGTGGCTATAAGGTGGGAAGAGCAAAAGATCGTGGAAAAGAAATTAGGAAGAAACATGCCGCCATTAGAGGACATTGGAAAGAACGCTAGCGTAGTGCTAATAAATACTCACCATTCCTGGAATGGAGTGAGGGTTTTTCCGCCGTCTGTAGTTGAAGTTGGTGGAATTCACTTGCATAAAAGAAGAGTTCAGGACTTGCCACCGGTAAGTAAAAGCATTCATATCACGAATAACGGTGACTTGTATTTTGTTACAATTTGTACATTTTTTATGCCTTGAAAACCAAAATAATCATACCCGAAATCTACAATTTTTGTGTTCATTAATGACACCCCGTTTTTAAACCGGTAGCAGAACATACTTACATGTATCTACTTACATAATTTTTTAAGTTTAGTATCCTATCAGCCTGTTGCGTTAAACCAAACCAACATGCGGTACTTTAAAACGTAACGATGTAAAAATTACCGTCATATTACTCTTAATGTAAAACCTCAACTAACTATTAACACACTTCAACATTCCTCATGAATCACTCTATTCCAATTGTGAAAACAGTGTGAAAATAACCGTTCAGTATTTTTGAGTTTATCGCTTATAGAAAATTTTTTGATATTTAAAAAAAATATCTTCACGCAATTCCCAATACAGGGGTAGACAGAGGTCAAGTCTAGACAATTAAGTCCCTTTGGCCCACCTTCCACCGAAGATATTTTCGGGACAACGTGACAGGTGGTGAGCCCGTCGCCGTCTTTATGTCCAAGCCAACGACGAAATTCGTACATAAGTTTTTGAAAAACTCATTGGTACTGCCACCTGGGGATCGAACTCGGGTCTCTGGACTCGAAATTCCGACCACCCTGGCTATCGTGACTTAGATATTTTTGTTTATATAAATATTTTCGAAGATTGGATTTAGCAGGGATTCAGATAAAATACCTGTTCTGTCTTCAAAATATCTTGAAATAATTTCTTTTGTAGTTAACATTTGTATTGCAGTGTCATCGGCTTTAGAATAACATGACTCCTTTTGAAAGAGAAGAGCATTGAACATAGCTACGGCTAGATACATCACGTGATAACCATCTCGCAAAATACCAAACCAAAAATAAGTAGACTCATAGTTGGGTCTTGAATGCGGTATTTGGTACTACAATCGCCAATCCGCTTTATAACCGATGCCCAATACGGATTATCCTCGTTAAGGGAGAGGCCATTGTTGGCTTTTCAATCTGTTAAAATACAAATATGTGTATGACACGCAATCTTTAAAATTTCAGAAACTAGAACGATGGGCATCAAGCGCTAAAAGTGGCTTCATCCTATTTAGCTTGGGTTCTCTGATTCGCACGTCGTCGATGACTGAAGACAAGTTACGCGTTATACTCGATGTTTTCTCGCGTTTACCACAACGAATCATTTGGAAATGGGAATCTGATATAGATCATTTGCCGGATAATGTTCTTATGTTAAAATGGCTTCCACAGTATGACCTACTACGTAAGTGAAACTAACAAATAATATTCATAAAAAATAAATTGTATCTTATTGCCAGGTGGAAACATTTTCAAAATTAAATCACACAGAGCCGCAGTTACATACCATGTATACTATGATACGTTCTATCTATGACACAGGCAAAAAAGTACACGCCAGTAGTCACGATAGCCGAGTAGCTCGGTAATCGGAATTCGAATAAAGAGACTGAGTTCGATCCTCAAGTATCAGCATCGTACCAATTAGTTTTTTCAAAACTTATGTACGATTTATATCGTTGGCTTGAACATAAATACGGCGACAGGTTCACCGCCTGTCACGTTGTCCCAAAAATATCTTTGGTGAAAAGATCACAATATTAGATATTTGCCCATATCAGGTCTGCTTAATTTCGTTCATCATCATCATCGTCATTCCGCCATCTGTCGGTGGTCACTATTACAGCACTAAATTAAGGGCTTCCTCATAACCGTCTCTTACGACGCTCACAAGCAGAGAGCAGATTGTATGTTCTTACGCCATTACTACACGGTTTGACAGATTAACAATAATAACGAATGATGACTGAGTGAAAACAAAATATGATACGAGGCGTTGAAAATAAATAAATCAGTTTCTAGCCGGTTCTTTTTGATCTGCGAACCGGCGTAGATTCAGTATGCATATCAGTGATTTGAACTATTTTCACATATAAAAGGTCATGTATTCACTTGATTACGAAGACAAATTAGTATTGATCCACCTCATATATAGAAGACAATATATCACAGCTCTTGCTTTTTATATCATAATATGGGTAATTCCAAGCAACGCTAAAATTGTTAATAATAATTTTAAGTGTCGAGTTTATTTTGTGACGTAACATTATGACAAATAATACATACTAATTTAACGACCTATGAGAGTCCAGCGCAGGATGAAGGCTTGACAAACGGATTGACGATCGCCAGCACACACCTAGCATCTTAGTAGTTGTGCACTCATTATCATCAGTTAATCATCATTGTGTCCACTGTTGTCATAGTTTGACTACAACATTCTCAAGTCCTTTTTATTAGTCGTTTTTTGCGACGCCTTGTATGAAAGAAGACATGAGAAAGAAAGGAGTGAGTATTGACATGACGGGAAATAGAGGAGAGTAGAAGAAGAAGCATGTTGTGCCGACCCCACATAGCATGGGATAAGGGCAGGAAGAAGAAGTTTTTTGCGACGCCCACTGTACACGAGTATTCGAATATTAAGAGGATAGTCTGCAAGCCTCAAAAGAGGGACATGAATGCCCTGCAGTTAAATTTTTAGGCTGCCACTCTACTCTTAATTTTTCATGCAGACCATAACAATTGCGTGGCATTTATAACGCACGGTGGCATGCTCAGCCTGACAGAGTCGGTCTCCGCTGGTGTCCCGGCACTAGTGGTCCCTATTCTCGGAGACCAGTTCGGGAACGCTGAACACGCACGGCATTCTGGCTTCGCGCATGTGCTGCGTTTGAGGGATCTCAATAAAGACAGTTTACACGCTAGCTTACAACTAGTTTTGACAGCTGGGTAAGTTTAAATTTGTTTTTCTTTTCTTTATTGCCACACAATATTCCATACTGAGGTAGGCAGAGGTCTAGGCAATGGAGTCCTTTTTACCCACTTTTGACCGATTTTTATAGATAAATTCATATTCATATATTTAAATAAACGTCCCTGACTGGAGTACAAACATTCATAACAAAATGTTTTCCTCTTTTTTTTTTATTTTTCTTTTTAATTGAAAAAGGAGGCAAACGAGCTGGTGGCTCACGTGATGGAAAGTTATTCCCGACGCCCATGTACACCCGCAATACCAGAGGTATAGCAGATGCGTTGCCTCCCTTTGAGTGCCCCCCCCCAGAATTGTGGGAGGGGGGTGTGTGGGCCTCCGGTTACCTGCACTCACCAGACGAAACGCAGAAGTTTGTTAGACTTCTCCTTGACGCCGGTATTCTGTGAGGTCGTGGTACTTCCCCGGTCGAGCCGGCCCATTCAAGCAACAACAAAAGCTGATGCGTGGCTCTACCACTGTTAAAGTTAATCCTCTCGCAGGATACACAATCATTAGCTTCCAAAGCAGGTTTAGCAGAACTAGGTTATTAGGTCGTTAAACTTGCTTAATTTTGGGTGTTTCTTAATTTTTCAGAATGCGTTCACGCGCAAAACAAATTCGTGAAATATGGCAAGACCGTCAACATCCGCCCATGGAAACCGCTATATTTCACATCGAGCGTGTCGCGCGCCACAATGGTTTGGATATGTCGTCGGACGCCCGTTGGATTAACAGATTACAACTTGCGTTAATCGACATCATAGCATTAGTTTTAGTATTATTAGCTGTTATTGTATTCGTTATTTATAACGTTTGTGTTAAATGTGGAAGAATGCTTTTTAATTAAAGAAATGATTTTTTTAAATTGTGTTTTCATTTCTATTATTACATGTCTCGAGGGAAGCATCGAGTTATGGTAGTTAACAGACTCCGGTGTGTAACAATGAATTTCTGGAAAGTATCCAGAAATTGTTATAAAGTTGTTACTAGATAATTATATCGAATCACTCCGCATGCAAAAAATAGAAGGTATATGTTACCTGATCCGAAGAGAAAAAAGTCCACCATCCTCCCTTCCACAGATGCATGCACTAATTCTACTGGATGCACCACTACCACAATACTCAACCACAACGCCTCGCCGGTAAAATGACCGCCAACTAGAACAGGACTAGAGGGACCTCTTAGAGTATACTCTTATAATCATTTTTATAGGGATTTTTCCATTTCTCCATACATTTACACTGGATAAAAGGTGATGGCAGATTCTTTGTGCCGCTACCGTTCGGCAAGAAGTAACGTCGTCGACAGCCCTATGCTCATTAGTTGCCTTCTTCGACACCCATGGTGAGATAGGGTCAGCGTTATTTCTTAATTCCGACAGCTACACGGATACGATCAAATTAACTCATCTGTCCGGTAGCTGATTTGCCTGATATGAAATTGCAGCAATCAAACAACCTGGACAGTAAAGATGTATATTAAAAAATATCTTCTCTAAAGAATATCCGTGCGACCGTTGTAGCTCTGGCGGTCGTAACATCGTTGCCGGCGCCGATACGCTGGTGGGATCACGTGCCGTACGCGTGAACATCATCCAAAAATGATGGTAATGCGTAATGTTAATATAAAGTAAAATGTACTGCAGTCGCTACTCGTATATTCAAAGAAGAATACAATTTGTATAAAATAAAAAATACGCCGGTACTTTTACATGCGTGCACACGTAAACAATGTAGGTCGAGCTGTCAGCGATCAGCTGTCCCGCGCACCCGGCACCTCGACGTTCATTCAATGATCTTAATAATGAACATTACGTATTTTTAACCGTTTTAATGTTCTCCCTACCCCAGGGTTGACTGGCAAAGAATGTCTTTAGCATTAACTTCGCCTTATATGTGCTGACTTCTCTATGCCCTACACTACACCCATGGTGAGATAGGGTTGGCGTTATTCCTTAATTCGGACAGGTACAGGGATGCGAACGACTAACTCATCCACAAAAATGAACATTACGTATTGTTTTTAACAGTTTTCAATATTCTCTCTACCACAGGATTGAGTAGCAGAGAATGTTTTTAGCATTAAGTTCGCCGTGTATGTACTTTAATGTTTTTGTAAGGTCCATTAAATGGATAAACGAATACCATAACGCCATTCATTAAAAAAAAATATTGAGGGCATCCAAATAATGGGAAATTTGCATTTTGTTGACAAATTCCTTTTTATTGGATTAAGTGAATTACGAACTACAATGACTGTAACTGGCAATTGCCAGGACATGGACATATAAAACGAGGATGGAATGCATCACGGCTCTAATTTATCTGTACACATTAATTGACGACCTCCGTAGACTGAAGTACATACCAACTTTCATGCAGTCGCCAGTGCCTGGTCCCGGATTCGATTCCGGGACGAGTGAATGTAGAAAACTAGTTTTTCCATACTGTCTCGAGTCTGGGTGGTTGTGGTATCTTCGTTGTTTTCGATTCCATAACACAAGTGCTTTAGCTACTTACTTTGCAATTGATCTGAGCAATGTATTTGATGTGCAAACCTGAACGGCAGTAATTACACCGAATTATGTAGCAGAAATTATGACAGACTCGGATAATTCTTAGGCAGATTAGGAATCGACAGTGAATCAATATCAGTGTGACATTATAGGCTGAGAAATTTTCTTTTTCGGTTTGAAAACAATATTTTTAATGAAACAAATTTTATTGTATTCCCATTTAATTGTTAAATATACAAAAAATTCATACAAAAGTATTTATTTCGATTTGATTAACACTATGAGCCATTCTTTAAGGCACAACTATTTAACTTAAGACTATAAAATTATGTATAAATATATTTGTCTATCACTACGACATTGCGGAATGTGTTGGAATGCATTTATTCTAAATCCATTTAAACTGGAGCATTATTTATAGATTTTATATAATAGTAACAGATATAACGGTTAAATTTCCCGTGACTTGACTAAGAGGTACCGTGATATAATAAATGTACTTTTGTAATAAACTTAACTTTTTATAAAGTTTTAAAAAATAATAAAAAAAATTCGAAGATTCAAAAATTATACTATTTTTAAGGCACAATATTCATTTATCTCTTAACTATATAATTCACACCAGAAACTTCCATTTGTAAATAAGTAAAATTTTTTTTTATTAAAAATAGAAATATTAACCAATATTTCTCGTTTAATTAATTCATTAATTTTAAAATGTCCCAAAAAATAATGTATAATAAATGCGGTTTTAAGTACAAGTCAAAACATCAGTTGCTATGCGAGTTGATTTCTAATAGATGTGGGCAAAGTAAAGGCCGCTCTATGAATGTCACTGTTATAGTACCTTAGCTTCATAGCACTCTCTTCTTCCTTTGTGAAGGTCACCTGTGGATCTTCAAATTTAATGTTCGGGTCCAAAGAACCTATCACAAAGCCAATCAAACCAGACGGGTAAGTTGGTACTGAGGTGTAAGCATAAGCTGCCGATGGGAATTGGTTCCTGCAGAACCGTAATGTGTTCGTCACTAGTTCCATATCGTTCCAGAATGTTCCAGCTTGGGAGCATACAACGCCGCCCGGCTTTAAAGCGCTTTTCATCAGAGAAAAGTAGTTCTCTTGGAACAGGCTGACCGCTGGACCGACCGGGTCGCTACTGTCTGTGATGATGACGTCGAACTCCTTGCTGTGATTCTTCATGAACTCAAACCCGTCACCAACGTGCAATGTCAGTTTCTCACTGTCGAAACCCACCGCCATGAATTGCAGATACTTTTTGGATACCGCTATCACTTTTTCGTCAATTTCCACCTGGAATAAATATAATTATTTATACCAATAGACTAATGGTTTATGGCTCATTGGTATTGGGGTAAATAGTGTTACACCCCAAAACAATACTGCAAGGATTCAATGGGTAGCGGTGCCTTTATCTGTAGTTAAACATATTATTATTACTTATCATTTACAATACATACATACTTAACATTTACAGTAATATGCAGTGAGTTATATAAGAAAAATTATGTAGTTTAAATAAATAAGTATTATTTATAAACAAATATGGATATTGTAGTAAATAGATTGGTATTTATAAATCAATGATAGAATTTAATAACTTGTTGTTTGACTACTGTAATTTATTAATGACAAATAAACGCTGTACAAAACTCGCTGGCAACTATGTAGCAGGTTCATTATTTTTTTAGTTAGAACTATATGGCGTTACGATACACATATATGAAATGCGACGAGTATCTGCAAATGTTTTATTTAGACTTAGATCTACATCTATAACACACACTAAAAGATGATGAGAGACACATGTTCAAAAATTTACACTTTTTTTAAATAATTGACTCATAAAATATGTTTATACCAATGTAAACACCAATTACATAGAAATAAATTTATTTAAGATAAATTCGTAACCATTTATGTTTAAACATCTAATTCCTTATCAATGTACATAGGAACCACAGTTTCTATATTTAGAAACAGATAACTCCTTATCTTTATGGTGACCAAATAGTCTGGCTTACTTGACATTGTATATAAATTTTTATAAGACAAAACTTATTTTAAATTAGTGTATTTTCTAGAAGCCTTCATATAATAAATAAAGAATTTTGTGGTTTTGGAAGACGAAGGTGGGTCAAAGGGACTTAATTGTCTAGACTAGACCTCTGTCTACCCCTGTATTTGGAAATGTGTGAAGATGTTTATTTTATTTATTTATTCTATAAGTGTGTTAAGGGGGCAGGTTCTGAGTGTGGTGAAAATAGGGCTAACAATCTGCAAACCTATTCAAAATGTAAAACATCTTTAAACAGAGGATTATTGATGCATTGTTCCTCCCGTGGACTAAGATGGCGTGTTTCATTTGCTGCTAATATATAAATAAAATAAATAAATATCTTCATGCCATTCCCGACAAAGTTTAGACAATTAAGCCACTTTGAACCACTTTCCACCAAAGATATTTTTGGGACAGTGTGACAGGTCCATGTGTGAGTCCATTGCCATCTTTATGTCCTAGCCATATAATTTGTATATAAGTTTTGCTTTTAAAATCCCATTGGTACAAGTCTGCCACCTGGGAGTCGGATTTGGGTCCCTTGACTCGAAATTCCAACCACTCGGATATTGTGACTTTTCCGTTAATACTTGGGATCTCTATACCCTTCAAATAGGAACACAACACTTATTATACAGTTATTTGGAACTAGTAATAGACAAGAGTGTGGTACTAAGACAATACCAACGCAGATACCAGAGAGAAGAGTCTACCACATTTTACTATGATTACTAAAACCATCCTACATTATTATTGTTAATGGCAGAAAGTGACTTATTTCAAAAACTCTGTAGGCTGCGAAGTCTTAAAATATAAATAAGATAAAAAATTTTACAGTGGTAGAGCCACGCATCAGCTTTTGTTGCTGCATGAATGGGCCGGCCCGACCGGGGAAGTACCACGACCTCACAGAATACCAGCGTGAAGTAGAAGTCTAACAAACTTCTGTGTTTCATCTGGTGAGTGCAGGTAACCGGTGGCCCACACACCCCACTGGGGTGGGGCACTCTAAGGCCGAGAATGCATCTGCTATGCCTCTAGTATTGCAGGTGTGCATGGGTGGTGGTAATCACTTACCATCACGTGAGCCGCCTGCTCGTTTGCCGGCCTATTCTATAAAAAAAAAAAACATATCAATTCCAATTATTACCTGAACAATTTCCTTAACCTTTGGGTGCTTAGAAACTTCTCTTGCCACACCGCCGTCACCTCCACCAACAATTAAGACTTTTTCTGGGTTTTTGTGACAACATAATGGCAGAAATGATATCATTTCCTAAAAAAAAATGCTTCTTTCAAAACTTCATTGACTTTAATAATTTCTATTGTTATAAAACTTCTATTTCTACATTAAGAATTATAGTTATTTTTAGTATTATATAAATCAAGAATTTAAACTGTGTGCTTTTTCAAGAAACTACCAATTAAAGTATAGTAATCAGAATTAATTTAAAAACAAAATTATTTCGTACAATTCTACAAGAAATTTCTTACAAAACAGGATATGGTATGAGACTTTTAAGCAATTAAGTTCTATTATAATTATAGCTTAAGTAATTGAGAGTTATCAAAACTATTTGAGGTGAGGTGAATTTTAAAATATTTTAGAAATACACAATTAGATACACAGAATTCTGATTTTAAATCATGTCTTGTTAGACATTTATAGCATTTATAGAAATTGTTTTCCTCTAATACAAAAAAAATTACAAACAATGAAAGATTTACCTGGTATGAAAACTCATCTTTTTGTGTGCACTGTATAATTCCATCTAACACTAAGACGCGTCCAAGACTTGTGGTATCACATACAAATATATCCTGATATTTTGACTTTTCTTTGTGCAGAATTTCTTTTATTTCAAAAGAGAACGTACTTCCTGGCCACATTTCACATGATTCCGAGAACCAATTTTTCTTTATTGTGTCCATGATTAAAAAAACCTGAAATAAAGTGGATTTTCTTATATATATTATAAATAATCAAATATCAAAATATTTACTGTGAAAGAATTACGATATAATTTTAAGTTCCTAAAAAATTTGTCTTTTAGGCACATTATTAAAATCATAATTTCTATGCTTATATACTTAATGATAATCTAAAAAGAAATAACAAAAAAGTAGTAAACATTTATTTATTTCATTACAAACAATTAATACATACCTCAGTATAAAGTAATACAATAAATTTTAGATATGCACATGTGTAAATAACCCCCAAAAATACAAGTTTTTGAACACAACTATTATAGTAAAAGAACTAAAATAAAAAAAAATCAAATAAAGTGCAGTACTATGTTTGTATTATCTCGAGTATATAAATATAATGTGTTCCTATTTCATAACCCAAAGGACTTTTTAAAATTAAATAAGTTTAAAATTAGACCAAGAGTCCGCCTGAGACTATTACAATTGACGAACTCTAAACAGAAACCGGGAAACTATAAAATTTGATGTTGACAGAGAGCCAATATTTTGACACATGACCGCTATCACTTGTCATCTGCGATCCATTTCGATTTATTTAAAATAAATAACACTGAATTCTGAAAAAAGAGGGTATTAATCTAAGAAGGAAGAAGAAGAATAAATAATTATTTTTATGAGAAATAATATAACTTTTTATTTTTAAAAATATAAGGTATATTTGTTCCAGTTTCTCACGATTTTTTTAGGGTTACTTTTCCCATGCATTTGAATATTCTTAAGTTTGCATCTACTATTTTGTGCCCTTTTCATTGGCATGCGAATCTACGAGTATGTCTTTAGTATAGACGTATTCCTATGACTGCAAATCTATCTACACGTAGTTTTATTTGTCTAAAGCTACGGCAGATTTTAAATATCAATACAAGATATAAAATAAACATTTTATTATGTTACAAAACGTGATTATTTACAATTTGCAATTATATGAAATAATAATCACACTCAAAAAGAACCTTGAAATTTACGTATGGAGTTAAACGTTACTTTTTACGTTACGTTACGTCTTATTCTGTACTTCCAATTAAAGATGTTTAATTGAAAGTGCAAAATATACTAGTAAAAAAGGTGACAGATTTATTCGTACTGAAGGGAAACCAGAGTAAAAAATATACTGGTTGTAATCTCTTTACAGAGATGAGACATAATAAATGAAATATATACTGAGTCTCACAAGTACAAGTACACTAAAATACTTATTACACAAACCGTTCAAACAAATATTAGAAGTGCAGTATACGATTTTACAAACTAGTTCATGTCATAGGTATTTTGTTTTCGATTACATCGGTAAACACTGATTTATTATGATACAAAATTGTCATTTATGAAGATTACTAATCTTTTATAACAAAAAAAGTAATAGTAGCCTTTTTTAAGTTAAAATTTGATATATACTATATAATATATACTAAATAAACATAAATTATTTCATAAAAGCTAGTGTATTGAAAATCATTAAGTGAATTTAAATGTTTTTTATTATTTTATATACATTAATCAAGACCTCACGATAGCCTTGTGGTTGGATGATCGGAACTCGAGTGAAGGGACCCGAGTTCGAGCCCCAAGGCTCGTACTAATGGTTATTTTTTCGAAAAAAAAAACTTATGTACGATTTATACGTTGACTTTGATGCAAAGATGGCGATGGGCTTACTACCTGTCACTTAGTCCCAATAAACGTATATATATATATATATATATATTTTAACAACTCCATGCCCATTGTCCGCGAAACTCTACATACCGACGTTCTGGCAAAACTTATTCCAAAAACCTGTTCCAGTAAACACGGCCCATCTCTATCTCTGCTTTCAATCACTATAATGTAGTGATTACATTCTCTTTGTCAATCACTGATTCAAACTTTAAAACAATTACGTTGTTATATTGAATATTCAATAAAAACAAAACGAAGCAAGATTGTATTATGAAATTTAAATACAAACTCTAATCACAATTCGTTTAATAAGATCATGCTACAGATCACTCTCATAGGTTCCATACATTTTTCAGGATATGAAAAGTAGCCTGTTTTAATACAGCGCCTTGTCCGTACATTTATTAAATTTCATCAAAATTTATTCAGTCGTAGGCATATAAAACGAAGGAAGGGCATCAGATATTGAAATACCTGACAAATGAATGAAGACACTTTAACTTGCGAAGAGTATCTAGCGGCATTAAAGCATTTTATAGAAATATCCGACAGACTTCATGACGGATGGCAAATTTACGAAGTAAAGAAAGAAATACACAACTCTTACATTAAAAAGGAGTCTTTTATCACTTATGATTTAAGTAATGATATAAGCGTTTATAAAATTGAATATATTGTATTTTTTAATTTAAGTTATGGGGTACCATCGTTTAGTTTTAATATATGGAATTCGTCTGGAACCTTGTTAAAGCTTGAGGAAATTCAAAAAATGTCTTTTATTAAGTAAGCACCTAATATTAAGCTTAAATATCAATGACAATTATATATTTTACATTTAAGAGTCACAATAGTCAAGTGGTTGGGTGATTAGAATTCAAGTCAAGAGGCCCCAAGTTCTATCCCCAGGATGTAGGCACGAATCAATGGGTTTTTTCAAAAGTTATGTACAATTTACATTCTTGGCTTGGCCATAAGGACGGAGATAGGCTCACCACTCATCTCATTCCAGATAATGTCTTCAGAGGAAGGAGGGTAGTAAAAGGACTTAAACTTCTTACATATCACAGTTTACTTCAGTATTGGAACTGGCACAAAGATATTGCATATCATAAGGAAATAACACTTTACCACAAATTTTGGCATAATCCATTGCAATATCCAAGTACTTTTTAGTGCTAGTATGTGTCTTTCTATCCTGAACATCACAGCATTCAGAAACAAAATCCCTGGCTTATGTAACATAAAATTTTATTACCTGTTAAATGGAAATAGTTTGAACCTGAGTGTTTCTATGTATATCCCTTTGATATTAATGCATATATTACCATTACAGTTTCATGTTAAAAAAAAAAAGACAAAATAAAACAACATTCTTTCAGAGTTAAAATGTACAAATAACTAATCAGACATTTTTTTATTTTCAGGATAGATGAAAAGGAGTTTTATTCGGTCATAACTCAGCAAGAACATCCTTTATTTTGCCGTCCATACTTCATTGTACACCCATGTCACACTGGAAAACTTTTGGCTGAGTTTAAAAGAAAATCAAGAAATATTATAGTTACATTCTTGGGTCTTGTTTCACCATTATTAAAGCTTAATTTACCATTGGAATATGGTTTATAGTACTAAATAAGTGTATTTTATATTTTTTCTGTAATTTTAAAGATAATTTTGAATAAAAAATATATTATTTCATATAATAAATTACGCTTGTAATTGCTAATAAAAACATTTAAAACTAGTAAAATTGTCTTTCTAATTTTAATATAGTAACAGCTTAGTAGTGTGGATGGTTGTAGTAATTAGTATGATGGTGACTTTGGGTGGCAGGAAATGTTTAGCGGCTGTATATGAGTGTCCATTTATAGCCACTAACCATAGAGAAACGGTTCACAATGTGGTAATATGGTTGGAAAGAATGATCTCATGTTTAAAATTGAAAAGGGTGAGCTTAGTTGTTTATGATATGTTGAATAAATGAGCGAAGACCAAATGGTGTAGAAAATATAAAGTGATACAGAGATGTCGATGTGGCAAATTCCTCAAAAAGGGTAGGAACAAGAGTACTTGAATACATGGACGTGAATGCTGCTGTCCTGCATGAAGAAAATGATGAATAGGAAAGTAGCGAAGTAGGTGTTTAAGAATCGTGACATTTGGCGATCTGGATCTGTTCTGGCGAACGTCAAGGATTATGCGTGAAGATATAATAATAATACATTTTTATTTGTTATATTTTAATTTTTACTCTTTTATTTTCTGTGTAATTTAATTATTTTATGGTTTGTTTTATATCTATTGTGGTTACACCGTGAATACACGTTTATTTCTTAATAAAATGTTGCCTTAATTATCTTTAACTTTTAGACATGAATTAAAATTTGTGTAAATTAATTATTAATTGTTATTTTAGATAATTTTTCCAATAAAAATACACACTCGTGGACACGACATGACCGTAAAAATTGCCGTAAAATTATATTACCTAACTTATGTCCATTTCTCCTCCTCGTGGCTCCACTCGCATTGACTTTATACCTGTAAAAGTGAATTCCATGTGTCGTGCAAAGAACGGCTTCCATATAATTTTTACAACGGTCTATGCCAATTAGGTAGCTATTTTAGAATTTAAAAGAATATATCTGTCGTCACAATAGCTTTTTTCACTTCGTGTAAGCCACACCAGCAATCCTTATTGAAGGTGTCGTCTCATGGTCTGGCATTACAGTATCATGGAAAGATGGAGAAAAGTCTAAAAATTACTATTTATTTGCAATTATTACTTTCATTATCAACTCCTTTCTCTTTGTCGTTCTTAGGATATAACTAAAGTCAGTAGTCGGTAATCGGCACTGGACGAACGGGGAACACAATTGTCTAACTAGAACTGATTGGAGATGGATGAATTAGATTTGAAAGGTAAGTACTCTAAGGACAAATACTGCACTACAAGCAACGAACCAACAGCAGAGTACTTTGAATAACCAACCAACTTTCCTCTCCTCATGCCAAAAAGACCTAAACATGACCTACCTACAGTAGCTGAAACATACCTACAATATCAGTAATTAGGCGTCCAAGCTTTAATGCGTGATTTAAGTGACAGTAAATATTAGACAACATAGTAGTTTTCGAGATACCAATTTAATAATAATAAAAATAATTATAGAAATTGAAGTAATTGATTGTTATTATGTATGTAAGATTCATTACACACTACCTTAAAAATGTAATCATCCTTCTTTTTTATTTAGAATCGTCAACATAGCAAACAACGAGACAATATTACAATTATGGGAGACTACAACATGAACCTTTTATACCTTTATTATTTACTTTATTATAAAAAAACAACTACAAATTGAGCTACATATAAATTATATGAATTTCTTGCAGTATATATTTTTTTACATCTTCTAGCCAGTTGGGCGAAATAAAAAAACATGAAGTTACGTTTTTATTATTTAAGTTATTCGATTATTTAAGTACTAGATATGTCGATGAAGCTTTCCCTTTCCATCACATTACCTTCTGGGGCTTGATTGAATTAGCGTATTATGTTATAAAAACGTGCCAATACGAATTTACTTCAATGTTACGGAATCAAAACTAATTAAAAAATTGATTATAAATTGTCCTTGTAATTTTTTTAGGCGATGAACGATAACTATTAACTAGGAAGAGAATTTGAACGCTAAAGAAATAAATTAGCTTAATTTATACATTGTTGTCTCGGAAAATTCTCTAATGATTTGAACAAAATTGTGTATTTCAAATTAAATATATTCACGCCATTCCCAATACAGTAGGGTAGACAGAGGTTTAGACAGTTATTTGTTTCGGCCCACGTTATTATTTTTGGACAACGTAACAGGTGGTGAGCCTGTCGCCGTCTGTATGTCCAAGACAGAGATATAAAGCATACGTAGGTTTTTTTAAAAAACCATTGGTACGAACCTACCACTTCGAGATCGACCTAGGGTCTCTTGAATTCCGAATTCCGATAACTTAACCACTCGGCTATCGTGACTGATAATTATAATTTATTATCAATTCTATATTATACATTACAAGTTTGTTCATAAGTCCAATCACAGAAAAAAATTCTGTAAATACAAAAAAAAAATCATTACTTAAAAACTGGGTATGGAGGCTTTCGCCTGGTTTTTATGTGACCTTTCCCAGAGTTCCAGTTATATAGCAGATTTCAACAAATAGACTTAATATCTTCGGCCGCCTTGCTTCGGGGCTCAAGGTCAGTAAATCGAGGGTGCAGTGTGAGGCACCTATGACCGTAAATATAAAAAATAAAATTTAAATAAATCGTAAATAAAAACAATCGAAATTATAAACAAATTAGTCAGGAATCAGATGCTTACACCCAATGCCTCTTTTGCAATCATGAAAAATTGCAAATTTACTCAGTCCCCTTTAGTTTTCTAATGGGGATAAGACTTCCGCCATGCTACTTTTTACTTTTATAAGATCGCAGGTTTCGTGAAGTTTCCTTCGAGACACACTTTTAGTTTACTGAAATTCTATAACACTGTCGGTTTATGAGCCACGACCATGACCCTCTACTTATTCTGTAGCATTTTTATTTATTTTATAAATATAAGAAAGACAAATAAATATCTTCACGCTATTGTCAATACAGGGGTAGATAGTAGTCTAGACAGTTAAGTACTTTTGAACCATCTTACACCGAAGAAATTTTTTTGGGACGATGTGATAGCCAGTCGTTGCCCAACCAACGATATAAATTGTAAAGAAGTTTTTTGAAGAAACCCAATTGTATGAGCCAGCTATATGAATCCAATCTCCCAACCTATCGTGATTATGAAATAATTAAATATAATAATTACCAAAAATCAAGTTATGTTAATGGTGTCAGAGAATTGTGATAAGAATTTCTATTAGCTAATTACGAACCTAACCGTTTTTTAAATTTATGTGTAACTGTGACGTAGTACAGAGGGACATAGAGAAATAAGTGCTTCTTGACGACTCACTTAGCTTGTGCTTCACTCAATTAACTTTATAACAAGCGATAAGCATATATGTTTCGTAAACATCATTCGATTCAGTTTGAAAGACTTGTATTATTTTATTTGATAGTAACAGATTCATCAAAATTATTTTATGTGCTCGCTTCTCTAACCTGTCATTAAAACAGTGAAAAGAGTGTTTTTTTAGCATTACCAGTTGTGCCATAGAGTCATTATTGAAAAAAAAAAGATTTTTTTTATTCGTCCTGTCGTTCTTGTTTCGAAAATATTATAAACTTTGTAATGAAGTTTGTGTGCGACAGACACTGAAACAGAAAAGACGTTATTCTACTTTGTACATATCTAAAAGAACGTCTTAATTGGCATTGATAAAGAGGAATACCTAATTACAACCATGAATTGGCAAAAAAAAACACTGTAACCGCAGTTATGTAGCTAAGTGCACTTACACAAATTTGACAGTTTTCTAGGAACATGTTTAAAAATAGAAGGTCTAGGCCTAGTGACCAACGTATGGCGGTTTTATAGATACCTTATTGAACGCTGATAAGATTACTTTCGCTATCAGCTCAGTTGTTTTAACTCCTGTCGTATTTACAGACAGCTGTACGGTCACATACCTACGTGTGTGTTATTTTTAATTTTGTTAAAATGTGCGTCAAATGAAGTCGTCGCTAATCGAACGATACAGTTAAATTTGGTGAAATGGTTTTAAGTAACAGTGTGCGTAGACTGCGCGAGTGTGTGAGTGCGTTTTTTGTTTTCATTTGCTGCTGCTGCATAGTAAGTTTTTTTTAAGTTATAAATACCAATTTCTGATTAAAATTTAAATCGAACATTATAAAACTATATTAGTTGCTTTAAAGTAATAATAATAATAATCTTATAAATATTATATAAGCACTTCATTAATAAAAAAAAACAACGTAACAAAAACCATAGCAAATTTTAAACACAGTTACGACAGTTTCAAACATTTTTGTTTAAAACTGTCGTTTCAGTATATACGCGTCACTTTGGTGTTATGTTTTTAAAATTTTATTATTTTCTATTACGATAGAAACAATAAAATGTATCAGCTACTGAAACAATCTTATCACGCAGATATGAGAACGTTCTTTTATTATCCGTTAATAAAAAAAATGACGCCATCAAATATTTTTTTCTGCATTTTGATATTACACTATGTTTCAATTCACAACAAAAGAATTTGAATTTATTTCGATTCTAATGACACCTCATTGCTTTGCTATTAAGAAGTTCCGTGTTGCCAGTACTTTACAGAAGATAGACGGATTTGCCATAATCGCCGTGCTTGGAAAATGAACTGGCGATCGCAGTATCTGACACCTCGCAGCTTACACGCTGCTGCCTAACACTGGTCTTCTTAATTTTAGTCAAGTATTATCGAGACCGCACCCCGTCAACCTTTGGTCCATGTATTCCCGAATACAGGAGTAATCACAAGTCTATACAGATCTTCTGACCCACATTTCACTGGTGGTATGTTTGTTGCCGTCTTAACGTCCAATCCAACGATACAATTCGTACATAAGTTTCGAAAAAACTTAATAGTGTGAGAGCCTTTTGCCTTGGGTTCGATTTCGTGTCTCCCGATTCCAATTCCGATCCACTTGCCTATCGTGTAGTATAAATGTCTACACCTACATCATACGGCACATAGTTTGTTATTGTGTAGTGTGTATTTATGAAAAAAAATATCTTCACGCAATTCCTAATACAGGGGTAGACAGAGGTCTAGTCTACACAATTAAGCCCCTTCGACCCTTCCACCGAAGATATTTTCGGGACGACGTGACAGGTGGTGCCCGTCGTCGTCTTTATGTCCATGACAACGATATAATTCGTACAAAAGTTTTTGTAAAACCCACTGGTACGAGTCTGCTACCTGGGGATCGAACTCGGGTCTCTCGACTCGAAAACCCGATCACCCAACCACTCGGCTATCGTGACTTTTGTATTTATGTGTGTAAAGTGTATTTATGTAACATGCATAATTTACGGTAACCGTGGAATTGGATCCATTGTGTTCAATATTCGAGTCGAGAGACTTGAGTTCGTGGTAGGCTCGTACCAATAGGTTTTTTCAAAAATGTACGATTTATATCATTGGTTTGGACATAAAATGGCGACAGGCTCAATACCTGAAAGGTATTGAGCCTGTCGCCATTGTGCCTGTCGTTGTGACTAAAAGTCTCTTAGGTGGAATAGTGGTTGAAAGGTGTCTGCTCCTCTGTCTACCCCAGAATTGGGAATGGCGTGAAGATATTTTTTTATTGCATAATGTCCTGTAGGACAAAGATTCGCCATTATCGCCACTCCCCCGCCTCATGAACTCTTAGACTGAAATGTTTCTAGACAGATACTTTGCACCTTTTTAGATAGTTATCATGTCAAATTTCGGTAGCCATAGGACATATCGAAGACGTTTCCTTTTTTCGCCTCTTACGAGGGGAAGAACCCACGGGAGGAAAGGTGGTATATAGTTACGCCATCACCACTCGACCAGGGGATAGTGTGCAACCTCTAAAACAAACACAACAACAACCGGTATTTGTTAATTACATAATGATAATTTGCCCAGAAAATAAAACGTACTGGTTTTATTTTATTTTATAAATTAATTTTTATTTTATTTATACTTTATGATCATTTAAATTGGTCAATAAAATATAAGTATACCTAACATTTTCATACAGTAATTATAAAGATACGTAAGTAACAATAGTCACGATGGCCGAGTGGAAGGGTGTTCGGAATCGAATCGAGTCGAGAAACCCGAGTTCGATCCCCAGGTGGCAGTACCAATGGGTTTTTTCAAAAACCTAAGTACGATTCATATCGTTGGCTTGGACATAAAGACGGCGACGGGCTCACCACCTATCACGTTGTCCCGTAAATATCTTCGGTGGAAGGTGGGTCGAAGGGACTTAATTGTCTAGACTAGACCTCTGTCTACCCCTGTATTGGGAATGGCGTGAAGATATTTTTTTAAGTAACAATAAAGGATAAAATGAGAACGTTGAGAATTAAAACGGATTCCAACTCAAGTTCAATAAACTTTCGATTGTCAACTTTATGGACATAATGTTCTGGTTTCCTCTCTGTAACGTGTTTCGACACTCGTTAAGTCATGGCATACCACGTAACCTGTTAATTTGCATAACAATTCAAACAGATCGATATTTGGTAGAATTCGAACCAGTTATTCCCAAAAATTGTTATCTTGTGTAAAATTCAAACCCTTTTCATTGAATTGTGAAACTGAAGGCCCACGTGACCGAGTGGCGTACACATCGACACTCATGGTGTCGCCAGCTCTATGTAGAAAACTACTTTATCTACATTGTCTCGGGTTTGGGCTTTTGTGGTTCCCTCTGTAACGCAAGTGCGTTAGCTCCTTTCTTTGGGATCAGAGCAATGTATGTGATATGGTCCCTATCTATCTATTTATATATTTATTTATTTCTAATTGAGGCTTGTTTAAATCTCTTGAAGATCGAAATCTACAAATGATCAGAGAATATTCAGCAATTAAGTGTTCTCCAGATATATACCTTCCTTTTGTTCGCCACGTTACAATATCATTGCAGTGGTGGTGTAAATGAGAATGAGGTGGTGTAAACAGAAAACTGTACCAGACAGTTTTCTGTTTAGAATAAACATTTTATATTTCGTTGTCTAACATTTGAATTTTCTCTCCAACTTATGAAGTTTTCGTTCATGGCTAAAATGCAAGGACAATTTATTATCAATGTTTTAATTATTTTCACTTCCATAAAATTAGACTTAATATTGGCATTGGCACGTTTTACACGTAATATATCTAGAAGATTGGTCAGGAACATTGATGTTTATAGTTGTATGTGTCACTTGTATGGTTTTTAATAATAAACAAATATTTACATAGAAAGATAGGGACTACGTCATATATATTGATCTGATCCTTTAATTATCTTCAAACGAATAAGAATAGTGCCCATAGTAGCCCTCGGGATGACAAAGGCTTTGTCATCTCGTGGACACGGAAAACATAAAATGTCAAGAATAAAACTGGCTCTCTCAAAAAGAAAGAGTTTCTCTACCTACGAAATACTTATAAATTCCCGAACATAAAATATTTTTGATCGCTCAAATTGAAACAACGAAAACATTGTAATTCAATAAGTGACCATCGTTATTTATTATGTGTGAAATAATGCCACGCGGCGGTCAATCGGAAGTTCTCTGTTTTTTAAACGTTCACAGCTGCATTATAGTCATAGTAAAGCAACGCTGCATATTTTATAATATTCGAGTTCGAATGGAGAAAATCGTTACGTGTTTTAGTAATAGAATGTACAATAGGAACTCGAATAGATATGTACATGTGTGTATAAATAATTAAAACTAATCATTTATTTTATTTACGCGAATACTACACATTTTAAATAAAACGATTTTCGAATTTTATCGCGTTTTTTAATTAGTTTTTACAAACTATTTTTATTTCCCGACGTTTCGGATGCTTTACAGTAACCGTGGTCACTTGGGGACCTACTGACCCAGTCCCCCCGTGGATACCCCCCAGTAATACTTTTTAAGTGTTTATATTACATTGTTTCATTGGCGTATGATCTTATATTCAACTAAAGAGCTATTCTACAGCATATGTAATTAGGAATCCGGGGACTACGAATACATCTAACTAGGTGGGAGAGGCGGAGACTGCGTTCTCTCTCGACGAGGAGCTCCTTGGACGGCCAGGGCTGGTGGGGTCGCAGATGTATGCGTTCCTTAGGCCATGACGAAATCCCAAGGGGTTTTAGTAAGTGTGAGCCCCACCAACAGCCTTGCCCCGCAAGGATTGGTGGCATATTTCCTCTCGTATAAAAAAAGATAGCACATGTCCACGGCCATCCTCGGAATACTATTACCTATACTTTTAAATATATTACGTGTAAGTTGTTTAATTAATAAATTATTATTTTTTTGTTGTAATATCTGTTCATAGATTATCCACCTCAGTCATGATAAATCAACCATTTTAAAATGAAACAATGATAAAATGACAACACATTTTAAAAGAAAACACAAAACGCGCCTCCGCATGTAATAAAGACGGAACATAACCAAAGATAATGTCTAGATAATAATAATAATACAACACAAACACTGATTAACGCGGCTTAGTGCTTAAGTACAATAGTTACGATTGTTTGTATTGTTTAATTTTTAATTTACACATACATGTACTAACAGGTATAATTAATTTACAAAGAGAATACAGAAGAAGTCACGAGAGCCGAGTTGTTGGGTGATCGGAATTTCAGTCGAACGACCCGAATTCGATCCCCAGGTGGTAGGACGAATCAATTAGTTTTTTCAAAACTTATGTACGCTTTATGTTGTTGGCTTTCACACAAAACGGCGACAGTCTCACCACCATTAAAGTTTTCACAGAAAGTGTCTGTGTCTATCCCTGTATTGTTTTTTACCTTTCTTATATTTATAAAATAAATAAAAAATACTCGAGCTGTTTGAAAAATCTAGGTAGGCTTTTTATTTAAAAAATATATCGACTAAATCGGTTGAAGAGAACGGCCGGACGAGTCCGAAATTATTTATTAGTTGGGTGGTCGGAATTTCGAGACAAGAGACCCGAGTTCGATCCCCAGGTGGCAGGCTCGTACCAATGGGTTTTTAACACTTATGTGTGTTTTTAACACTTATGTACTATATGGATTACACACAAAAACTTATGTACGAATTACATCGTTATTGGGATTGGACATAAAGACGGTGACGGGCTCACCACCTGTCACGTTGTCCCGAAAATATCTAAGGTGGAAGGTGGGTCGAAGGGACTTAATTGTCTAGACTAGACCTCTGTCTACCCCTGTATTGGGAATTGCGTGAAGATATTTATTAAATTATATATTTTTTTATGAGAACAATATCACATACTTTGCTCTGATCCCAAATAAGTAGCTTAAACACTTGTGTTATGGAATCAGAAAAAAGGAAGTTGCAAACACACCCATATCCAAGTGTAGAAAGTGTTTTCTACATTGACCCGACCGCGAATCGAACCCGGGACCTCAGAGTAGGTGACACCATGAATATCGGTGTGTACGCTAGTCCACGGAGATTCTTTATCTAAACATAAGAAATGGGTATAATATGAGTAGTTAATGAGTAGTGTTATGTAGTAATATACACAAAAATAAGAAATAATGTGGGAAGGGATCGCGTCCGGATATATTTTTTAAGGGTGAAAGAGTCAAAAAAAGATGGCAGAGGATACCGTAAGGGTCGTTGGTCTTATTATTTTGGTCTGATATTTTTAAAGGTCTCTCGGTTGCAATAACGATATTAAAGGTTGTTTCACCAGTCACCTCTTACAATACCTACGGGAAAAAAGGGAGTGGCAGAGTATACACGGTCTGATTTCAAAGTAAGTAGCTAAAGCGCTTGTGTTATTGAATCGGAAACAACGTAGGTACAAACATCCAGACCCGAGAAAATGTAGAAAAAGTGTTTTTCTACATTGTTCCATCCTGAGAAAATGTAGAAAAAGTGTTTTTCTACATTGTTCTGTCCTGGGATCTGGGAACGTATAAATCGAAAATAAATTTTGAAAAACACTCATTGGTTCGAGCCTACCTCCGAGGGTCGAACTCGGATTTCTTGACTCGAACCTCCAACCATTCGGTAATCCTGACTTAAATACTTTTTATAAAGATGAAAATTTTTTCCTTAATTTAAGGAGCACAAGATGAACAGGACTGTTTTGAAATGCTTACGTTTCTGTATTAGTAGTAATAGGTTAAAGCTTATTGTCTGCAACCTTTACGCTCATTATTAGAAAGTGATCATTTGCTGATAGCAGATGGTAAGTTCACACGATCCATAGCACTGGCATTATATCCACGAAGGCCGTAATAGCTGCAGTAAGACATACTTGTTGATGTGGTGAACTTGACTTTACCGAGACTAACGGCTAAAGGAGAAAAGGAGATGAGGGTAAAGCTAGCTGTAAAAAAGTTTTGTTGCAGAAATATTTTTTTTATCTTTATTGTATTTTTTTAAATTAGGTTATTTACTGGACCAAACTGAACAGACCAAGTGTCTATAGCGAGAGGTGACTGGTACCGTGGTCGTCAATACGCTTGCAGAGCGTGATTATTGTTTGAAATATTACCAACGAGATTGGCTTCATGTTTCTAACATGAAAAAAATTATATTAGTATTAGATTGTGATATTTTTTCACAGAGACATTTTGCTGTAGATTTCTGTGATTGTTCTAAATTCAAAAGACTCATATGTTCGTGTCATCCGATAACCAGTCCTAGTATTAGTAGCCAAGCCAATGGTACAATTTACTTATATAGATAAGTATTTATACAAAAATGTAAACAAACAACTCGAGTAGGTACAAACATTCGCATAGATCACACAAACGCATGCCACTTTTAGGATTCGAACCCGCTATCCTTAGCGTCGATGGCAAGATTACTACCAATAAGACAATTGGATCATCATCGGAATTCCTAAGTACTTAAAATAATGCATTTACAGTGTATTTTTAAATTTTTAGGTTCGGAAATATTTTTAAATTTTTTATACACTACTTTTCTCGGGTCTGCGTGTTTGTGAAACCTTCGTTGTTTCAGATTCCATAACACAAGTGTTTTAACTGCTTCCTTTGTAATCGGAGGAATATATGTGATGTGTTGATATTTGTGTTTATTTAACATTACTATTCGATATTTACTAACGGGTTGTAAAAGTGTTAATAAGGTCATAGGCATTTGTCTTAATGAATATTTTCCAACCATTACGCTTTGCAAGCGGTTTTGCGATCGTTTTGTCAGACACCTCTTACCTTAGACGCCGACGCGAATGTTTTGGTATATTACCTTTAGGCTATGGCACCGTCATTTTTTTAGGTTATGTCACCATCTATTCTTTAGGTTACGGCACCATGTGGTAAAAGCCATATCTTAAAATTCTCATTCAATTTAAAGCTTTCCATTAATCGTCTTTTAAACCGCGTGAATTCTTTCGCTAATACCACAAGTAACTTGTCATTTTGAAAAAATTAAGTAGTTTATGAGACATTTAAGAAATCTACGGACCGGGCAGGATTAGACACTGCGGAATTCGGGGAGTATTCGGTGGCTCGGAGGGAAGAGCTCCGTAAGTGTCTTTGCGTTGCCATGGTACAACGTAGGACGCGGATTCAAATTCCGCCCGTTTTGGTTTGTTTTTTTTTTTAATTCCTCGTTAATTTAATAACAAAACGTACACTATGACTCATATGCTTCAAAATTCAATAAAAAAATGCAATAAATTAAAATTTTACTTCTCGCCATTCCCACTGCAGAGGTACAGACAATTAAGTCTTTTCGACCCATCTTCCACCGAAGATATTTTTGGGACAACGTGACCGGTTGTGTGCCCGTTGCCGTCTTTATGTCCAAGCCAACGACATAACATAAGTTTCTGAAAAAACCCATTGGTAAGAATCTACCACCTGAGAATCGAACTCGGGTCTCTCGAATTCCGATCAGCCAACCACGTATCGTGACTTCTAAAAATTTGAAATTTCCTTCTTTCTGTCTACAGTCGAACAAGGTATCAGCTGCATCGGAGACGCGCCAGATCGAGGTGGGCGTGGTCAGCGACAGCAGCAAAAAGAAGCACAACAAGATAAAGACCTCCAAGTACACGCTGCTTATGTTCTTGCCGAAGAACTTGATGGAGCAATTCCGTAGGGTTGTCAACTTCTACTTCTTAATCGTCACGGTGATCGCTGTTATTATAGGTGTGTTTGATTTTAAAATATTACCATAGACAATATTTCTCAATATCATTTCACATTGTCAAACTCCGTGGACGACTGGCGATCACAAATGTTTTCTCAGTGACGCCAAGTGTTGGGTGCCGGGTTCGATTCCCGTACCGGTTTATGTAGAATGACACTTTTTCTTGCATTGTCTCGGGTCTGAGTATTTGTACCTTCTGTGTATTCGATTCTAAAAACAAGTGTTTCAGCTTCTTATTTTGGGATCAGACCAATGAATAATGAACGTTAAAGAAAAAAAAATCAAACATACACATAAACGAGAGTAAAATTTATGTCGCATAATCTTTTTAAAGAAGTTTTAACCGCCAGAGAAACAGATTTTCGAAAAGGGACATAAAGGTATTCTAATGTATATGTTTGCTAATATAATATGCTGCTGCTCTAATAAGAAAAAATGATATAAATAAATTAATATACATATATAAATAGGGACAACATCACAAACATTGCTCCGATCCCAACGTAAGAAGCACTTGAGTTATGGGAATCGGAAACAACGAAGATACCACAAACACCCAGACCCGAAAAAATGCAGAAAAAGTGATTTTTCTACACTGACCCGACCTGGAATTGAACCCGGGACCACGAGATGGTGACACCTTGAGAAAAGGTGTTAACGCCACTAGTCCAGAAAAAAAAAAGAAGAACCACTATCATTATTTTAAAAATGTTCAACCTCTATGGCATGTTTGTTGTAAACAGATGTTTTTTTGTTATTATTTCTCAAACATATAGGTCTCCTCCTGACCGCCCTACTCACTTGCAATTACTTGCGTTATAAAATTATATCTCATAATAAAATGAATGTATTATTACACAGTTTGTCAATCAGCCTTATAACGGTCTCTAATTAACGATATCAATACCATTTGCTGTATATGTGATATGTATAAAACGTGTAAACAGCTATGTGAATTAAATCATATGGACCTGTTCGATTTCTATATGAAATATTTGATAAGCTTTATGGACATATTACTAGTAACATAAGTAATTAGGCATTTATAACATATTATTTGTAATAGAAACGAGGAAAGTTTGTACCGGATAACGAGATGTCTTCAATCATTTCCCACTACTGGGGTGA